>JANZLQ010000089.1:2990733-3006567 GCA_026212715.1 Elanus axillaris | reverse complement strand
GGGGGAAGCACATATATAACATCTGCATCCAGAAGACACAACTTGGTAAAAACTAGAGTGCAGCTAAGCAGAAAGTGAGAAAAATTACTATCCTCTCTCTTTCTTTAAAGAGGTGAAAAAAGATGAAGACAGCAGCACGTTTTCTATCCATCGAAACACACCAGCTCTATGAAAAGGGAAAGGAGGAAACAGAGAAGAAGAAAAATATAAGGCTTTGGAACTATTATTATTGGCAATTAAAGATTTTTTCCCCAAAATCATGAAAATACCGTTTCACATGTGTACGCACATCAATGGCTATGAATGAAAACAAGAGGGAAAAGAACTAGCATAACAAAAGTATGGAAGAAGTGATTCACATAAAATAATCCAACCCAATTCAGTCACCTCCTCCTACATTTTAACTATGCCAGCACATCAGCTCTAACTCCAATCTACTTCAAGTAATTTTATAGTCCCTGAAGTAAGATACACGAAGAACGCCAAACCTTCTTAATGCAGTTTCTGCTCTTAAATACACTGACCTCCAGAGAGCATGTTTATTTAGCCTGCGATGCCAATACCTGGTAGAGCTAAAAGCTGAGATTTTCAAAGAAAAGCCTAAAATGTACAAATACAAATGAAGTTGATTTGTAGTTCAGCACCTAACATGAAAATCCCAGCCCAGATCTTTTCATGTATAAAATGCTTTTACTTTTTCAATGTTATTTAAAAGATTATTTGAAAGATAACTATTTTATCATTTCATATGGTGGGGAAATTACAGAAAGAAAGGTTGAATGGACTAGCCAAAGCCATAGGATCTGACAGTGACAAAGATGAGATTATAGATAGTTAGCTCCTGTTTTGAGACCACTGTTACGTTTAATACTGTAGTGCAACGGGTCCTTTCCTCTCAGTCCATGTAGGATTATTTTTTTCCCCCCCCAGGAAAGGAGAAACTTGGTAGAGCTAAGAAAAAAAGCAAGTAAATGTTGAGGTAACTTCAGCCATCCGTACAGCTCACATACTCGGCAGTTTCTGACCCCTGGGGGCCAAAAAGGAGCAAATTTTAAGAGATACCCCCACTGTAGATTTTGTAATGAAAATACAAGATGCCACCCAACCACTGGCATCTCACTTGTAAAGAAAAAGCAAATTCAGTAAAAGTCACAAAAGTTTACAAAAAATCTGGACGTGACTCTACAACATGGATCACATTAAAACTCTTAATACTTAACCTACCACAGCTCCATAAAAATAACAGTTTTCTTAAGGGTTTTTTTTGGGGGGGGGAGTTGTTGTTTGGTTTTGTTTGGTTGGGTTTTTTTTTTTTGAGTTGTATGTCCTTAACTGTTCTTTAGAAACAGGAAATCACAGAAGGCATTGGACTTTGTTGTATGTCATAAATTAGTAAGAGCTTGGTTGTTCCTCTGGCTTGCTTGGCATTGAAAAATGCATTAGGGCTTTAGAGTTCAAGATTTTCTTTGACTTATAATTAACTTTTTTCAACACTACCACCAATAGAAGCTTCTGCTATTTGCAGTCTTGTAAAAATCTGAGTTACCTGTGGTTGATCAGAATCATGCTAATGCCCTCCATTTACCTATATAAAACATAAAATTTTATTACCATTGCTGAGGCCACATGTATCAATTTTGACTGGAAGCACCATCTTCAAGGTAAAGAGATTATATAGTCTGATCTTCCTGCCAGTTCAGGCCTTGTCTCACTCCTGAGACAGCCAACATCGACAGCCAATCTTTTCTGTGAATGGGACACTTACTCCTCTAGAAACTAAAGTGGGACACAGAACTACATTTAAGAGAAGCCCAGCCCCATCGCGAAAGGACTAACAACTTTGTCACTGCCGGTTTGGGTGAGATGTGGCCTGGCAAGTATAAGTAAAAGGCTCCACATCCCATTACCAGTCCCTCGAGCTACAGAGTCTCATAAGCATAGACAAAATATAAATAGACTTCATGAACTGAAAACAGAGCTCTAAATTCTTCAAAAAGCACCTGTGAAGAAAGTAGGCTGTGGCTGCCATTTTGGATTTGATCCAGCTAAGTAGCAAGTCCCTGTGGCAGCTTTCAAAGCTCTTAAAAGTTTTTCTTTCCCATTCCAAAGGCCAAGAATATTTCCAAACAGGTTTCAAGAATTGAATATTAAGCTATAAAAGCAGCTTCATTCTATGAAAGAGTGAATCCAAAATGACGGCTCCAAGCTGGTCTGATAGAACATTTCAGCTTTCCCAGTGCCTGGTATCAAACCACAAGCCCCAGACCTACATGGAAGGCCGCGAGCAAAGAACACGCCGATTCAAAACCCGGCCCCCAGTCAAGTCTTCATCACTCCCTTCCAATAATGACAGATTGAAAGAGGAAGAACAACTCTCTCCTCCACTTAGACGTCTTGAGCTACTGCTTAAAATATGACAGACCAGAAATCTGGAGCACTGGTTAATTTTTGATGACAGAGCTTTATTGTTTGGAGCATACCAGTTTGCACCCATAAAAAAACCAGAACAAAGCAAGTTTTGTTCACACTAAGGATAACTAATAGTTTCCAACCATAGAAAATGGTTTTCACATGGTGGAAGGAAAAAAAAGAGAAAAAATAAAAAACCAACAACAACAAAAAAGTCAAACATACACCAATTGAGTTTGAAACTCAGTGCTTAAACTACTGTGCAACTCTATAAAAGGAAACTGCTTGTATATTAAACTGTCACAGAGCACAGGGAGTAGTATATCAAGAGGGGTTGTTGGGTTTTCTTTAACATTCTGATATATGTTTTAAATACAATATAGAGATCATGATATGATGTTATAATATGACAACAAGTAATTGACAGATACCACCACAAACTACTGCTTGATATAATCATATTGGGTTAAAGACTATTACCAGTCATCCCACTATTGAGAGCAAAGAAGGACTGTTAAGTAAAAGGACAAATTTTATCGCTTTAGTTTAGAAATTCAAACAGTCTGCTTTTTCATTCCAAACACAATCTCTAGATAATTACAGAGATTGTAAGAATTTAGAAGGTCAAAGACTGTTACAGATGTCTACTCTTGTGACTGAATTAAGTATGAAATTGCACTTGGCATTTAAAATTATGACAGCGCTAATTGATTTTAAAAAACAATGAAAGCTTAGAAATGGTTTTGGTTACAATTTCTTCAACGTTCTCACTTTGTCATACATTTTGAGGAGCTTTAGCATGATCAGGCTGCAGGCTCCATTATAAAAATCTAATATGGGGGACAGTTTTGCATTGTTTTTAATCACTTCTACAAAAAGACAAGAATGCTGCAGACCGTATTGGAAGCAGGTGGAATACCGGTATTAACACCCTTCATGAGTCTTCATTTTAGCTTTGACTCCATGCAAGAAGAGCTACATGAAATGCCATTTGGACTCTTCTGGTACCTCTCAGCACAGCCTTTTCAGAGGGTGTTGCACATGCTTCCCCCCCCAACTGGTATAGGGTATGATATGAATAAAAAAAACCCCTTCCAACAGTTCTGCAGTCACTCAATGAGTGTAAAACCAGAAAATTTCTTACATACTGCTAGCATCTTCAGTGTAAATAATTTTCTGAGGTTTTGGGGGTTTTTTGCATAGATGTTTTGTAAAGTCCTTTGACATTTTTCAGGGTTACCAGGTCAGGTCATCACTATGTTTTTCCAAGCGGCTAATAGAAGCCTTAACAGTGGTACCCTCCCTCTACCAGGAGGAGGTCTGGACCGAGGAAGGATTGCAGCTATTGCACATAGTAATGTGGTAAGTGACTAGTCCTTTTCCCAGCTCCAAAGGAGGAAAGAATTACAAAGGAGAAGGAATTACAAAGAAGACCACATTGAAACCCCACCAGACAGGGCTTTTGATAAACAGTTGAGAAGACAAAATGGAACTTACCATAGACATCCACCTACACATCCACATACACACACCATCTGCTGTACAACTGGAGCTTTAACAACTTAAAAGTAATAGCATTATTGACAGCAGCATTTAAAGAAATTTAAGGTCTCGCAGTGGAGAAATGGCAGTGTGTGATGCCATCGTTGTCCAATGAGTCCTCTGCATTCCAGAGGTCTCCAAACAGAAGTCACCTACCATATGGGCTGACACATCCCATCAGTCTGTGGCAGCATCATTATACCACAGCCTTTGAGTATTTCTTGTTAAATATACATCTGCGCTTGCTATTAAAAGTTCCCTTTGGTAGCTCCTACTTTATTCAACTCAAGCTCGATCATTCTTTTTTAATTGTAATATGAACCGTTAAATTAAGATGATTTTTCTACTTCTGAAACTTCCAGCATGCAATGAAAAAAAAATTATCTGCCACAAAACCAGCCAACATGCATTTCCCTGAACAGGAACATCTAGAACAGATACTTGGAAACCACATCAGGCAGAAACCAGTTCCAACTGTATTTGAAACACGAAACTGGGAGCAAGGGAAAAACAAATTCCAAATAAAACACGAAACCACACTGCACAATTATCAAATAGGAACCTCTAGTCACACTTTTGTATATTCCCAGATTTCTCGCCACTTAGCAAGGCGTATTTTAAGAACACTTTTAACCTTCCCACCCCCATTTCAAAACAAAGATCAAAGAAAAGTCGTTTGGATGGACACCTTCCGCTTCTTATGCAATGCAGATTTAGACGCTGCACTTCAAAACCCCAGCCGTTACTTCAGCACCCAGCAGTCCAAACATTATTTCAGTCCTTTGAAGCAGCCCTAATGGTATCTTCCATTTGCAAGTAACACTTCTGTAGTCAAAGATCTTACTCCAAGGAGATGTTAATGTGAAACCACTCAGACTGCAAAGAGACACACACTCCTGGAGGCAGACTGCAAAGGTGTTCAGAAGTCAATGTAACACCATTACGGAGAGTGTCAGCTTAGAAGCTGTCATAAACACTTCATAATCACTCAGACACAAACTGAACTGCCTGCAACACATTACTTTATTAAGTGCTGAATAGAGGTTCGATTGTATGAATAAGAAGCACAATGCTACAGATAATAGCCTTACTGAGTAGATTTTCACATAAATGTCAAATTGCTGCTTTTTCACATTTAAAGGTTTTTAAACTATAGAGATCTGCTTTTTTTTTTCCAGTGGAATAACGCTGCTTAATTACAAGCTAAATACTCAGCAAGATTAAGAAGAAAGGTTTGTGTAATACCAAAAGACAGAAAAAATTGTTGCCAAGTAAACACTAAATATTAAGTCAATCGCATAAGTGCCAGATTTTATTTTATTTTACTCAGACTAAGGAAGCAAAAAATGAGATGGAGAAACAACAATGTGGAAAAAAAGCAGGTTATGTTATCTCCAAATTTGTTGGATATAAAAATCCTGCTCTGAAAAGAAATTTAAAATTGATGTTAAAGACTATCATTCTCAGAAACTCTCCAAGACTATCTTACTAACAAAGGAACCATTCCAACATTGAAATTATAACCAACACATACAAACTGCACAGGTCAAAGCTGTACCTCCCTGGATGTGGTCTCAGAATTTCACAGAATATACAAATGAAGGGCTGACAAAGTGGTGCAATTTCTCTACAGTTGACATTCTTAAGATGGATGGTAAAATATTTCCACATTTGGCATTTCTTCTATTTCACTGGACAACCCCCCCCCCCACTAAAAATACCTCTGCAAAAAATGAATGATATACTTATACTAAGAGAAACTGCTGCAATTTCATTTTTCTTATTTTTCCTAAAACATTAAATACTATTAAGATCTAAGAATTATTAAGAAGTGAAATAAAATATTAAATACCATTAAGATCTAGGAATTATGAAGAAGTGTAATACACTGGAGGAAAAAAAGGGACAACCTGGCAGTATCATCCTACTGAAAAAGAAGGTAACATCAGGTATTCCATGGCCTGACTTGTGGCTAATTGAGACACAAGGAGAAGAAGGGGGCGGGGGGGGAGGGGTGGGATAAAAAAAAAAATTAAAAAAACCCAAAGAAACCAAAACACAAACCCCAAGAAAACGCTTCTTTCCCACTACAAAACATGTATAAACTACCTTGTACTACCTGGCTGACAGTGTCAGTAAACAGACATAAGCCAGGATAAACAAAGTAGTTTAACTCGTCGCTTTTTTAGTAATCTCCACCAAATTATTTCATGTTTACTGCAGTGTACCATGGGGTATGAGTTTAAATGCAGAACAGGTTACACCGAGGTAATCTCTTCACATACCAAAGAACTGAAACTCCCTTTCATTCTTGCTTTCCTTAGATATATAGGATCCCACTCTAGACAGCATTTCTCAAGGGCATTGATACAGACAGCTCTGACAGAGACACTCTTTCAATCAGACACAGAAAGTCACTTACAAGCGATGCACAGAACTCTCACCTAGGCACAAAGCAAGGGCACGTTACATACATGCACACACAGAGGAAAAAAAGCAATCTCTGCTAGAGACAGAGCTGCTCGTACCATAGAGTGGCCAGGACAAGTCCCATGTCCGCACTATGTACTTTCCTACTTTTTTCAGAAAACACACGTTCATTTGGAGAGGAAGATTTTAGCATGATAACATAAGCTGTTTGATAAAAATTCTTTAGCCTAAGTCTATGTGACTACTCACAGTATCCTAACTAATCGATCAACTCGTGCTATAATTTCTGGTACTGCTGCAGTTGTAGTTCCTCTCTTAGCTCAGTATCTTAGTGACACCTAATGTTTGTTTTCTGTAATACACCTCGAGGAACAAAGCGAAGCCTTTCTGAACCACTTTAATAATCTGATTTGTACATTAATATAAAACTGATCAGTTTTCAAAATAACAAAAACTAATTACATACTAATTACATACTGTAAACCCATTCTTAGTATTCAGAGTCTTTCCAGTGTAAAGGCAGATTAAAAAAATAAAAAAAAAAAAAAAAAGAGGGGACAGCTAGCTTTGCTACATCATACACATTTCTGCTCTAAAAAGATAAAACATTTGTTTTGTTCCACTAAAAATAAAGCCATGAAAGTTGGAATTAGACACAGTTTCTCAGGACATACAAGCAGATAAAGTTTCCTATGTTTTGGTTAGAATGTTCCTAAGTTTTGGTTAAAGATCCTAAATTTTAGTAAAAAGTTACTAAATACCGAAATATAGTAAAGTATACTAGTTCTTACTGCATTTCTATTAAACCCTCATTTAAATGCAAAAGCTCGGCAGTTTTTCTTCTTCCTCATCTCCAGCTAACAATATGCAATCAAGAGGGGAAAAGCCAGCTCTCCCACACTCCAGCGAAATTCAGTTTAATTTGACTTTCGCTGACAAATTAACATTATTTTTTATTATACTGTCTAAGATACTGGTATATAAACACATGTCCTACATAGTTAACCATAAAGTATTAAAAAAAAATACATGTTTCTAAAAAAATCAAAGTATTTTACATAGGAAAAGAACTCCACTCTCTCTATGTTATTTTGAAGAACAAGGTGTTACAAGCAAAAATTTTTTTTTTAAGTTAAGAATTTTATGACCTACTGTATTAAACTTTATTCTATGGTTTCAAGAAATTTGGGGGAAATTCCCCAAATTAAGACCATGTGCTCATAAACCACTCTGAAACACAAACTGCAGGGTGCGTGTATGACAGCATGAAATCAAACCCATATGCACACATAGACTTCAATAAAATTAAAATTGCAAATCATGTACATGACAAACATTTGATTGTAAAATACTATTAATACGGTCATACTTGCATTCCTGGGACAAACAAATTCTTTTCATATTTTTCCAGCCTTATTCCTTTCTGTAGGTTAAAAAGATTTCTGTCTTTTCTGGGATACAAACTATTCCATATCATCAAACACTACTCCCAATTCGACTCTGAAAATTTACTTAATAGAAGTAATTTGTAAAAAGCCCTCAAATCTGAAGGTACACAAATTCAAGTGTTTGATCTATGCTCAGTATTAATCTTAAGTTAAGCATATGACATACAAACCATATGACATTGATGGTAAATGTTGGCTCTTTCTGCTTCAATAGGAAAAATGAAAAGTAAGCTATTAAAGTAATAACACAACATTTAAAAAAAAAAAAAAAAAAAAGGGCTCTGGCACAGAAGTGAAGTGAAAACCGTACTTACAGGTATGCTCCAGACTTGCATTCCATCACTGTATCCAATCATTAGCAGTAATGGTGGTTCATTCCCGGTGCTATGTATTTCATGAAACTCCATATTCCTTGATGTATCTAAAATGGGTTTAAATATCAAAGCCATTATTAACAGGTTAGGATCAGCTATGGCTCATGTCAGTTATACTAGACGTGTTATTATTTTCTCAATGCATGTTTCTGTTGTCATAAGTAAAAGCAAGCAAAGTGGTTTAAATTTTTATGCTGGAACAATACTGAAATACATTACTTTAGGAAAACAGTAGATTTGTTAAAGTTTCACAGAGAGGCTAGAAAGCAATAAAATTTAAAATTATGGAGAAAAGTTTTCTGGATTGTGGGTTGTCACTAAATACCCCAAAAACTTCTGTAATTCTTTATCCAATCATTAATAAAACATGGCAAACTTTTCAAACAGAGAAAACTTTGCAAAGGACCAACAAAATAAACATTAACAAATACAGAAATTACAAATGCACAGACTGGTCAAAACTATTTCTAGATACTATATAATTAATCTTTACATCAACCTTACCAAAAGAAGAAAATCCCCAGGAAGAAAAGTGCTACAGGACATAATAATCAAAAATATTAAG
The DNA here is from genome assembly GCA_026212715.1 of Elanus axillaris. Lineage (NCBI taxonomy): Eukaryota > Metazoa > Chordata > Aves > Accipitriformes > Accipitridae > Elanus > Elanus axillaris. Next base: position 2,997,799 of record JANZLQ010000089.1, on the reverse strand, counting down.
CTCTTCTTGAGTAAAGCCCTCAAAACTACAGTTTCAACCATGACAGAATGAACAAAAGCTCACTGCAAGCAGGTAAGCATCAACAAAAGAGAGGAAATATTTAGGATGGTAAAAGAGGATATATTTGGGCCTAATCAGATCAGGATGCGTAAAAGTAAATTTAAACAGAATATAAATGATTCTGAAGAATATTCTAAAGATTTTCTGTTATAGTACAGAAAAGAACCTAAAGAAGGAATGCCTGAGATTTTTTAAAAATGAATATATGAGGAAAGAAAAACCCCACAAGCAAACAAACCTTAGATAGCCTAAAGCTGGACATAATGCCATCTACAGGTTGATAGGTCTTCTCTAGTTCTAAAACCCTTGAATTTATGAACTGCCAGCCTCTGTGCCACTGCAACAGCTGGAAAACATATAATCTTCCCTATTAACCTCTTGGAGAGGCTGAAAATTCCCCATCACAGCTTTGGCTACAGTTGCTATTTCTTCATCTGAGACCAGAATGGCCTTTACCGTAGAGCTCTGGACAGGAAAATAAGATGGCAGACAAGAAACTGCAATTCCCTGAAAGACTCCCAGTGTTCTCCAGAAGGCAGGTCCCTCAGTTCCCCAGCTACAACAAGCACACTTACCACACACCACAGACAACTCCAAGATGTTCAATTAATTCAAGAAGTAACTACCTGATAGCACCATTCAGCCATCTCTCACTCAGTCCCTAATCTTCCCGATTCAAGAAAAGGTAACTGGGGTTGACGGGTAAAACAGCTCAGATCTTAAGGGGGGATCTACCTGATACTCTTCGCAAAAGCTTTTAACAATCGCCATTTTCTCTTAAAAAGGTTGGAGATCTGTTCTCTGCACTGCCAGTAGTCTTTGCTGATGATTTATTAAGATACACCGGAAATGATAAGCTACATTTTAAGAATATTTTGTGACTTTGATCTTCTGTTACTTCCCTGAAAGACATCATGGAATCTCCTGCTCATTTTACCTCACTGCTCTTCCATTCTAGTTTCCCAAATTCTATCACCCCACTGAAAATGTGTCTGGGACCTGGATTCACAGTTAGATAATCTGCCTTTGAAAGCAAACAGTAGAATAAATAAATTCAGTTCTCTACTTTGTTTTCAACTACCTTAAGGAAAAAAAAAAAAAGATTTTTTTTTTTTCCCCCTCTTCCTAAGCAGGAGTTAGTTTGCCTTTAGATGAAGTCACACGGCCTATTTGATCTGTTTGGTAGATGGTGAATGGAAGTGCAGTTATTCACGCAGAATTTAGTCTGTCTAGAACAGGGAAATGAAATACTTAGTTTTGAGTCAACAATGCATACTGATAAAGCTGACTGAAATTATTGTACATGGACCAAAAAAAATCACAAAAATTAAGTGAGAGAAAATGAAGCCATACCATTTAAATCTGCGTTTTCAAATCTGACCCAAATGATCTTCTCCTTTTCTTCTGCTGGTGGGGTACCACTGTAGGCCTGGACAAAAAGCAAGAGGGTTGAAGTAAGAAAGTTGAATACCTTTTTTTCTCCCTCTGTAGACCACAGGAGGGAATGTAAGTCAGAAAAACAGAGATGCGTGTATCTTGTTGTCATCAGTATTCCTGTGAGGTTTTGTTTCAAAAACGAATGGTTCCATGACCAACACACACCATACTAAATATAACTCAACAAGCATAAGATCACTTCCTAATGTAGAAACGACAAGACATAAATAACAGTAAGTCCGCTGGAGCAGGTTAGAAACGCCACATGACCTATACTAATTTATTCAAGCTAAAACACAGTGGCTTCTACAATCTTTAACTTCAGCTGTTGTACATTACTTCTAAAAGCAATGTTAGAGGTCCTCATGTGAGGCACTTTTACTTTTAAAGTTCTCTTTAGTTCACTTAAAAGCTTTGTAAGCAAGATTAAGGAAAGACAGACACCTTTACTACATAGATAATTTTACTGACATCTTTTAGTTATATTTGTGGCATCTTTTATATAGCTATTTAAAAGAGAATAAAATGTAATTCCACTAGAACACATCCATGTTTCCGTCCTGTGTTCTACAGATTCCCGTAAAAAGATGAGACCGAAAAAGGAACTGTGAGGGAGACTTGCAGTGTTTCCAAATGGCAAGTTTTACAGTTCTCAGGAGAAACGGTGGTAGTAAGAACATGAGCTACAGTAGAAATACCATCACTTCCAAATGAATTATAACAAAATACTGTGCAGTATTTTGGTTTAAATATGAAAAGAGTTTGTATAATCACATGCCAGAAAACCAATAACATGAACTAAGAATACAAATTTAAAAAATAAGTGTGGGTATTACTTTTCAAAACAAATCACATTCCATGCTTCCAAGGCAAACTGATTTGTAAAATAAAACACAGACTGCATCCTCTAACTACAGAGGAGAAAAAACAGGGGCGTGCGTAGAATGCAGCAATCCTTTAAATGAAAGTTCAACTATTTTTAATTTTGGCCATGAGTCCAAAATACATTTCACAAATTGGTATTAGTGAGGGGAAACTTTTTATATTATTATTGAGGAAATTCATGACTAACAAATGAAGATAATCCTTCAAATAAGAACTAAGGTAGTTTCCTCGGGCTATGGACAATTAGCTGCAATGCTCCTCCGCTACGGACTACAGCTTTCCCAAAGAGTAACAAAATTAGTTTCCCTCTGCTACCGAGAGGACCATGAGCAATATGGAAGCAACCGTTCCAGTTTCGTGCTGCTGCTACCTGCAAAAACTATGACCAAGAGCAGACATAAGCATCACAGTTATTCTCCAGAGAGGAAGATCCCAGAAATGAGAAAGAAAAATTTGAAAAGCAGAGCGAGGAATTCTGTTTTGCAAAACTCGGCACGCTGGAGAACAACGAGTTAGCCAGAGCTCCACAGCCCCACGGCAGCCAGGACATTCTGAGGCAAGTTAAGGAAACAAGATAAAAAAAGAGAGAATAACGGAGGCAAAAGAAACTTTCTCCTTTTCAGCCGAAGATAAAAGGTAAGGTGACAAAGAGTGTCTATCGAGTTGTTCTAACACCAATCCAGCCAAGGTTCATACAGAGGTTTCCAACTACAACCCAGAAAAAACATACTTGTAAGAGGCAGAGCAAGTGTTATGCCCAGCCTCTCCCCTCCCCAACTATTCTATTGCTGAAATTGTTGTAGGAAAAGGCTGCTATCTTCTTCCTGCTATTTATATTGCGATGCTTCAACTTCTACATAGCTATGACTTTCATTTTAATTACTACCTATCAGAGGAAATGTGTTGACCCAATCTTCAAATGGTATGCAGTCTCCGCTTTCAAAAACCTGGTCTCAAATTCACATTCAAAAAACAAAAAAATTTGGCTTTTGTTGTTCAGTGATATTTTGGTCCACCTGACACACACTTCAACTGCTTTGTACGCCGAAAAAATAGTTTTAAAGATCTACACATACCTGTGGCACAACATCTTGAAGGAACGTAACAACGCTTTCCATATATGACTGCTCCCTTGAAAACAGAAGGAGAATTTTAACTACCACTGAAGTTCAGAACTGGGCGTGAATATATTAAATAAGACATCTCAGCAGAGAACACATGTACAATTTTTAGCGCAAAGGAAAATACTAAGTATGCAATGCAGTTAATGTACTGCCAAACACTCTGACAATATAAATAGCAGCCTAAAACTGTAAAAAGCTAGAGGATACCTGTTCATGGAATAACTGCTTGGGGAAAAGTATAAAATGTAACAGTCAAGAAAGAAATCATGTTCTCCAGATCAGAGTGGCTGACTTAAGTAGACAGGCATTTGGAAATTATTCCTCAGTATTTTTCTACTTGATTTGGCTATTACAGCATGAAGATGAGGACTTAAGCTAAGGGCTGGAGCTCTCCTTGTAGGGCAAGCGAACTTTAAGACCTCATATGCATTATGTACAATGATGAATTAAGTGGACGCGCTCGGGGGCAGGAGAGGTGTTTTCAGGTAAGATTTTATAGCTTGAGAAGCTTATTGCTTCTTGGAAGTTCATTAGCAGCAATGATTTAGAATAGTATATAGTGCAAGATACATTTGTTCAGGTAGATTTAAACTAATACTTTCATTAGCTTATCCCTGCATGGGCAGCGAGTCTCTTGTGTAACTGCTGAGCAACATACAATGTAGGTCAACTTTACTAGACAGACGGTGTTGAAACTATGCAAAAAGTTTGCGCTTTCTGTAACGAGTAATACCGAAACATGCTGGCAAAAAGAACTAGCTTCATAAAGTCTGAGACAATTTAAAAAACAGAGTTAACTCTTTCGATAACAGCTTTGGCGGCCCCCAAATTAATTTTTATATTGGTAATAATTTTTCTTGCGCCAACTCGAGATTTCTAATAGCAAAAAGAAAAATCATAAACTAGGAAATCTAGACTCTTGATCTCCAAAGGTACGTTTACTTGCTTCGTGCTTCCTGAAACTGCTGTGTAAGATTCTTTTAATAGAAATTGGAGTGTTTAGTATTTAAGAATTAGGTACTTTGCCCTACACAGAGCAATACAGAAGGTACTTCAAGTCAAATACTGTGACATCTGGATCAGCTTAACTGGTTGACTCCTCTCTGAAAACAAAGATAAAACTAAACCCACAAAGTTGTAAAGTTTAGAAAGCTTATTCCAACTCACGACAAAACTAGATTTTGTTCAGCAATCCAAGGATTACTGCAACGAATAAAGTTTGTGCTACTGCTTTAAGCTGAGGCCTTACAAAATGAACTGTGGTTTATAGTGCTGATTCTTCTTTGATTTATGTAGGTCACCAAAACTGTGTCTGCGTACCTTCAGAGCCCTTTATTACCTAGCAGTAATACTTGTCTACAGGTATAGTATTAAATACAGTGTTTGAAGTCCTCACGTTCATGCCTACCAGCAAGAGTCATACTGTCTTCATTTTTCAGCTCATGAAATGAGTACTTTTTTTTTGCCCCCCACCAGTACATCTAGCTTGAAACAAAGCTGATGGTTAGGAAATGTTTTTTTTCAGTATAGGTACTCCATATCTCTCCTAAAGTTGAAAAACTTCCAAGAAGGTATCTTTAAAGTGCTTAAAAACAAGCAAAAGAACAAAACCCACCAGAAAAAAAAAAAAAAACAAACCAAAAACTTCTGTAGGAATCTAGGAGTTGAACACCAGCAGCAGAATGCTGCTGCAGGCTACTCAACATACACAAACTCTCATAAAAAATACTGCAATTTTTGAAGTGAAAAGATATACCTCAAGAACAAGCCACCATATTTAATAAAACAAAAGAACACATAATGTTATTCTTACAGTGTTTTTCTATTACTATTTGTTCAAAACTTACTCAACAGAAATGCATTTGTTGAGGAACTCTCCAACCTAAAAAAAAGCTTATTCTATGGCATGGCTGTAAGACAAACCTCTAAGACAACTTTCTGTGTTACAATTATAGGTTTCTTGTGCTTCCTGGTAAAAAAAAGAGCACACCTTGATGTCAGAATAGACAACTATCTCCAGTGGCAAACTAATAGCCGCTGAAACGGATAGCACAAGTGAAGATGACAACACAGTGCCATTTTGCAGCAACAATTCAGCAGTATAAACATCCCCAAGAAAAACTGCTACAAAAATCCTTTAACAGACACAGACAAGACCATAAATCTTCTAGGCTGTCTTACTAAGCTCTTTTACCATGAAAGCATTTTCATGTGAACGCAATGAAAATAAGGATGCCCAAGCAAAAAAATGGTCTCCTATGCGCTCCAATTGGAGAGAGGTAGCTTCTTCCTTTGTTCTTGGTTTTGTTCTCTTAAGCAGAAAAAATTAGAATCCACAATTCTTCATACTGAAGAACTTTAACGACAGGCTTAGATGTTTTAATATATCCACTCCTGTGACAATGTATTATTAAAAAGAACAGGAAGAAAGGAACGTGCGTAGCACGTTCTGTCTAGCCTAAGGAAGGAGTCCGCAGTCATTCATCTACAGTTAGTGTACTGTGTTTGAACAACAAACAAAATCGTGTAAACAAACAACAAAACATTGCAATATATTCATCTTTAAAATGTACAACTTTGAAGGTTTTGGTGTATAAGTGAAAAGCAACCCATTTACAGAGACAGTTTGACCTGCACAGTCCTAGGAGACAGGAATGCAACACCTGTTTACTTTATTTTATTGGAAAATACTCAATGAAAAAAAAAAAAAAAGATACTGTCAACACTGTCACAGCTGGCTTTGAGAGAAAATTCAGGCTAGGTTCTTCCTGTACCACAAAATAAAAAACACTTCAAATAAGGGCTATTCTTCTAGAACATGCTTACGTGACAGCTTGTGGGCGAACCACCACTCCTCCAGTACATCGACTAGGGCGGCGCGGAGATTCGGTCGCCATTGTTTCTTTTCGGGTACCTGAGAGAAACACATTTCTTTTTAATAATAATTTGTATCAGGATTATTTATTACACCAGTTCTTGACATATTCTTCAGGATGATAAAGACCTCTTGAAGAAAGAAACTTAACTTATACAAACCTGTAAGGCGCTATGCCCCTTTACAGCACTTATAAAAAAAATTTAAAAACCCAGACAAACAACTTATTTTTTCAGTATCTCAGTCACTACAGCTCCTGCAATGTATGTGAAAGCAAAAAGAACCCACAGACCTGCGTGATAAAAAGTAGAAAATTTTCTTCAAACTGTACATTAAAGACAGAGGTACAGGTACACGGTTATCATCGGCATTATGTAAGGCCATTATTTACCAATGAGCTGTTGTCTTAGAAAATAATTGTATAATGTACAATCACAATTGCAGTGTACCGTACTCTTGAAAATCTGCAATGGGTTACATTGAAGCTAACATAAAAAGTGTAATGGAACACTTTCTACTTTTTTATGTCAGCTTTTTGTGTCGTCTTCAAGTTTTTCTTCACACTTCTGTTCCTCCGTGTGAAAATTCAGCATAACATTCCTGAAGGCAAAAAACACTTGAGGAGCATCACAGATGCCAGCCACTTCTTCAGTTCGCCATTCAGCTACTCCATTGTCACCCCCCC
>JANZLQ010000089.1:2974307-2988734 GCA_026212715.1 Elanus axillaris | reverse complement strand
GGGGGGGGTAGCGCTAGATGCTTTTTTTATTAGTTTTTGGAAAGTGCAACAGGGTGATGCAAGTCATGCGTGCTTTCAGCATCTTCTTGCTGATGCAGAACCGTGGTTTTGCACATATTTGAGCTTTATTTCACAAGAAAAAACAAGTTGGTGTAACTCAGTTTTACCAAAAGGAGAACGTGTTCACACATTAGCTGTAAATTCCCACACTTGCCTATCTCAGCTTTGATAATTAATTTCAGAGAAATCAAATGATACGTAGGTGGGCAAAGTATACACAAGAGTAAACTGCTGCTAGCTTGCAGCAGCAAGTAAGTTTGTATCTACTGCAGAGGAGCTTTGAATGTTTAATGCCTACCATCATTCAGCAGCTTTCCCAGGAAAAACTGTAGGTGTTTGGTTTATTAGAACTGAAAAAAGCCGATGCCTGCCCCTCCAGGTGGAGAAGCCCAAGTCGAGAAGTGTTCTAAGGAAATGTGGGAGAGAACAAGGCAAGCATTTATGAATGCAGCAGAATTGGATGAAAAATTAAATTTTGCTTCTATATAGAGCAAAAAACACCCTGGGAAAATTGCTGTAGTCTCTTTGCTTTTACATACTTACACTATAAGCAGCAATACAGATACTCATCTAATTAACATGTTACACTTGCCTCTTTACTGTGAGCATCTTTAAAAGGTGGAATGGCACAAGGTTGAATTGAAAAGAGACAATTACCATCTTAGTTTGGTGCAAAGACTGCTGCTAGATTAAGTGTGTATATAGCTGCTGTTCGCCTCTATACACTTCCCCCCCCACACGGTGTATGATGTCAACATCACTTATCACAAAACTTCCTTGTTAACTCTTGAGTTCCATCCCATGTACACAGAAATAAATTCTTGGAGGATCCAGTTTGGACAGACAGTTACTTTCGTCTTGTAAGACAGTGCTGCAGTCACAGGATGGATGAAAAAAAATTACATATTTTCAGAAAGCATACAGTTCTGCCTAGGATTTTTGTAACCATGGTAACATACATAGATAGCAGGCCTGATTTCAGCCCATGTTTTATTGTTCCAGCAGTAAAGAATTAAAGTCTATAAATACCACCCTAGCCATTGGAATAAAATACTGGCCTTTTACTTCCCCATTAAAGAAATGCAGGTTATATATTGCAACAGTTTAACAAACATTTGTATAAAGTGCCAAGATCGGTTCCCCAGTACAACTATGTGGGATGTCTTGTTTTGCAAGCCACACAGCCACAGCGAAGGGGAGAGTATTGGATGTTAATGAATGCAAAATAAATACAAATGTGCTCAACAGAACTTAAGCTTGAAATTAAAAAAAGGCACCCCCATCAAATTTTCACGTGTTTTATTTAGGTGAACATACACATGGTCCACATACTCAATGAAGATAGTCATAAAATAATTTAAGAACTTATGTTGAAAGGTATTAGCAGCACCATCAGTATTGGAATAGCAGAAAATTCATGCCTCCGTAGGGCATACATTTATGCCTGGGTAAGAATGCCATCATTTATAACAGGGGACGGGAATGGCTTTATAGGATGCTTTTGGGAGTTGGAGTTTTAAAACACACACTTTTTTGCTAAATACTTTGACGATTAATGTTACAAAAAATACAACTAAATAAGATACTGCATAGTATTTTAATTAACATAAAGAGATTGACATTGAGCTGTGTAAAGCAAGACTCAACATCTCTGCTTCCACGTACATTTCATTTCTGAGTAGAGAAATCTAAAATTTAAAACCAAAATATAGACCTAGTGTATTCTCTAAAAGACACACTTTAGGTGGAACGTATAGTACTACGAAAATACATATCTTCCATTCTGTTTAATAATTTACTTTAGTTAAAAAGTTGTGAAATTCTCATCACAAGAAGCGTATACAAATTCATGACTTTAGTAAATTAACAAAAAGGAGTATTTTTTTTTTTTAGACAAGGTTTAGCCCCGCTGTAACAATTATACAAGGAAGAAAAGAGACTACATTTATATGAAGGAATACAAATTTACACACATTTTACAGTGACTTATACCCTACACATCTACAAAATTCACAGTTATAATACAAGCAAGTACAAGGCTGGGATAAAGCTGTTTTGATACCAAAAAAAGTTTCTACTTTAAAAAAAGATAAACAGGAATATTCTCAAACTTCTGCACCAACTTTAAAATTCTAATCAGACCAAAATACACTTCCTTACACAAATGCCCTTCAGCAAACGCAGACTGCTTTCCTGGGCGGGTGGAAGAGTGAATTGCTGAGCTTCTTCTGGCCCCGCAGGCTGCGTCGCATGGTCAGCCTGTTTGAGTTTTTGCGCTGTGGAGTTGCGGACATGCCTTCTGGTTGGACACTAATGTTTCGACTCAGGCCACGTCTTGGCTTCTTCATAGCTGGGCCAGAGTTGGATTCTTCCAATGTCCTTTTAAAGTTTGCTGTGGGTGTCCTCTCTGCATCTTGGGCTTTTGTTTGACCATTAGGAGACACCTTGAAGCCTTTTTGGTCCGTGCCTGAATTTGCGGAGTTGGAAGGGGAGAGACTGACTGACAAACCGTTACTGTAGGATTCATGTATCCTCAAAGCCAACGCTTTGCTGCTCTTCTCCTCCTGTGGGCCTGAATCCTTCAGGGTTGCTCCTGATGAAGGTACGTTGCTTTTGGCAATCTCGTTTGGCAGCTCTAAATATTTTTCTGAGATCATGCTGCTATGCATGAGGGGTGGAACAGGCTCAGATGCATTCAGTCGCGGCCACGGATCATCTTCTAAAATCTGAGGCAAAAGAAAAGAAAAATATTTAGGCGTTAAATATAGGTATTTCACCCACACTCTCCTTTGAGGGCGGAGTCAGTGTGTGACAGAACTTCTCTAAACCTCATCAAAGACAGAAAAATCCTACTCTAAAACAGAGTTATCTTTTCTCCACATTGAGGCGCAGAAACAGATACGAGACTGCGGATCTGAACTTGGTACTTCGTGCACACCAACTTCATAAAAGCATTTATTTCAATCATCCAATCTGCAAGTGTCTCATAATGGCAGACACGTAATCTCTTCCTTCAGAGGGCTGTTCAGACTTACGCAGCCTGCACACCTTCCTTTCTGCTGCTATAAAACGCTGAGGAATCTGCATGCATCTGCTGTTAATTTAGGAAGCCATGTAGAAAGCAGTGCCTGCAATCTCCATCCTGTAATTTTCCACACAATTTCCCTCCTTCAGACACTGCGATAGATGCACCTATATATACCGCCTTCTCAGATGGCCAAGCACTATTAGGGCAAACAGCAGAAAAAAGTCATTTGACCTTTGTTACACTTAGAATCCTTAGTTACTGCATAACGAGATCATCAGGGAGATCAACAAACTCCTCATCGTAGGTGTCCTGATTGCACGCAGGAAGGTAGAGCATCGGACAAAGCTGTTCTAAAAATAAAGTTCATTTGCTATGCGAAGTAACACATTCTATTGCCTGGTTTTATACTCTGCAACTTGGAAAGAAAGCATCTCCATTCCGCAGAGTGCATGTATCCACTCTCTGTGAAGCACAGTCATTCTGTACGTCGAAGAGAAGCCACGTAACGTGATGTCCTGAGAACCAGGGACTTTCTAAACCTGCCTTCAGTTACTCATCCCTTCTTCAGCCTTTGAGAAGCGTTTCTGCCTCCTTCTCAATTTTATCAACAGGAAAATGGGGACAATACTTGCTTTCACTATCCACGGGGGGATTATGAAAACTAGTATTTATGCAGTGCCCTGAAGACATTAATTACGACCTTATTAAAGATTTAATTGTGAAGAAATCCCTAGTTACTCGGAGAGTCCTTCAAAAGTAAATTTCAAGGCCGCATTACTCTACATACCCATCAATGTAAGGCAAATGACAACGACTACTTTAAGAAAATGATGTGCTGAAAACTCAAATGCACACACAGCTGAATCAGAGTGAAGTCAATGTAACATCTCAGATAGGTAAATAGATGCTTTTGAAGTCATGACCCAGAACACCTTCAAGAAGAAATCCACAACTGCTCAGCACTTTCGAAAAATCTAATACTAAGTAAGGTTTAATAAAATGCAGTCCAAAAGAGAAAATAATCAGAATTGTTTCTAGAATCTAGACTTGGTTTTCCACTCCCCTCTACTCCCCTGTTGCTCCCCATGTGTAGATAAAACCATTTAGATAATACTCTTTTACTATATAGAGCAACTCAAGAGAGACGACCTTTATGGATGGTATTTTAGAGGTTGTTATTCAACTCGCTTCTTGCAGAACCCGTAAGAAAACTAGATGACACACAGAGAACAGCTCTGGCAATGTTATCTGCGCGATTTAATTTTTTAAATTGTGTCTCTAGCCACGACTTAGGTTTTGTGGTTTTATTGTGCAAGACGCTTAACTCTGTGGCTCTCGTCGCCAACATCTGTTGCTTCGTTTGGATTTTGCTGAGATTGGATAAGGCTTGGGGAAGCCGAATGAAGTCAGAGGATGGACTGCTAAAGAGTGATGTAACAAAGCAAGAATCACCAATTTCATTTCTCAACAATCCAATCACATTTTGTCACTGGCCTCAAGAATACTTGAATTAATCTGGCATTAGTAACTGTTGCCAGAAGGATATGCATTTAAGAAATATTTGTTTAATTGAGAAACTTTGATTTGGTCTCCATCTATTTCCAAATTAATTGTTTTGGAAGGTAGCAGCTGTTAAGGCTATCGGTGCTTCTTTCAGTTCTCTGAAGATAACAGGCAAGTATCCTTTCCATTGCCACCTCTTGGTTTCACTGACCTATCTTCTTTATAGAACTGTGATGATCCCTTTTCAGTAAAATTCAACAGTAATTTTGTAAGAAGACTAATCACCTACCTAATTTAGATCCTATATTTACCTGCAGCTTCATGTATAAAGGTATATATATGTATTGTTTTGCAAATGGATATTGTCATCTATTGCCATACTTTCTTTTGTGTAATCAACAAAACAGAGCTTTTCCCTCCTATAAGGTTGACAATATCACTAGGATCAGAAAGGATCATGAAATAAGGGCATTTCCTTAATCTGCCACACGTTATCACCAGCAGAAAAAATTCCAAAATACATATTCTGAAATAGCTGTGTGACTGTACTTCGTAAGAAACCTGGCACCTTGCAGTAAGGCTACCATTTACTGTCTGAGGCAAGGCGTAAGAAACCATGTATTCGACCTTTTTTGGGGAGAGTCTCAAATGCCTCAATTGTGTTTCACATAACTTTCATTTTAAAGAACACATTGAGCCAAAAGGTGCTCCTGCATGCACTGAATTTTACCCAGAAGGCTCCCATGAAGGCTACATAAATGAAAAGCCTGCAGTCCAGCCATTACATAACCAAAGTTTATGGAAATATGTTTTGCCTTCCATTGTGGCTCTTAACTGATAAAAGTTCTTTGCACTATGAAGAAGATCGTTATTATTCAGGATGGTGTAGTTACTAAATACACTTACGCATAACTACACAAAGCTTGTTTTGCAAAAATCATAGATGGAGACACAACTGCTAAGACATTTCATTTATTATGATCTGCCTGGAGACATTTGATTTTTTCTGAAGTATTTCAAAATTATTCCAAGAGTACAGTGGTCTTTTTCTGTCTCTTTTCTGTTCAAGTTCCTTCTCACACTTCTTTTCTTCTGATATTCACAGGTACTCTGTGTGGACAGTTGGATGCTTGTTATTAAAGTAGAAACCTGTATTATGTTAGTACCGTTAATATAAACCAAGTACTGAGAAAACAGGATCTGTGTTTCTCAATTGGCGACACCAGTTCTACCTTAATCCGAGAGAATAAAAACTTTTGCATTAAAATGGAACCAATTTATACAGGTATTATCAATGAGGACCTGAGCCAATCAAAATTTTCTTTTGGGTTTTGCACATTAAGCAAAAAATTTAAAATAAGGCCTTATCTACATTGCAAACCCCAAAAGTGTTAGTTGTCTAAAGTTTTGACCTCTTTACTCCTTGTGACCACCTGCTGCAATTTATCTAGATTCACACATCACATTTCACTTAATCTACTTAGATGGGGAGGGGGAATCTTGAGGGGGGAAAAAAAATACTTTCCACTAATCCCTTACCCAGAAATGCTACTTCCTGAATATTTTGCAGTCAACATAGCTCAACGTTTATTCAATCAGTACTGATAACAGATCACGCACAAAACATATGGTACAACTTAAAAACTTTAGGAGTATTTAGAATTCAAGTAATATTTCTCCACGCAAGATTTTGCTAGATTTTAAGCTCCTTTCATGTATTTTGCTACACTGGATAGAAGGGAAGGAGACGGAAAGGCTTGCCATTTTATTAGCAGCTTGTTTCTAGCAAGGGAACATTAAGGACTCCCTTTCTAATTTTTGCTTTCTTTTTACTTTGCCCAAAGGACAGTTATCCAAAGACACTGCAGAACATCAAAGGACAGTTACTTAAATCAGGAGCAGCTGGTAATTACTGAAACAAACATCCACTCATAACTACACTCCAGTTCCGGGGGGGGGGGACGGGACCAAAAAACCACTTCTAAACAGCTCTGCTTTATGTTGATGGTTAAAACTTCTAACCTAAAGAAAGACCTTGTATTAGAATGTCTTTTCCTCTAACAAAGAGCATTAAACCAACCAGAGGAAGATAATAAGAGCTCCCGATCCAGAAAGCTTTCTTTACAACAACTTGTGTTTGAATGCATTAACCCATGTGTTACCTTAAAAAAAACCCAAGAAACCAAACAAACCACACCAAGATTAAGAGAACACATCCACAAGCAGTCTGCAATTCATCAGCTGTGCAAGCTATACAAGTTCATGGCGAGGCAGGAAAAGAAACTGTAGCCCAACCTTACTTTCTAAAGGGACTTGTGAGGTTTTTTTTCTTTTTTAAACCTCTGATCCCCAGAATCTGATTCTGCTCTTTCAATAGCCTACTTGGGATTTTGTGAGGGTTCTTGGAAGACTTACTTTTAAGGAACAGTGCATTTAAAGTTGTGTGAACTATACACGTGAAGTTACAGTCCTCATTTCTTCCACATTAAGGAGGGAATACAGATTTACAACTACTAATATACAATCAGGATTTTAAGAGTTACAAAGACATTGTATCCCTCAATTCAGCAATTCTGAGAAGTTCATACTTTAATACCCTGCCTTTGGTGTTCCAAAGTCTGTTAAGAAACATTGTTCAAAGTTCATCTATTTCTCCAAAGCTTTGTACATGGAAGTATTGAGGATATGGCCAGGTAATTCCTGTCAAGTTACTGTCCTGCAACTGAAATACATTGTCTAGCCATACACACTGGCTAGTCCACTGCAGTTTAAAAAAAACAAACAAACAAAAAGCAACATTAAATAGTGGTTTAAGTTGGTAAGCCAGCAGTTTCTAAAAGTACTACTTCAATCACTGGCAACGGTCTGACTACACCATTGTCCCAGTCCTACACATCACAATAAGCTGCATTAAAAGAAATTACTATTAGGGGAAGAAAAGGGAGATCGATACATATTTAGTGGGCTCCACGCTCAAAAAGTGGAACATTTAAAACACTGAAAGAAAACCGTTACCTTGACAGGTGGGGTACAGCAGCGGGAGGGTGTCATGACATTCATATCAGGGCTGCTATAGCAGGGACACTCTGCCAAGTTGAGATACAATTCTTCTTCATTTTCCAAGTTGCTTTTGCTATCCTGCAACGGTGAGATGCAGATTACGATGGCACTAGTGTTATCTGCACGAAGCATGCGTTGCCTCCACCGGCCCAGCGCTCTGTTCACCAGCATTTTGGCGCAAGACTGTCGGTGCTCTCCCTTTATGTTATAAGAGAGGGACAGAGAGAAAGCAATCAGATCCACTTGACATTGTAAATGAAAGATGGACAGTTTATGTGGCACAGCCTGAGATATATATTCCTATATATCATGTGCTAAAGTAGCTTGATTCAGAAACACAAGAGGAAACATTGATTGAAACATATCCTTCTTCTTAGAGAAATATAACTTTAAAATCAGTTTGCGGTAGAATCCACATATATGAGTGCTTTCAACCACAAAACTGATGCAATGACTTGCTTGCATCAATAGCCTGCTTGTAACACATCTGACAGTCCTTCCAGAAGTCTCTCAGGGGGTTTACAGCCTATTTACTATCTGATGCTCAGATGCTCCACTACATAAATTCTCAAATGTTTTGTAAAATAAACAAGAATTTAATTCAGACTTCATACAAATCATGTAAAAACAAGAAACACTTGTCTGCATTGTAACATGCATCTTAATGTGAAATAAATTTTATTTTCAGCCAACACTTTGTGTAACTTCCTTGGAGAAGGAACACGTTATATTCTTTATTAGTCACAGACACCATCCTGGTAGTCAAACTTCCCCAAAACGACAACCGAATAATTTTAACAATGTTAACGTGCATGGTATTTGACAATATATGCAAGCACAGTATCAGCCATAGTAACAACTTACATGTTGTGGCAAAACTATGAATGTCCCTGAACAACACCATTGTTATGTACTTTTCATAGATGCCAGACTAAGCAATTTTTAGAGGAAAAAAGTATTAAATTTCCACAATGACTTATAGCCGCTGCTCTCACCATAAAGTATTTTTTCTCCTCGTGATCCTGGCACATGGAGATAGCGTCTTGAGGTGGGATCATGTTCCATAGTCCATCACTGCCAAGGATAATATATTTGTGCTTCTGGGGATCAATTGTGTGCACACTAGTGTCAGGTTCAGGAGACACAACAAATTCACCACTGTAGAAGTCGTAGCTCCAAAGATCACCTAGCGAAGAAGAAAATGTTTTTTAATCGTTACATTACACATGAAAATATGAATGTTGGAAACAACGGAAAAACGTTCCCATGAAAACAGTTACCACCAGCCTCAAGTCACCATCAGTAATACAAAGTAATTTCAGCACAACTACTGTTCTGCCACTGTCACTTTCCCACCATATTTATTAATATGCAGCAGTTTAAATAAAAACACATTCAAACCAACCTATGTTTATAGGAGGTCTTCTATTCTCTAAAAACTAACATTTCCAGAAAAAGGGGAAACGCAACAGATTAATACCTAGAGAACAGTGAAACCATAGTGTTTCATATATATCCAAACTAAAACCTGTCTGAACACCTGAAGTTCTCCTTAAACAGAAGTAAAGCCTTACTTCATTGAACCCACTCCAAACTTGGAAAAACATGCCTTTCCAGTTATTGGTAGAGTTTAAACGTTGGAAACAAAATCCTTACCCCTTGTACAGGGAATCATGGTACAGTTTACAGAACTAGGTTGGGGTTTGGGGGGGGGGGGGAGGATCACATAATACCTTTTTTCTCCCCAATATCATATAGAACATTAGTCTTCAATCTGCATCGCGATGGCATGCTGTCCTGCACACCTTAACAAGCCCTGCTCATAGAAGGAAAAAAAAAAAAACCCAACCCAAACTAAAAAACCCCCCACCTTTTCACACTCAAGGTGCTAAACTGCCTTTTTTTTTTTTTTTTTAAAGCCTGAGATCCTCCACAACCATCCCAGCAATACAGAAACACACAGTTATGTCTTGCTGTGTATGTGTTTGTGCACACAGGTGCCAGAAAGAAGTAACAACAGAAGAGGGCAAAGGAGGAGAGACTGAAGCCCTTCCCCTACTAATTTCTCTTTCCCATTCCTCCTACTTCCACGGCCTTCGCATCACTTTCAAAGCCACGCAGTGCTCTGTTAGAGCGCCTTTCCAGCTGAACACCATGTGCCAAATTTTGGAGTTGGAAAGAAGCCACAGGAACACAAGTAGTGCCTGGGTTCCAGCAGGAAAGCAGAAAATGAGAGCTAAAGCCTCTCCCCTTGGAAGGCCTCATGCAGTGAACCTTTCTATTTTTAAATCTTCCTTGCTATGCAAACGAGTTTGGGGTCACCTCACCAGCAACTATGGCCCGAACTGAATCCGAATAACATATTTGAATCAAAACATCTATTGGTTCGAGTGCTTCCTCCAAACCATCCTCAGGTTAAAACCACTCCATCAGAAAAATACATTTCCATGTCAGTTTATTTCAATTTCATTTATCAAGTATACTTGAAAAAATAAAATCTTTTTCTAAGGTTGGGCCTTTAAACCAAGAATGGTGTTAATTTGCACTAACACCTTCTCTTCCTTATGTTCATAAATAGCTTCCTAATAGTGATAAACAACAAAAAGTTAACACTATTACTTGCAAGCACTGGCTACATTTTTCTGTACAGAACACATGGCTTTAGAAGTAGAAATTAATTAAATGTCAGATTTGAAAAGCATACATAAGCTTAAGAACTCCAGTTTAAGAGTAATGGTTTTGTCAGGTTTTTTCCTTTGCTTGTTGCTGGCTTCAGAAAGCATGCCTGTAGCTGCCCTCTGCATCCAACACCACCCTTTTAAAGATAATAAATAAGCTTTTTGTCTTCCTACTTCCTTCCATTAGCTTTGCCTTAAGCTATCAACCAGTTGAAAAGACCTTTCCCGAATCAGGAAAGGGAATACTTCAACTCAATTACTCCACTTCACCATAGCAAGCATGGATAGTCCAACCTCATTAAAGCGCCAATTCACCTTCATTGCAGCAGCAGCAGCAGACAGAAACACATGCTTCTAATAAGTGCTAATTAAAAGCCAAGCCTGCTCCTATAGAGGTGCACTCTCCCTCCGCAGTCTCACAACAAAACAAGCCAGCTGGCAACAAGATCAAAAAAAAAATACTGTAACAGAAAAGCTGAGCTCCAGCACAGCAATTATTGTATATGAATTGCCATGAAAAGTCTTCAGGCACTGAGAGTTCTTCATGTCATGTCTGTCACGGACACAGCAGGTAAATAAACAAAAGCTTGGGCTATTACAACCACCAGATCTTGGAATCAGTGGCAGCATCAATTTCCAACATGCATAATATTTTTATGCTTTTATTTGCTAGTTTGTTCATACTCATTTAGGAGAAATGACAAATGTTATTAGCTGAATCACTTTTTTATTAAAAATACTGTGCTGTATGACAAAAATAACCTGATGCTATTTCATTTTGGTTCATCCACATACATGTCATCATGCCCATCTGCGGCTCTTCCTGAGAAAACAGCTGAGGAATAATCAGTGATTTCAGAGAATCTCCCTCCAAGAGGAAGAAGGCTCCTCTGTGAGGATAATCAGGAATATCACATCGGTTATAAAGGGGCCTCCACGGACTGTAAGCTTGCTGAAGGGCGCGCACAGATTCTGGGAACACACATGACAAATCCACACCTCACAAACCACAGGCCAAACCCCCTGACCAGGAGCCCAACCTTCCTACTTGCCACTGAAAGTCTTCCAGCTGCAATGTGTCTCCGCCGCAATGAGTTGCCCATCTGAAGGCCATGGTGGAACTATACACTGAGGTGTGGACTTGACACAGGAATTAATAGCTGGCATTCTATGATTTGCGTTAGAACATCTGCCAGACTACCTGGTAATAGTACTCCACATCTTTGGCCAAATCCAGGTGCAAATCTGCAACTAAGCCACATCTCTACAGTACTATCATCTTTATATATAGTGGGGCGGGGGGAGCAGAAAGAGAGAAAACTAGATACCACAAGAGGAAAGTATTTTTTCCTGAAAGCAAATGGTGAAAAGGAGCTAGACTAGTTCAAGGACTCACAGCTTCAAAGTTTATTAAACATGCATTTTTTTTTGCAAAATGCATTCTTTCAAATAATCTCCTGTAGCATTACCTCTGTCAAAACAGCATTCCAAGGTGGTTGTAAACATACAGTGAGAACTGAATTTCCTTGAGTTTTAAATTCAGCTATACTCTTCATCTATTCAAGCTCAAAAATCTCTAGGAAATATACAGCAACTTACTTACAAAGCTGTACGATAGAACAGCATTAAAGCACGATCAGGTATTAAGTGCCCAACACCCGACGAATCTGGAGCTACTGAAAGCTAAATGGAGCTCTAGATGTCACAGACTGAAAAAAAAAATAAAGCTTTTGTTCTTTGACCCAGGAAAAATTCCACAAAGTATATTTGAAGCCTGAGGGATATAGAAAAATCCCAATTCTTCCTTCCTCAGCCTGGAAGTAAACAACCAGTACTTGTGATTGCTCAAAAGAAAGAGAAAAATTGCCTTCAGTCTTTATGTATCATCAGTCTACTCCCATAAACCTACAAACTCAGACTAATCAAGCAGGCCAGTGATCCTTGGCAGAACAGTACTGCATAAAGAGTACTTCACTTAAAGAATAATTCTCACAGAACCTTCAACTCCAAAAGCCAGCAAAGGCCAACCCATGTTACTAGGGTGAAGTACTTATTTTATTTTTTTTTTTTTTTCTCTAAAGGGCAGAGCACCACAGATTAACTCAATGCTTTTTCGAGCTGCTGCATAGATAGAATACTCATGTCAGCTGTGTATCTTTCTCTGGCCAGCTGGAGAGCACAGCATCCACGGCAGCTGAGGAATACATGACAAACTTAGGAAGAGTCACTTTCCATGGCACCCTCTGTCACAATTCTGGGAAGGAAAAAAGGGAGGGGACAGTAAGCCAGAAATCAGAGTACACTTTTCCCTAGGCTTTTCAAAGTGTTCTGAAAACTTCGACTCTGTCCCAAAGCAAGCAGACAGACAAGTGACCCTTTAGTAGACTGGGAAGCCAAGATAGCAAGATGATGTGATATGCCAAAGACTTGTATTACAGAGCGGGAATGCCAGGTTCTCAGACTTCACTTTGTGAGCCATGCTATTTTTGTTCCAAAATAAAACCCAAACATTTACAAAACTTAATCTTGTTCTCTAAAAACTTACAGGCCAGCAGTATTTCTTTTGGTGTGAGGCTTGCATATTTCTTTTCCAAACCAAAAAAAAATGGTATTAATGTAGTTCCTTCCATATTTTCCATAAAAATCCTATCTGTTTCTTAGGCATGACTCGAACCACAATAATATACAGAGATCTGCACAAAAATTACATTGCATCTTACAAAATGAAAAATAGGTGTTTGAAATAATATACTGAAGGAGCAGGAAACTAATTTAGCTACCTATAAAAATATCAAAATACGTAGTCTATCTTATCTGGTTACTATTACCTTTTAAAATACAATGAAAAAAACCTACTTGTAACTCAGCTGCTGCCAGGAAAGCAACTGAAGTTACAAACAAAACCACACATCATATAAGTAGACTGGACTGGATTAAGCCCAAAGCCTTCTTATAGCAAAAGTATGTCCAGAAGTCATATAAATCAAGACTTTCATTTATGCTTCTGGAGCATGCTGTTTTGAATACAAAGATATATTTTGGTTTTAATAGAGAAAAGTTTACTTTCATAAGTCAGCCCAAAATGAAAATCCAGTTTGATTAATCCCAGATCTAAGTTTTATCTAAAAGGTCTGTTAGTACAAAGAGAAGACTTGCAGAACTTCCTTTTTTCACTGTCAACGAGGCAGCACTGCTAGGAAGTGAGGCAAATCTCAGCAAGGATACAGGCAGTAACCACTTAAAACCATTCAAGCTGTGCGAGGATGGAAAACGTTTTCACCAAAATTCACAGCAACTTAGTCCTATAGCCACAAGAGGGCATCTTTACAGCAGTCTAAATATGAATGCAACGCAACGTCCCCTTCATACAACCAAGGAATGATTAAAGACTGTTCAGGCTGAGGGATGGGCGCAAAACTGAAGGTAGCAGTAAGCAGAAGTTACAGGTAGCACTTCAGGCTTTAAAACTTGCACTACTCTTTTAGGAGTACATTTTTAGGAGCTTCTTTTACATAGTCAAGCGTGTTGAAAGAATGCCACCCTCAACACTATGTAGGAAAGGAAAGCACAGGCAAGAGAACAGTATTTCAACAGCAAATTAAACAAAATATTGCATTTAAAATAAACGCTGAATTAAAAGCTGCTCATAAGGCAGTCTTTGCCATGACTTCTCATCTCTGCTTCTATGTTAGCAAAATAACAGGCAAGAGAGAATAAAGGTATCTGTCTAGGGCTACGCCACAGCACACTGCAGGAGAAAAGCCTGCAAGAACTAGTATGCAAAGGTAGAGGTGAAGATCTAAAATGGCATGCAGAAAGCTACTCACAGTTTCTGGCCTTAAACTAAATGCCTCATAGGAACACTAAGGTGGAAATTCAAGCTTCAAAAGACAATCCTAACAGCATTTGCTCAGCTGAAGACAGGGGGTAAAACAGAAGAATGCACTGACCAAACCTGGATGAAGTTCTACCTTTAGGAGAAGAGTTTTGTTACTGCTTTTCTACATTGCCAAACAAGGGAGAGCTAACCAGGCATGCAGAGAGACCTCCAGTCTGCCAAGGGGGGGAGGGAGGGAGCCCCAGACTTTCTTATTTGAG
>JANZLQ010000089.1:2960506-2974207 GCA_026212715.1 Elanus axillaris | reverse complement strand
GGGCGCCAGCCCCAGACTTTCTTATTTGAGCTACATGGATGCACTCGCGTCTTCACATGATGTATATAACACAGATCCACAAAGCACATACACTCTGCATTTTGTACAGGTATACGTAACATTTTGTCTTGGTGAAGAAAATTACACGAGATAGAGCAAGACATCCCTAGGACAAGACTAGAATCCCAAATGCACTAAGTTTGTCTGGTTTTATATAGATAAAATAAAAAAGCAATTATCCATAAAACCTGGAAAAGTACTTAAATACAGTACTGTGCAGTACTTAAATACAACTTACTAGCTTATGCAATTCAAGGTGATGGATCTTCATGGCGGGGCCTATAAAGGAGCAGGAAGAACTAAGAAGCAGACACTGCATAGCAACAGTGCCCATTCTATTTGGTAACTTTAAAAAACAAAAAAAATTAGTTAAATGCAAGTAAAAAACCTAAACCCTTATACAGGAATCTACTTAGATCATTTGAGGTCGGCTATACCCTCCTTCTCTAGGGTTTCATGGTATGCATGTTCACAGAGCTTCGCAAAACAATTCTGGCATCCAGTAAGTCGCTCTGGAAAACAACTTCCATATTACTATCAGAGCCAACATTCTTGTAGCAGCTATACATTGAGCATTCACTGTTCTGCTACATAAGTCTTTTTAAGGGTCAGCAGGAAATTCATGTTCTTATGAAAAGTCAAATCTGTATGGTGGAGGCCACTCACCTAAAATACGGGGGTGAGTATTATATTTCCACATAAAAAACAGGGGAAAGATACTTTATGTTGCCACATGAATGCATGTTTTAACTAACAGGTTCTTGGTTCCCATTTCATCATTCAGTAATGAAAAAAAAAAAACCACACCAAAAACCCACACCAAATGGCTACAATACTGCAAGGCAATCCCTTACTACATAACCGCTTCAACAGCTGCAGATCTTGGCTCATATTAGTTCCCAAGAAAAGGGGAGGAGGGGGAGAATAAAGTCCATAAAAGACTTACTAGATTTAGACCTGAACTGATTTACCAAGAAGAGAAATCCTATATGATTTAAAAAACAATCAAGACCCATTTCTGCCACCACACCATGCCTTACCAGTCAACTTGATCAGGCTGGGGGACAGCTGGGGATATGAACTCAAATAGCAACTTAAGAAAACTACAATGAGTTTAAGTTACACTTACAGTCAACCTACAAAGCTCAGTGATTAATCACACCATTTGTCTACTTGTCTCTACATTCCGTTCTTGTTTCAAGTTATACCATAAGATCTTCAGAGCTCAGACTGTAGCTTTTGTGTACTTCCCCTACTTGGCGTACCATCTTTGAAAGTTACACACATGGCCAGATTTTACTTCAAACTGGTTTCCAAAGATCAAAAGCCTTCACTCTGTTTTTCCACAAGGGGTTCAACACATGGGAACAAAACAGACATCATCTTGTACACTTAGTCTTGCGCTCATCATCCCAGAAACAGTTATAAGTTAATGTATTTAGGCAGATGGCATGGCTGAAACGTAACCCTTCTGCTAGCATATAACTGGCTATTATGTTATACATAACCTAACTCTGTGTATCTTCCCTCTCAGCATTCTTTCCCCAATACACACACATGTAAACGTGTTCACGGGAGTCTACAATGCCTTCCTGAGTGCCACGTGGAGTTACTGTCTCCACAGAGAGACAGTAACTAATACACGACTCGCACAGTCACCACACAAGCAAGTTACATGATGGCTTGCTGCCCCTGAGCATCTGCTCTATGGTATCCAGCAATTTGCACACTCATAGACTTGCCTTACGCAAGGGGATTAAAGTAATTTGAGTTAACTCACACCTGCTTTAGAGGCAGGCATGTAAGATAGACAGTTACCATGAAATTATGGGTGCCAGGAAACTTACTCAAGTGATCACGCTCTAAGGAAACAAAATGCTCTTCTGATCAGAACAGGTAGCAAGTCCTGAGAGGTGAACGATTCTGAGATTGCATAGGATTCATATATATCTATCACAAGGCAAACTGGTATAAAGAAAGATTGTTTCATTGCCCAGAAAAGGTTAGCAGAAGTAGCCATGTTTAAAATGCAGAATACCCTGCTACAGTTTAAAATATTTCATTAGCAGACTTAAAACCTGTATATAGTAAAAGCAGTATACAGCTACTTTACAGAGACGCTATGAAGCATAAATATTTCTAACTTGTTATGGTGCTATAAATAAATTAAACATTACTTAAACACAGTCACTACTGTCATGAGAAGCAGTGGCAATAAAAAGCGCATACCACAAATGCTTATTTCAGGGCAGAAAGACACTGCAGACAGTCAGATCAGTAAAGGGATGTCAACAGAATTAACTTGGCCAGAAGGGCGTCTATTGTGCCTTTATATATATTGTGCCAGTATCCTTTCTGCTGTCCAAATACTTGAACAACGCAATACTTCTCCAGTGTCTTATTCCTGCTATATATAAAACCTCTGCAGCACTCTTTACAATGAGTGCTAGACTTAAGGACTGGATGAGGGATGAGACTACATCAAAATATTTTAAGCGTTGTAAGAGAAAGAGAAACTTTAAAAAAAAAAAAAACCTATGTTCTAAATTTTAGTTTTCTAAATCAGGTAATCTTCCTACTTTAAAGATAGTAAATTCACAACTCTAGGTTTCTCTCCACGGTGCAGAGCAGAGTGTCAACAGACTCTTGCTCTCCTATTAAAAATTATTGTCCAATTATTGTCCAGTCTGGGATCTGTATGGTATTTCTATCAAGAACAAGAGCGAAGTTTGGACTTAGCAAAAAGAATCACCCTGCTAGATTTTAGCGGGATTGACTAGAGTATTGGTAACCAGTATACGTCAACACTGACAGTTATTACTCCGTTTGGAGAGGCTCCAACGCAGCAGTGCTGTGCCAACCAGGGTAGCAATCTGGGAGCCAGCCAAGGGGTCAAGCAGGCCTCAACAGCATGAATGCAAATGGCTTTAGTCGTGGTAGGTCTTTTGTAAGCGGCGTAAGGGGCATGCTGGCCTCAGAAAGAAGTTAAATCCTGTTTCCAAACTGTGAGCGTCTGTGCACCATCTGGGTCCTACGGAGCAAAGCAGCTGTGTTCCTTTTTCCAGGAGGTTCATCATACCTCCTCAGAAGGGGACGAGGAGAGGCTACGTAGGCTCCTTCAGCAAGCAAACACCAAAACACTGTCACATTGTAAATCTGTTTCTCCATGATTTGAAGATGCCAAAGCTCTCTTTTAAGCTTTCAAATCTGCTAACTTTCAAAACCCAGAATTGTTAAAAGATAGGTGTTCTCATTTCTTGACCCTGAAACTCTCCAGTAATCCTCTTCATCCACGTAATGGGAAAGAATGCAATAGGGGGGACTAACAGATGCATCATTCCTTGAATTCCCATCTGGACACAAAGCCCAGCCAAATCCTTTTGTTCAACTTGCTGAGAGGAATCGGATCAAAAGTCATCAAGCTATTTAGACAAACAACAAACTCGCAACTGTAGGACTGATTCACCAAAAATTGAGCATACACTTTTCATAACCTATGAGGAACACGTACTCCTTCTGCAAAACAGGGGAGAAGAGAAGTATGTTGCTCAGTGGGTGAAGATTTCTGTTTGTTAGTCATCTATCATCTCCAGAGGATTTACTCAAACTCTCAAGTCACTTCTACTAGCCATAAAAGCATCTATCTTGCCTAAAATATGAGACATAATAAAGACTTTTAAGGTACAGAGAAAAATGTCCATGAAGTTAAAATATTATTTTTATTTAAAGATCACCATTCAGCCACCTATAACTTCTTCCTTGACATATAGCTATCTTTTACAATGTTAGCTATCACTGCAAAATTCTTCTTAACACTGGACAAATCCTTGTGAAACAGATATCATGGCCTTTGGAATAAGATACAGTAATGCTATGCAATTATCAAGACGACCACAGTCCCAGGAACAGACTGTCCCCGTGACACACTGCCAGCTGATCTAGGAACACTGACAACACTATATCACACAACTGTCAAGCTTGCCAAGAAGAAATTAAGTCACAGGACAGTTTCACAGGTGAAAATATGATACCACACTTCCATAAAATTTTAACCCATACTGGCTATACCTGAATAGGGAATTCTTCACAGGGGCACAAGGACGAGGGAAGGAAACAAAATGAACTGCAAAAGACTGGAATTCTGAAATAAAATTTAAGGAAAAAACCTGACCAGAAAACACTAACACATGGGCAAGAGGTATGCAAAGATTAAGTTTTGAAGTACTTCCCCAAAACCATTCATAGCAAGTTGGCTAGGTACTGTAATATGCCTTTTTGTCCTTTGAATAAAGCGTTCCTCCAAGATAGTTTCCCATTACTAATACTCGCAAAGGCAAGTTCTACATAAAACACAGACTTGACTTTCACCCCTTTGTTCATTCTATACTGAGTCTTGAAACAGATTCACCACAAAAGGAAGACCAAATTGCAGCAAAACTTGGTCTTACCACCACCTAGGCAAAATTACAGTCCTATTATTTCAGTAAGAAAAAGACAAATGTGCTCTCCAACTCAGGAGACACATACTGCTTTGTACGTTTTAATCTGCAACAGAAATGAAGTACCATCCTTGTAAGACTCACACTGAAAATCCTGCATGTTGTAGGCCAATTCCTTCACGCATCAGTGACACCTTCTACAACTTTATTTGAAAAATGAAATCCATATTGTGTTAAAAATGCTTCTAAAAGGCCCAGACTTGCAGAAGGCCTTGTAATCAAGACAAGCAAGTAAATCTAAACTGTATGTTTTGGCAAAATTATATAATTCGCTTCTAGTGGCCTGTATGCGGTGGTGTCTCACTTTCCAAATACGGGCACAACTTACCAAGTGCTCTAGCAACTGCCAGGAATGGAATCTGGTCAATGACGGTGCTGCGGCGCACAGGGCCATTGTGAGTCAGACGAGGTCTCTTCCAAACGACACGATTCACTCCAGACTTGTTGATGACACTAGAACCATCAGAAAGAGGTACGGGTTAAAAAGGAATGGAAATCAAAGCATGGGAGTTACTTTCAATGGCAGAAGACCAGTTAAATATGCAAATCGGGGATCAACAATGACAGTACCCTCAGGGAAGTCAACAGCACAATTAAATATTTCAAAACACACAGTATCACTTAGATAGTTTCATTCCATATTAAGCCAAAGGGGAAAGTGAGAGGTGAAGGGCAGAAGAAAAGAAAAAGCACAGGAATGAAGACCTGGAAGAAATTCTGGCTGGCTGCAACAACCAGATGTAAGAGTATCTTTTTAATCCATCAGAGAAAAAGCAGATATGAATTTGCTTTCCTCAGATGAGGACCATCAACATCAACTCACTCAGGTGGAAATATCACGTAGTTCCTCCTTCAGTTTTCTCCACCTGCCAAAGTTTGGCAGTAAAGAGTAGCACAGTATAGTTGAAAAAACAAGAGAAAGAAGCAGCCTTCTGTAGGGACTTTCTTAACGGTGCACCAACATAAGGCAGAAACAAAAGAGGAATTGTTCATAGTTGCTATCTGCTGAAAACAGGAGATAGGAAGAAACAGCTCTGCATTTGAATGTTAACACCTGCTCCAAGGCACCGAAAACTGGTTTTAGCTCTCACGGATGGCATTAGAAGGGTCAAAGAAGAAGCTACAGTGCAAGCAAATGGGGCAGCTGTTACTGGGCAAGGGAGGCAGGGAAGAAACAGAGAGACTATGAGCCATCAAGCAAGAAAAGGTAATGGAACAAGGAACTAGTAAAGGTTGGTCCCAACCATGTTAAGAACTAGATACTTAAAAGCTAGCTTTTATCCAAGGAACAGCCATTGGTAATTAGAAACTGAGAAGCTCTGGAACAGCCTCAAGATTCCTCATACTGAAGCTATTCAATATGCACTTCCTGAGACTTCAAAGGCCTTAACAACAAGGGCATGTTTAGCTCCATCCTTTCACATGCACGGTGTGGCAAAGTCACAAACACCACATCCTAAAAATCAATCTCATCCACTTGTACAACTAATGTCCACACAAGGCCAACTTCAGTCATGATCTGAAAGAAGACCTCATCCCACACTCAGAGACTGTTACTGGGAAAATATCATTTTTAATTGAAGTTTCAATTATGCTTTCCCATTAACTTTTCCCAAGTCGCTCTTACAAAAGAGAAGACATTAATAAGCATGGCTGCATAGTCCACCTCACTCCTACCATTTGCCTCACAACAGCCTGCAACAGCCAGACTGGGAAAAACAGAAGGAGCACGAGTAAAAATAAAGATTAAAAAAAAAAAAAATTAACCATTCCTGTCGATACAAAGTCCCAGGGAATGCTGCTTTGAAGCTTCAGAGACTTTCCATCTCCAAGATACACATCTTGGAAACCTATAGATGTACAAGTACTAACCTAGCAAAACTGCAAGTTATCCTTTCTGAAAAGCTACCAATACAGCTAACTGATCAACTTCTACCTGCTAGAGATACAAATACCTAAAGGTTAATGAGCTGACAGGGTTCTCATATGAACGATGTCAACAGGAAAACCTTCAGTGATCTCTGCCTCTGAACTGCTAAGAGAAGGAAACTGTGCCCATCCATCTGGTGCGGTACTGCAGAATGAAAGAACAGAGAGCTCCTGTGAAGCTATGCCAAACGCGAGCCCTGAGGTTTGTCTCAAAACATTAGTGCCATCTGACAAACCTGCCTGCTTTCCTCCTCAGTCACAGGGAACGCACATCGACCACAACTCAGAGATGTCCTAACATCTGCCAGCTCCTGACAGTGAAGAAATCGCTAATGTAAAGATACATGTTAAAATGCAGTATACTAACATTTTAGGCATATATTTAAATACAGCAAATAACAGTAACTTGTTTCAAATGCAGCATTTGATTTTTTTTTTTCTATGTTCCTTAAACAGAAGCTTTGAAAAGCCTACTCAACAGCTGCCATTGTCACCGCAGGAACAATGCAGAACACATGAGAAATTATAGAGTATTTTGTTTTAAAATTGCTATGTTTCCACCATTTGACAAACCGGATATTCCAGAGCTCGTATCATTATCTATATGGAAAGGCAGTATTTTTCCTCCCAGATTCCTCAGAATTTAATGAAAAATAGGTCAAATATCAGTATCTGCACTTCAAAGTTGTCAGTGAACTTTTACAACTGTAACCACACCGCAGCTGCGTGATCCACTGGGAAATTAAAATTTTGTTTATACCATAAACCACTAGCAAAAAGCACAACAGTGTAACAATGGATCACTCTAAGTTATTCCCCAACAAGCTAGAAAAAAAAAAAAACAGAGCACAGATAGGGAAGGAATATAAATAGAACATGAGATTCAACAGCTTGCTTGCCCTAGCTTAAGCCTAGTTCAGTCAGAAAGACACAAATAGCACCCAGAGATCAAAACCAAAGTAAAAAGCACAGAGATGGTTACCTGCCCCCAAGGCCTTCAATTCTCTCCCTTTCTTTGGGAAGTTCCGGCTTGTGGTCCTGTGTCACCTCCACAGCTCTCACAAAGTCATCTTTCGGGTCATCCTGGACTCCCAGCACCACTCCTGAATCTCCAACATGAGCAACATACATCTTTGACCCGCGGATAATTACCACACTGGCAGTAGTTCCCGATGTGCTTGGGAGACCTGTCATGGTCTTCGGCCACTCTGCTGCAATGAGAAAAAAAGCAAATAAAAATACCTTTGGTTTTAATTCTGTGGAACTGGTAATGTTTTGAAGATCAAGATAAAGGGTGTGTCACAGAGGCTTGCGTAACGTTACAATACAGGGTGTACTTAAATATAGTATGGCCAGGCAAACCAGTGCCCCCAGGTTCCCCCCGCTTTCCTAACATCACTCCCCTTAGCTACAGCTTAAATTGACACACATATATAAAGCCAGCATCAAAGCGCTAAGATAGGATTCAAAAAACTGCCTCCTCTCATTTAATATTCCAAGCAGCACTAGAAGGGTAACAGGGAGGATGTGCTCCTTGAGTGCTGATCAGGATCAATCAAGCATTTCATTAAGATCTACTGTTCACTTCCCTGTCTGAAGAGGTGAAAACTTTATAAATTAGGTCATATGGCCTGGACATTTGACTGGCAATCAGGTTTTCTGGACATTCCCGATCCCTTCGGAAGGAAAGAAAATGCTATTTTACTTTTTTATGCTAAGCAACATTTTAAGTTGAATAACATCTCAACTGTTTTATTCATATTTCCTTTTGGAGGACTGACTAATGCAGACTATTTAAGTATGCTATCCATAACACCAAATCTTCTGCAAAAGATATCCCTTGAATTCAGAACAATAAAATACCTATACGAGCACAAATTACGGATGGTTAATCTCCCTTCTTTCTCGACCGTTGCCCTCAAAACACTTACGTTCAGTTCCTATTACACTACTCTCCCCATTTACATCCAATCCAGCCTTCTCTTTCATGCCTTGTCTATTTTTGTGTCTACACACCCAAGTTCATCTTCTTCCAAAACTCCACAAAATGATTGCGACAACATCCCAATTAAAAAAGATTAGCCGTACCAGTCCTCCTCCCTACTTCAGCACCCTCAGAAAACAGTACTCCACTTCCCAGTTATCAGTTGATTCCAACTGTCAACAGCAACCTCATGTTTCTTCTTCACTGCACCCACTCACGTCTTCAGACAAACTCAGATGGGAGACTCATCTCCTTGTCACATTCTATCTTCTGCACTTCACAAGTCATGCTCACACAGTACGACATAAAAATTCCACTGTGATACACATTCTGTTTCCAGGAAATACCCAAGCCAGACTGCCAAAGCACTATATTATTTATTTTCCTACGGCACAACAAACACACAAGAAAAAACCGAAAACACAATTAGACCTTCCCCTCTGTGAAAATAGATATTTTAAACTTCAGAAGTTTTAAGCAGAAGCAAAAGATTAGGAACTTAGTAAGTTCTAGGGCCACTGAACAATGTTCAGATGCCCGAGGCAAGAAAGAGAAGACACAGAAGACGTGCTGAAGGAGAAGCAGAATTATATAGACAGTCTGATGACAAAAAGCTGCATTTCCTCAGTGTTAGCTACCAAAACATCCAGCATGATTTAAGTATTGAAGTTCTATCACAGAGTTCTAGCTTTGTGTTCTAAATACTAAAATACACTTTCTCCCTAGGAGTAGCTTTATTTCAAGAACACAGACACTCTACCAGCTTATTGGAAGTACTTTGTCTGGCAATTTTAACTGTGGATATTAAATCTAACACGTTCCAAATGGAAAGCAAATGCGGGAGGAAGCCAAGTGGTAATGAGGACTTCAACCATGCACTTAACAAAAAACAAGCTGCAACTAATGAGTTTCTGTCAGTGAAACAACCCCTCAATAGCAATAAAACATATTAGAGAGTCAAATCAGTCTTTATGGGAATGAAGAGCACAGAGACTGAAATCACCCACTTATGAGAAAAAGAATGATACAGCAACCCCAGATTTTACGCTCCAACAGATCCAGAAATTAGATCTGCCTCTCATCAAGCGATTTCAGTTTATGCCTTGCTCCTGTTTAGAGATAAGTATTGGGTACAGCATAGCATGTTCCTTTCTTAAAGATTGTGCCTTAACAAAAGCGTCAAAACTCCTGAGTTTTCTTCTGAGCTCAAGTATTAAAATCAAAGTCACTTACCCCACTCCTCCATATATCAGGAGCATGTTTTTATCAATCGTGTAACTTGAGCAACAGGACATCTTTCTAAAACAATTTTTTCCCCTCTACTTGAAAAACACTACCTTTCACTCAGTTTTGTAACTTGGTCTGCATAAACTCAACTGGCTTTGTAGCTGGCACATCAGCTGGCAAACTGAAATTGTCACCTGCTTTAAGTAATAATAAAAACACCAGCTTTTTCTTAAGCACACAACTGGCATTAGTAACATCCCTTCAAAGTAAGAACATTAAATGCCATCCACTTTTGAGTTTAGAACTTTATTTCAGGAAGTTCAGAGCAAATTATTGCCCATTTGTCATACTGCAACAAGTTGACAGATTAAAAGAAATTCTTAAATGACAACAAAGCTCTCAAAACTAAATTCACACTTCAAGGATATACCTGAAATGTCCACGGATGACATACCACTTCCACAACTTCGGCAACAGAGCAGTATCTCTAGGTAGCCCTCTGGGAAAACAAAGTTAGTCCAAGTTTCCTTGTGGGCCTGTATCCCTAATTCTGCATTTATTGCCATGAATTATTAAGCCATGTACTCGGAACATTGATACATCCCAGGACAGACACAACTACAGCTTGGGGGCTTTAGATCTGAAAATCACATCGTTTATGAAACTGTGCAGTGCGCACACTGACCCAGCTGATGCGAACGGACAGCAGGAGATAAACCCACAACTGTGCCTAGCAGGGTACTAATAACATTGCCTGGTACAGACTCCGACAATACCTGCCCACAAAATACCACATTTTCCAATTTAACAGATGCACTTCCCACTCTTCCAAGAAAAAAATAGAAAAAAGATTTAAAAAAAAAAAAAATGCATGTTAAGTGTTACAGCTATCTGAAGCTATCGTATTTATAATCTGGTTTGTTCCTTACAACCGTAGACAGTTTCAAGAGACAAATCCATGCAGCATTCCAGGACTGTAAGTTGTTCATACACAACTTTCACCCTTCTTCGGGTGGAGGGACTGCAGAGAGGGGTAGGAATTGGTTTAAAACGAACCACCCATCCTAACAGTATACGTTACACCAAAACATGGATCCTACACCTGGATACCACATCCGTAACAGAACACAAATACTCTACCACAGTCTAAAAAGCAAATTCACTTATGATGGTTGGCATGTGATCTGAAACACAGAGACTGCTCCAAAATGCATCCATGGAAGTTCTGCTCCTGTTTATTTTTGAGAAGGATTCAGGGTTATTCTGGGAACCAAAAATTGCTAAAGAATGTATTTCATTTTTATTTCGCTGGTTTTATGTACATTAAGTCAAACTACAATACCTCATTTCAAACTGGTTTGATTCCAAAACTCTTACTAAACTTTCCAAAACTAAATGCTGTATGAACTTTTAATACAGCAATATACCACAAAAATATTACATTATCCTGAAAATCTGCATTGCCTCAAGTGGTCTAGGTCCTTTTCAGATAAGAACACATACATAAACTCTTAAACATTTCTAAGAGTAATCCTGAAATTACCTCGTTACTACGCAAGAGATGAAAATATTATTTGACTTTTATTGCTTCCATTAAATTTAATGGGAAGAGTTATAACCAAAGCAGAAGTATGCAACTCTTTCCAAATTCTAACTAGTAAAACTGAAAAACGTTTTTAATAGTATCAAGCTAAATACAACATTTAAAAACAGGCTCTTGGCTATACAAAAAATGAATTACCAAAGAAACATAAACCTACGCAATCCTCAGTAAAGTCACATCAAAATCTGGGACCTCCAGAGTATGCGTCTTGTAACACCTTTCCTGCTGCTGCCAGTTGCAGAAACAGGCTTCAGTAAGAACTTTTACTCCAGAAAAGTTCCCTTTAGCATACAGATAACTTTATTACTATATAAATAACCCAAAGTTTATTAGCAATGACAAAGGGGTACTTCTCTTTTCATTTTTCTGGTACTCCCATCGTCAATATGCTTCCTGTCTATCACAGGAGATGGCCACTGGGATAACCCCACAGCTTCCAAGAAGTAACAGAGCAGCTGAGTATGAGCTTCTCTTCCAAAGGCCATCAACTGGAAGCAATAAAGCCTCCATCCTTTAGACCAAAAATCCAAACCATTCTCCCACCCCCATTTCACGATACCAGAATACCCAGTCTCCCTTTCATGTCCATAGCATCAATACACAGTTAAAGATCTGCTCTACATATGATGACATGGAAAAGTATTTACTATAAGTAAAATTAGCACTAGGATTCCATAACACAGTATGAGCAGTTATAAACTAGCTATAGTCACGCTTTTGTCCCATAAAACTCTAGCTGTTATGCACACGCACCAATCAGTAAGACCGAACGTGCTACGTAGAAGTTTACTACATAGCCTACCTAAAACTGTCACCAAATGCTCATAGCCAGGGCTATGTTGTTTCTCACAACAATTTAAATTGGTTCCACAACCCAAGTACTATTTGCTAAACACTCATTACTAAAATAGTATTTCCTGCGTTCTGTCACTTCATTCTACCTCTCTGCATTTTGTGTTCACAGTTACAGTGACAAATAACAGATGAGGGGTACTACAATTAGAAAACTAAACTCCTTATCTTTCTCCCCCATACCATCTTCCCTTATTCACACATTTTTCTACTTATCGTGCAAGTCTGCAGCCCAGGAAGTCATGTGCCACTCACCACTTGTTCCCCGGCATCAAGGCTGTGGTAAAGTTCTGGTGCTTCTAAAACACGCATCCTTGCCATCCTTGTCCAACATCAGTGTGCCCTCAACCTTGCCATTCCTTCCCCCGTACCTTTTCAAGTATCTGACATTTGCACAACTTCCCTATTTTGCTATTCAAGAAAAAGAAAAAGGAAAATGAAACTGTTTTGACACTATAATCCACCCTCCCAAGAATCGCTTCTTTGAAACCCCATGGTGCTCTACGTGGAATTCTTGCTTCTTACGTTTTTACGTTTGCCTCCCAAGCCCAACTGTTAGCATCGCCGTCTATGGTTTTGATCCAATTTCACCGTGTTCCACTCCTTCCTGCCCGTCTTCGTATGCTGTTCACTGTTCTTTTTATTTTGTCTTTCTGGAGCTTTTGAATACATAAACGCATACACAATACACACACACACTCTACACATCTATATATAAGCAACCACCATACTTTTAAGCCAGAACCTTCACCTTACCAGGAACAACAACAAAAAAAAAAAAAAAAACGCCTTTCAGAAACTCAGTTCTGCACTCTCACTTGATCTCAGGGAGAAGGAAGAGCACAAGAATGATGACTGTCACCTGTCTTGTCACTCTCCTCTCCTTTAGACTTACCTATTTAGGACCCCAACTTCTAGCCTACTGCAGTTAAGCAAACGATCTATATGATCTTCAGGATACCGAGTGTGTTTTCTATTTTGTCAGGTACACTGCACGTTCCCCGACGCTCAAACAATAAAACGAGCGAATGATTACCTTTTATGAAACAGCCATATTTTGAATCCTTCCATCAGGACTTGACAGAAACAGTTGGAACCAGGGGACAGCAGGGGAAAAAACACCGTCCCAGCCCATGTAAGTTTGCTAAAATGACTTTTTCTTCCTTCTTCTTTTCACAATACTCTGGACAAGGGAAATCTAAGGGGCACTTCTGTGCAATTCCCCAAGTCAACAAGATGAAGACCCTCCCAATAAATCGAACACGGAGATCCGACTTAAACCACCCTGAAAACAAACCCCAGCTCTACCATCCCACCATCTCCAGCTACACGCCACGATGGTCCCACAGCATGTCCTCACCCTCCGGTTCTACCTTTTCTCCCCCAGTTTGCTCTCCAGTTTCTTCTTGTTTTACCGAATTACTTGATCGAGTATCTCCAACCACATCCCGCTTTTCCCTCCCCGCACACAGATGGCAGCGATGCCACCGGCACCGCGGGTGCCCAGCTCCCAACCGGAGATGGAGGGAGAGGCTTTCAAGCCCGCA
>JANZLQ010000089.1:2920279-2950411 GCA_026212715.1 Elanus axillaris | reverse complement strand
CCCCCTCCCCCTTTATTTTTTTTAACGTATTGGAGAAGGTGATGTCAGTGGTAGAAGGAGTAGAGTTTGCCATGCTCTTGTACCTTCTTTAATGATCTGGTAGGAACCAGGTTAAATGAATTGAGGCTCATTTAATGATGTAGTTTATTAGCCTTAAATCATTCTTTCAGGAAAGGGCTGTTTCTCATTCAGCTGCCTCTAAAATATCCAGAGTTAAGAGTAAAAGGTACACTGAGATGGTCCATTAATTTCTATTGTCCACTAAATAGGCATTTCATCCATGTACAGGAGTAGCTGGAAATGAGCATTCATCAGGAGAGAAACAACATCTATATGAAAACCCACAAACCTAAGATGGGGGATAACACGTCTTTCCTCTGGCAGTAAATTTCTTAAAAAATCTAGGATTTTTATGAGCTAGGCATAGTGGCCCGTCACATGTATAGAGAGTAATAGTATTTATAAGGAAGGCTAATCTTCACTAGAGATAGGGAAATTGTGTCTAGAGTACTGAAATAGGCATGTATGTTTTCTGTATACCAACTATTACTTGTCTGCCTTATGTGTTGAGAAATATGGAAACCCCATTCTACCATATATGAGCATGCTCACAGATAATGATGTGGTTGACATATGGCAATCATCAGATAAAGACTAAAGATACGGAACTAATGATGTGGAAGAATATTTTGGGGTTTATTTTTAATTGTAAGTAGTTAGCGCCATTGACAAATAGACTTTCTTGGCATTGCCTGTCCTGATGTTCATTCAGATGAAAAGATGGCACTCTGTGGCTTTTAAAAGCATAAAAACAAAATCTTCTTCTAAGGATGGAGATGGATCCAAGTATATATTATTCCCAGATTGTTTAAAAACTCATCTGTAGGTGAGCTTAATAGATCACTGACTTATCCTTTTATTAGCACTCTTCAGGGGTTGCATTGAATCAGATTCATATGGAGCTGTTCCTTAATGAGAAAAGAACCAGCAGTATATCTGACTTCTAAAGAAACTTTCTAATGTTTGTTGTGCTTGTGTGCACTGGTATGTCATCTTGTTGGGCAGATGATAATAATATGTGCTGTGTACCTGTCCTCAATGTTTCTGTTGTACCGATTGCTAGCCAGTATACCTTTTGTTAATGACAGTAATTTGCATTGCTTTTCCTATTACTTCTGTTCTTTACAACAAGATAATCTTTGATAATCTGAAACATGTAAGGTGTACCTATATTTCTCTTATGAATACACATCCATGAGATGTCCACATACAGAATAAATAAAACCAGGCTACACAGCGGAGTGAGTGTTGTGCCATTGCTGCCAATGGTAGGCTAGTCTTCCATGTCTTCACTAGTTGGGGTTTTTGTTACGTTTTTTCTGTGTAGGAGAACCTATCCTCCTTATTAGTCGCATTCAAATTAGCTTATATGTAAATGTACCTAAATTTTGGATGCGATGCTGAGAGGGAAGTCTTCAGCCCTTACTTAATAGTGTTCTGTATGCAGAGATGTCTGCCTGCAGTGAGTGCCTTGAAGCCTAGCCCAGA
The DNA here is from genome assembly GCA_026212715.1 of Elanus axillaris. Lineage (NCBI taxonomy): Eukaryota > Metazoa > Chordata > Aves > Accipitriformes > Accipitridae > Elanus > Elanus axillaris. The sequence goes on along the minus strand of JANZLQ010000089.1, from coordinate 2,948,863 downwards.
CTACAAACCTTTTGGAATAGTGTTTGTGTTTTACTATGCACCTATACAGCACTTAGTCACTGGTTCTTGATTTCTGTATTTGGATGGCTACAGCAATACCAATGACATAACTGAATTAGGTTTCAATGAGGATGGCGTCACCACTTCGGACAGTCCTCTCTTGTATGGTGCTTGTTTTACTGTTTTGGTTCTGGATGCAGTTATTTTCGAAGTCACATGGATATTAAATACCATTTGGGGTTGGTGAGCTATGGTCAATACATCCTGACGATCAAGTTCTTGAAAGCAGAAGTAGAATTTCCAAAGTCACTAACAGTCTTTAAAGTAAGACAAACTAGAAGACTTTTAAATCTTTGTTCTGACTACATGGTGGTAGTTGTTGCTGCTGTGTTGAGGGGGTATCAGTCAGTTGTTAGTAGCATATGGAACAGTACTTACTCTTTCAAGACAGCTGAGGAAAAGTGTGTAATTGAGGATTTGCATGAATATACTTGCATTTAGACCTTGAAGAAGAGAATCACTTTCTTACTGTGATTATTAAAAGGAATAAAAATATTTCCAGTCTTTCGCATCTAACTTGTAGGTAATGGTTTGTTATCAAGGTATTAATCATGGTTTGTGATACTGGAGAAAGTGCCACTGATTTTGCAAAAAATGAAGGGTAGTATCAGTCAGATTTTATTTTGATACACAGATGTTAATTGGCTGTGGCGGTGCAAGTTTTTTTTATCACATACATTGGTATGAAAACTTGAACTTAACATTTGCCAGTCTTGCACAGTTTGCCAATCTGTCCGCGTTGATTAAGAAGACATAGGTAGGATACAGTACTGTTACAACAGCGGAGGTAGTCAATGGGCTATTATTTAAAAGGGAAGAAAATGGTAGCAGAGTGTCTTGGTCTTTCTTTTGTTTTGTTTTTTCCCAGGGTACCCTCCAATCCAGCGTTTGGCTCTATTGTTGTAATATATTGCCTGTATTTGCCATTCCTTAACAAATCCAATTACTTTTAATTCTACGTATTCCAGAACTGTTAACTTCTAGGATGTGCCTTATAAACCTGTGCATTTGCATTTAACAATGAGGAATCAGACCTGGGATAATTGCAGAATGTTCTTTGTTGTGGACTCAGTAAGAAATATGTTCTGCTGCAAGATGACAGAAGCAGGCAGGTTCCTAATACTAAGCATATTTATCCTTCTGTAGCATTCTTAAACAGTGGCTAAGGCTTAAAAAATGGCAATATCAAATAATCATGATTGCAGTAAAACAGACCTGTACTGGTCCAGCAAAGTGTTACTGGACTTTTTTCAAGCAGCATTTGACTTTTCCTTGCAACCTTTGGAAAAATAATGGAGGCAGAGCAGAATGCTTGTAAGGATATCCTGGAAATTAAGCCTATGTATGTGTTAAAAAACATTTAAATGTCTTATTAATCACAGATGTGTTTTGAAGAGCTTAATAACTAGTATTGTTACAAGTAACACCTGCATCTGGGGAAAAAAAATTGCACAAACTTACCATATTTTGTTTCTTTTGCATCTCTGCCAGGTTTATGTATAGCCTGGTTGTGTTGACTCCTAGTAAAACTAGTTAGGTTCTCTTTCCCGTTTTTGGGGGGTGAAGAGGGAGAGGCTGGGTAGCTTTTAGAATCTAATGTAAGAAAAATACTACATCTCAGTTAAAGTAGGACATGCCTGGCAGGTAGGCAGCATTTGCAAATGCCAAAATTCTGTATTAAAAAGTAGGTGACAACTGGAATAAACTGTAAGTGCTCAAAAAAAAGGGGGGGGGGAATCAAATTATTGTATTTTGTGGCTTGTTGGGGAGAGGATAGTGTTTTGAGGGAGGGACTTCATGTCAAGAATCTAGTTTCTGTTGACGGTTCAATATGTTATTTCTATCTAGTCTGATGACTGTTCAGTTACTGTCTTACATAGAATTCAGTTCTTTCCCTTGTGCTTCAGCTTTATATTCTATTTTGTGTGATTATATCAGTTCTTTGGTTCTCATGGTGCATTTGAAGAGGTAACTGCTTCATTAGTTTCAGTGATCTCTATCATAGGTATTTGTTGCAGTTATGCACTAGCTGGCTGATCGATCTTGGGTTTGCATTGGCTAACAAGGAGTTTCACCCAATGTTTGTTTTCCTTTTGGATTGTCTTCTCTGGATTGTGTGTTTTTTCTTTTTTTACATTGATTTTTCTTGAAAATCGTTTGGGTCCAGTGTTCTTCAAATCTTTTCTGGTAAGATCATTGACCACAAGAACAATTGGAGATGACATTATTTTAGTTAGTGCAGACCTGTAACCTTTAGTAATTGTACTATGCTAACTTGTTTTACCTTAAATTATTTAGGCAAAATCCAAAAGGTTATAATCATGCTTTCTCTTTGAAGTGGTAGATAAAACTTCTGAAGTGTTCCTACCTTCATATGAATCAAAAGAGCAGATTTTGAGTTTAGACCCTGAGAGCTCCAACTTCTATAGTAATGAGTGTAGCTGCAGTATCATGTCTCCTCACTGTATTCTGCTAATCCAAAAAAGAAAAAGCATGGCTAATAAAAGCTCTTGTATTGCATCTAGGTATTCTTTGAACCAAACAAAATGAATAAACAGGAATTTGCTGACTGTTCACAACAAGCAACAGAATGTCCGTTGTCTGCATTGTAGTAGAGATTGTTTTTGCCGATGAAGAATGGTTATAAGCATAATGTCTATAAGATTAGGATAAAACTAACCTGTCCAAAAGATTCAGTCTCCTGGGTATTTGACAAGAGTGAAGAGGATAAACTACGGATGAAATGAAGTGTAGCTGTGCTGCTTTAGTTTTGAGGTTCTCTGACCAGAGGAGTACAAACAAGGTCATAAGCAAGCAATGTATGAGGGAGACACAAAATCCCAGAGCGAATGGATTGTATTTTGTAGGGCTTCTGCTGTGACAGGTCGATGTGACTTCACAAAGACTTAATTACATTCATGCTGATGTATTTTGGGGGGTCAGAAATGAAATGTATATGTGGGAAACGATCGTGATTTCTGCATGTGTGCACGTGCGTGTACTACCGTTCTGACCATCTGGTTAGACTTCCAGAGTAGTGTGTGCAGTAGGACCTCATTGAATACTGCTTGAATTAAATCGCATCCTTTCCTTGTATCACCTTTTTAAATTAATGCCTCGCAGTGAAGGAGAATCTTCACTTCACGGGTTTTTTCCCCAGTTACTGTTATTAATCTTTATTTTAACACATGCCTTATTTCTATAGTCTAAATTTACATTAGAACTGAACCATCGTTCCTTGTTATGTCTTTACTGCTTTGAAACTTCTTGCCTTTGCTTATCATTCTTCTAACTCATGTTATTACTCAGTTGTTTGGGTTATTTTAACATCGAACTATGGGGTGTGTTTTCTAATCCTGATATGCTCTAGCTTCCCCATTTTTTTCAGTCTCCTTGTTGAGTCTGAGAGACTAGAACTCATCATAATCAGATAATGAGGGTCACATCATGAACAGAGATGTTCAGCACTTGCTGAAACTGTAATTCTTATTTCCACTTCATTTCCTTTGTACTGATTTAACTTCAAAGCAAACTGGGTTTCCCCACTTACTGCTTCGGAGAATCACATGTGTGTAAGGCTCAGACTTCATATCGCTTGTGCTGGACTCTGTGTAGACGTGAAATGAAAAACTTGGCTGATAAGGTGCAGAAAGCAGAGTGAGTGGGAAGATGTGAAGAAGTGTGCTGTGTGTGAAAGCAGTAGGCTACAAAAGCTGTCTCTGAAGTTAGGCTTATTCAGTGAGGTTGGGGTTTGTTTTCTTGATTATTTACTTGATTGAAGTTCATGAGGATCAGCCTAGTGATTGGCAGTATGTTTTCAAAGAGGAGCTGTACGGTTTTCTGTTTTTTTTAATGCCCTAAACAGTATCCAGTAGAACTAGCGCTTGTCCAGAGGCTTTGTAGATGGTTTTGAAATCGATTTAAAAGAATCAAATGTACCTGAATTTGTAACGGATCATTTTCTAAGGCTGTCGTTCCACCCTGTCTGTAATGAGTCATTTGTCAACAGATTGATTCAGTACACTGTTGACTCTCAGGAAACTTTTTCCTTCCTCGTTAAGTAGGGAAGGAAGATTGTGGTTACAGCCAAACTTTTTTTCCCAGATACTGATGCTTGTTGATCAAGTATACAGTTCTTCCAAAATTTGGCATGATATTCCACATTGCATTATCAGACATTACTAAACATGGTGGGGAGCTCCTTGGAAATCTTGTATCTTTAATGCTTACTGAAATACCCTTATTAATTTTTCAGTCCTCTCCCAAACTGGAGCAATAGGAGCGTATTTTTCAAATTGCATGTGCTACAGTTCCTCTTCTAGACAGTCCTTTTATAACTGGTTAGAATTAATCTCCTGCTGCTTAAAAATTTTTATTTTTATTACTTTTTCATTAGGTTTAGAAAAAGTCTTTTTTTCTTGTGCTTGTACACAGTGAAACAGCCCAGAATGCTGGTGATCTAAATATTGTATGGCTTTTTCTCTTGTGTTAGGTCTTCGCTTTTGCTAGCAGTTTAACTTATCTTTGTCTTTATTTTCAGGAGTTTGCTAGGAAGCAGTTAGAGCTCAGTTTAATCTATCCAGAGAGAGAAATCTGACAAGAACTTTAACAGAATTACATGCACGTGATGATATAATAATAGATAAGTTACAAGTTAATGTTATTAATATGTTTAACTGGGGACACCACTATATGCAGCTTTTGAAGGTTTAGGTGGATGTACTATGAGTTAAATATTAAGCCTTAGATCCTGAAGGAAGTTTTCACACAGCTATGCAAAACAGTTTGATTGTGCATGTGTGTAATTATACGCCTATGTATTAAACTTATACCTTGGTTCTTGTCTTCAGTATCAGAATTAATGTGTTGGTGTAAGCTGATGAAGTTGGAATTCGTGTTGTAGGCTTTTCTTCATTTTCCTTTAGTTAAAGAAGAATGAATCTCTGTTAAGCTCCAAATAGGTTAAGTTTGTGTCTAAAAGACATGTCTTTCTTAAGAAAAGAATAGTTCTTCAGAAGTCCAAACCTCTGCCATTCTTGTCGGGGCATGTTTTTCTTGAATCACTATTTTGTTTTGTTTTTCATGTTATGTAGCAAGGCTTGTGGTCAGGAATTTTGTCTCTCTGAAGCTTTAACAAGAGAACCGTTTCTTCAGTGCTTGCAACTGCTTCTCAATGGACAAATGAGTGTTACTGAATCTTCTGGAATTGCTTCACAGTTTGACGTATACTCACTATTTCCATGTCAAATTTCGTTTGAAAATATTGCTATAACAGCTACAACAGTTTCAAGAGACTTCAAGCTGAGTTAGTTCCTTAAGCATGTTTGCCAGTACGTTGAGAGGGAAGGGGTTGAATAGTGTGGTAAATGTCCCAAGGATACTGTATTTCTGGTTATACCAGTGGAAAAATAGGTTGGGGTTTTTTGCATGCCAGAATGGTAAAGGTGTTAGTTAGCCTTTGAATTGGGGTAAGAGATGTGCAGATAGCAAGCTTGGACCTTTGGGCCATAAGCCAAATTTTTGCCTGAAATAACTGATATATCAAAATTGAGGGTGTAGTTTGGGACCTCCCCGCTCCCTCCCACCCAACCAGGGCATTTATTTGTTAGCAATTCAAGAATCACATGTAACAGTGGGCACGATATGAGGTGTGTTTATGTAACCTCATAAATACGTTAATTTTTAAAAGTCACATTGTGGTTAGTATTTGATAAACTAGTATCAGAATAATCTCTGCAATTTCTAGTTAGCACTGCAAGGTGATAAGAGGAAATGATAATGTACTTGATTGAAAGCCTAATGTTGAGCATATGATAATACTTTTGATTGTCTTAAATCCTGGTAAAACAGCTTGGGTATGTGTCCTAGTTTCTTCCACAAATGGTATCATCAGTTATTGGTAAGATGTCCACCTTCAGGTTTAGGCATGGGATACTATGCAAGATTTAATCATCTTTTTTTTTTTGATTGTGGAAAATATGTTTTAGGTTTTAAAGAACAGTTACCATTAGACAGCTGTATTGAAGAAAATGCGAACACTGAACCATGACAGTAGTTTTTAAATACACCAGGCTGGATATTCTTTCACTGCCAAAGAGAATATAGCCTCAGAAGAAACTGCGATCCCTTTGAAGTGCAGGGACACAGCACTGTTTTTTCTGAGGAGTAACTTTGTATGCAAACTTGCCCTGCTTTTTAAGAGAGTTCCTTTTTTTTCCCCCCCCTCAGCGAAATACATGACTAAAAGGAAAACATTCATTTCTGGCAATTGACATTATTAGGTCAAAGTGTTTTTGAAGTTGTTTTTTGTAGGTTCTGTTGTTAAAATAACAAATTTGCTGTGCTGTAGAATTGGTGTCATGTGCTTTTATAAGAAGGGTTGACTAAAACTAAATTCCCGGCTGGAGGAGATGTTCTTGCATGCTTTGTTTTGAATACTAATTCATCTGCTTCCACTGTTTGCGGAGAAAAAGGTGAACCAGCCACAAGATGCTTATCAATAAAAGCTTTTTAAGAAATTATTAAAACTGAGAAGAATATTAACATTTTCATTAAATCTGTGTTTGTAATTGAGCATCTCTACATAATGTGTTCTCTTGGCCTAACTTTTGCTTACATAATAAGGGTAGCTGCACTCCTCGTGTCCAAGTTCCTCATAGCTGTAAAACCTGCTTAGGCAGCACGGAGGGCATTGCTGTGTAGGTATGAATATGCCCATCTTGGACCACGTATGTTTGAATATCTTAAATAGAAAATAGGGTTTTCCGAACAACTGTTAAGAGTGCAACTTAGTAGTGCTTTACCTGCGTGCTCACGATGGCACGAAGCTCGAGTGTCTAATCTGGTTTGTGCCTACGAGTAAACTGTAGTTTGGTGATCCCTGCATCGCATAGCACAGATACCACAGAATAACAGAGATGGATCTTGGAACGGCCAGTGTTAAAGGATGCAGCTTCTACAGAGAAGTGCCTGTGAGCTACTGGCTTCTCCCTTTTTCCCCATGGAGTTACTGCCTCACAGAAAGATTTCTTCTTCTTCTTTTTTTTTTTTTTAAATAAAAAAGTGTGTGTGGGGGGTGTTTTTCTAGAACACCTAAAATGACAGACAGTTGTACCACGACAGTCCTGCGTGATGCAGTACTGTGCCTCTAGCAGAGGCTGGTGATGGTACGTATGACTATGGCAAGTGTACGTATAGTGATGCTTCCTTAGGTTACATGTCCTGCTTTCAGTCATTTATGGCTCGGGGGCTTCAAGATACCAGGAATTAATAGCCTGCAGTGGGTTTTTCTGATACGTATTTGTACAGTCGCTTTTGTACCTATGTAAATTCTTAGTATTTATAGCATAATAAGGCAGATAGTTCTGCAGCCTAACTATGCGTTGCATAAAGAACCGTCTCCGTGGTTTGTTTTTTATGAACAAGGCAACTGATGTATTTGCTTAACTGCAGACACAAATCAGTTTGCGCATAAAACTAGCCATTGCTTTTAATAAATGGATGAACAGATTCACTTGAGTTTTCCCATTTACTCATGCAGGAATTACTTGTTTAAGCTCAGATATTAATGGGGTCAGGGCTCCTGCCTGTCTTTAGCTCTGGATATTGGTGAGTCACCCCTTGCAGAGCTTGTGGGTTTGGGGATTATTTATATATATTTATATGTAATATAAAATCTATTTGCACCGCTGTAATGCTAGATTCTGTGTCATTTAAAAAATGTTTTCAAAGCATTTGGTTTCGAAGCTATTCTTTTTTTTTTTTTTTTTTTTGCTAACTGCAGGAGTTTTTGGGGTTTGTCTTGGCTTTTTAGCTTAGGTGTTGCAGTGTTTTATAATGCAGGTGGACATAGTAAGTACTTGAAAATACATTCATAGATAAAAACAACCTGAAACAGCCTGTGGAGCTCTTCTAGCTTGTGTGCTCAGTTTTTAAATGCTAAAGTTGTGCTCCTGCATGGAGATAGTGGAGCTATTACTTCTTACTCTGCTGTATTTCAATACTTTGAAGTCTAGATTTCATCATAAGTCATCTTTAGTATCAAGATAAATTTTCCAGAAGATCTCAGTCTTAAATTTTAAAATGAATTTGTATTTTTCTTTCAGCTTTACCAACAGGGCCGCTTATGCCAGCTGGGTAGTGAATTTTGTGAACTAGAAGTTTTTGCAAAGGTGCTACGAGCTTTAGATAAAAGGTAAGTATCTTAATCTATTGATAATTCTTATTTCAGCTCTTAACGTCTTGATCTAGGTTTTGAATTTGGAAGATGTCTCTAATTTTCTTGGCCTTGCTAGCCTGTCTGTTAACCATAAGAACATTTCTTCAGATTGACAGATGAACTTTTAAGTTACAAAGTCTCTTTCTCTGTCTTTGTCTCACAAAAAAAAGGCAGTCAGAACTTCTGTGTAAATTCACCAAGTCATCTGGTACTTGGTCCCCAAAGTGCTTTCTTTGTTACTGCTATGCAGTCAGTTGTTGTGATTTAACTCCGGTGGGCAGCTCAGCACCACACAGCTGCTCGCTCCCTCCCTCCCTCCCTCTCCTGGGATGGGGGAAGAGAATTGGAAGGGTAAGAGTGTGAAAAATCATGGGTTGAGATAAAGAAAATTTTAATAATTTTTATAAAAAAGAAAAAAACAAAGAGATGGGTGGAGGGAGAAGCACAAACAAGAAAAAGAAGTGATGCAAAACACCCCGGTTGCTCACCAGCAACTGATCAATGCCCAGCTGGTCCCTGAGCAATGGCAGTCAAAGTACCTGTTTCTTCCCGTTGTAGCAAATCCAAAGTGAAGGGTAATCAAGCTGATAAGATTGCCCCAGTTTAAAGACTATTCCTGTCATTAAATATTCCAATTTGTGGTGTTATGCTCAAAACTTGACTTTTTTAGATCAGATTCTTTGTAACAGGAATGAGCTTTGAGTCTTTAGACATACCTCCCTCCCACTGTTCGCGTGTGTGTGATGTTAATGGGTTCGTTATTGCTCATTTATCTACAATTTCTGTGGGAGTTGTGGGGTGAGGCTGCCCCCCCTCTTAGTTTTAGCTGAAAATGTTGTTTTCCAGTTTTAATACTGTGTGGGTAGCTTGTGTTTTGGTTACACTGGAGGGTGTCCTTTGTAAAGAATTTTGTGTACACTCACTTTATTTGTTGGATAGTCCAACAACTGTAATCCATTAGTCTTGAGATTGACAATTATGCCTGTATTCATCTGGTTTTGGTTTGAGAGAGGGTTGGAGTTATTTCTGTAAATCACTACACATTTGAATTCATGGCACTCAAGAGCCAACTGACTGCAGTGTTTTAAAAACTTCATGTGTAATCAAATTCTGTTTTCTTTTGTTTCAGACATCTGCTTCATCACTGTTTTCAGGCTTTGATGGACCATGGAGTAAAAGTTGCTTCTGTACTGGCCTATTCTTTCAGTAGACGGTGCTCCTACATAGCAGAATCGGATTCTGCTGTAAAAGAAAAAGCAATACAGATTGGTTTTGTTTTAGGTAACTGGTGATGATAGGCTGTTGATGATACTTTTTCGGGCAAGCTTCAGTTAAGCTAATGCTAAATTTTTTTCATGTTAATGTCTGTGATTTCTTTTTAAACAATATGTGTGGTTTTGGAATGTAGTTTTTAGAAAACTACTTGGTGTCTTAAGAAAAGGTACTGGATTTTAATATCTAAGAATATATAGGCTTATCTTTGCTATTTCAAATGTTATAGATTTAAAATTTGTTTGCAGATGTGATGCTTAACATTAAGACTTTGCATAATTCTAGTATTGGTAAGTATTACTTGACAGAAAACTGTAGGAAAACTATGTAATACCAAAACGTCATCCTCAACTGAAGGAAAATTCTTCTACTCTGTGTATTTCATCCTTCTCAATTCGGGGCTGCAGGGTTTAACCTTGACAGCATTCCCGTACGTAGTATGCAGTTCTGTGAAATAAACAGTCTCCTTAGAAGACTTGAGCAAACCCTTTTTCTCTTAAAAAGGTGTTTTGCTGTTCAAATTTCTGTTTGTTCTTGATTTTTCTTCTTATTTTTTTTCCCCCAGGGGGGTTCCTGTCAGATGCAGGCTGGTACAGTGATGCTGAGAAGGTATTTCTTTCCTGCCTTCAGTTATGCACCCTTCATGATGAAATCCTTCACTGGTTTCGTGCCGTAGAATGTTGTGTAAGGTGAGCTCACCTTTAATTCCTGTGTGTCTATGAAATACACATTAATATGTTGCCAACTGCCTTGGAGCCATCAAGCTTCAGATTCTCCCTTCAGTATTCTGCTCCACCAGAGTACTTTCCTGGCTAGAGCTGAAGATCAGAAGGTGCTTGTTTTACACTAATCCCTGAGGTTTCAACTTGTAAACTGGCAGCACATTTCAATGGAAAAAGAAACACCATTTTGCCTTTCGGCATAATATATCATAGGTACTGGACAGTAAGAGTGGTCTAGCGCCTTGGTTTCTTTTCTGAGTTTTTTACATGTGAAGGAATATTATGTGTTGGTGTTTGCTGAAATTATATTTACTACAAGAAGAATTTGCCAAATCCAAACACAAATTGTATAAATACAGCTGAGCAGAAATGAAAGTAAAACATACCTTTCCTGGTTCCAGATCCACTGAGTTCTCTTGCTCTGTGCTGAGCTGCTTAACTATGTGATTAGGTAAATATCTAGATGTCCAGTTCTTGTGGACACCTTCAGCCAGAGCTTAAACATTTGGAAAAGTATTTTTGCTTTTAGGAGGCATTTGGGTTTTGTACCTGCCTTGTTTCTCAAGGCCTGTAGTGGGGTCTGTTGAGATTCAAATTCCATTGACATAGGGCTCCAACATTATCACTTTTAGTTTTTAGTTGCTCTGCTCTTACATCCATGTATCTAGATGTGTGCTATACTGATGCAGTCTGCAGCAAGTAGCCAGGTTGTTTTCTTTGGTAATACCACAACTGACGTCTTCTGTGTACTACAAGGTATGCACTTGAATACCTGTGTGCTAGTAGGCATAGTTAAAATAGGATTGTTTTTATTATTTTAGCTGCTGTAATGAACAACAAAGTATGTACTGTATTTATCTGAATATAGGGCAAAACTTGTTTTGGAAAACTGCTCCAAAAAAAGCCCTGCGTGTTGTTTATGGTTGGACAAATGTGAAGAGTGAATAGCCTTTGCCAGTAGCTGCTTATTTTATGTGCCAACCAGAGGGCCATGGCAACGGTTGCTGCTCTGCGTTGTTCTGCCCTGCCAGCTACCGCTGGTTTTCATTCCAGAAATAAGATGATGCCAGGAGAAGGCTGGGCACACATACACACCTTCCTAGAACTGGGGAATGATGGATATCGTACCACTGTTAGTACTTGGTCCTTTGCCTTCTAACTAATCTAAAAAAAAAAAAAGTTTCCTAGTTGTATCGGGCTGTTGGCGAGCTAGAGAACTTGCCTTAAAAATAAACTGGCTCCCCTTCTCCAAATAGAAAAAAAGAAAAGAAGGTAAAGAAAGGGGAAAAAAGTAACCTTCTCTGTTGGACAACAGTGTACAGCCCACACAGTTGTGGAAAGAAGATTTTCATTTTGTGCTAGAAAAAACATCCTATGTTAGAATGAACTCTTCTGAAGTGGAGATGTTAATTCTCTTTGGGCAGAGACAGCCGTTATTCTTGTCATGAAAGCTGATGGCCTGCATGTAACATTAAATCTTCTTCTGAGCAACAGTGTGAATGAGGAGACATTGCTGTATGATCAGGCATCTGCCAGATGATCAAATAACAGCATCGTTTCTTTGGAAATGTATCAAACAGAAAGAATTGGGAATGCTTTCTGAAGTGCTAAGTATGTAAAATCTAAACACCTTCTTGTGGGAGAGAGCAATAATTGTACTCAGCTTCGAAGTCATGAGGCAGTAAGATACAACCTTTTTGTCGTTAACCATCTAATCCCTACTGTAGAATGTCTTGTTCTTAGCCCATGCTTGTGCTGGGGTTAGGTGGAGTTTTAAGAGAACAAAATTTAAGTCCAGCTTTTGAAAATACGTCGCTCTTTAAAGAGTGGCTGCTCTTATTCTAAAAACTACAAAGTCTTATCTCTGGGAGTTACTCTGTAATTAATCTCTGTAGTTAATACATTGCATTATTAATAGAATGCAGCTTAAAAATATGATATTTTGTGTTATTTAGACATAATTTAGTGTTTCTTTGTACTAGCAATAGTAAATTATATGGAAAAACTTTAAAAAATGTGAAGACTAGAGATTCCTACAAGCTCGTATGCTACTTTCCTGCGTGTGTTGTGCTCCTTTTGGTTTGCTTTCTCTTATTATTATATGTTAAACAATAAGGCACAAATACATAATACAAATATGTGGTTCTCCTACTTCATTGTTTCACATTTTGCTGATTCTTGGGGTTTTCTCTGATGTTTTTAAACTTCCTAAGCTGCTGTGTAACATTGTATTTGCTGCGTTTGTATGCTCTTAGAGAATGATTTTACTGGGGGAGGGGGGGCAATCTATTCCCCAAAAGCCGTTAGCGCAGACATCAAAGACGGTTCATAGCTATTAGCATAAACGTCCTAAGGCATTTTTTCTTCCTCTTGGTTTATCTTCTAAAATTCCTTTGGATTAATAAGGGATTTTTTGTTACTCAAAACTGGATCACATAAACTCAGCTTATCCTAGAGGATTGGGTTAGGTTTAGCTTGGGGTTTTTTGATCGATTTCTTTGTTTTTAGACACTACCACTGAGGCATCCAGATGCTGGATATTATCTTTCCCAGGGACTTATCTAAATTGCAGTACTATCCCTACTGGCTTATACCGTTACATGGGATTTGGGCTTCATATTTTTGATGTTGCATAGCAGCTCCCAACTGAATGGTGTATAGTTTCCTTCTTTAGGGAAACTGTAATTGCTTAGGTTTTCTCTCTCGTTTCTTCAAAATTCCCATCTCTTGTTGCTTGAGTGTTGGATAGTTTTCTGCTGTCTGTGACCAAGAACACAATGCATTTCTACATCATGTTTACTTCTCGGACCTTAATTAAGGAAAAATGTGGCTGTCGCTTTCTTCTTTCTGTTCTTGAGCCATGTTGGAGAGCTTGTGTTTGTTTATGTAGCTTGTGTCAGGGGTTTTTTGAAGGTCTTTTCTTTTGATCTTCTCTTTGCGTGGCTAATACACATCTGCTGGGTGCTTGCCTGCCACTCCCTTCTTGTGAAAATGTGAACTTATTTCCTTTCTTGTTAGTGTTTGAATTTTATGATGCACTTCAATAGGAAAGTATAGGAAGAGGCTAGGTTAGAGTCGGCCTGAATTTACAGGGCAAACTTAGATGTATTACGTTGTGATTGGAGGACGCACGGCTACAGTAACTTAAATCTCCACTCCGAGTAAATGGTAACAGGAAACGGGTTTAGAGAAGAGAAACCTTTGATCAAAAAACCTCACTGTTCTGTTCCTTCCTCCCCCCTTAACAGTTTATTGGGAGATCTATCGTAAAGTATCATAAAAGATATCAAATGCTGTACCTATATATTAGTTCACATTTTCAGAGTTTTAGCCTCTTTGCAATACAGCATTACATTCTGCTTCAGTTCACATTGTATATTTCTCTTCCTGCGTTATGTTGTCCTCCTGACTTTCAAAGGCTTGCCTGATGTTTTTCTATCTCTGTTGCTCATTGTCTAGTAACAGATTTCCAGGAGGGACAATGGAGGTTAGTTTACCAAAATTTCACTTGTGCTAAATGGCAGGCATTTGCCATAGAGAAGGAACAGCTGCCTCTTCTTAGCCTGCAACGGCTGGGAATACAGTTCTGCCCTTTAGGCTTGGAATATGATAACACACTCATTTCTAATGTATCTCTTTAAAGTAAATAAGCCTCAGCCTACACTAATGAAAAAAAATTCTTTACTTTTGTTTTAAATAGATGCCAGGAGCTGAAATTGTTACTTCTCTAGAGAAACAAGCGTATGTTTCAATAGCACTGTGTTTTATTGTCCACATTTGGCTGTTGTTTCATGAAGCTCCTGTTAATCCTTCAGGTGGAAAGGCAGCGGGTTGGGAGATGGAGCAAGGCGGGGGGAAAGGTTTTTTTAGAGTTGTTGTGAACTGGGTCATCAAAGTAGTCTTTTCTGGTGGTGCTGAGTCAGTGCTGGATATCGTGGCGAATGGACGTGATTGAATCTGTTGTGAAGACACCCCCATAAACCCCCAAAACAAAGAATGCCCACTTGTGAGGCTCTGTGTTTGAGGAAAAAGTGGAGAGATGCATGGAAACTAGCTACATCTGTACTTAGTCGGTGTCTGTTTCAGTTTACTGTACCCTGGAAAGGAGGCAGAAGGGACTTAATAATTGTAGGGGTTTAGAAATGGAATTTGATTAGTGTTGAGAAGAATGGATCTTACGAAAAATAAAACACAAAGCTACCACACCAAAGTGGTTCAAGCGTTGGATATGTAAAACTGCATCAATGTATAAAATCATTTGACCTCTCCAACAGTAAGGATTCTTGCCATGAAAGAGACAAAGCATGGTGTACTGAAACAATACTGTGTAAACAGTTCTTCTGTGTACTGGATTCAGACAGTGCAATTTTGTTGGGATGACAGCCCAGTTCTATTGTAAGTATAATACCAAATTGTAGATCCATGCTACTGCTGTATATCAAAATGGTTTATTCAGACACCGCTCAGAAGATCTCTTTACATCTTCCGAAGGTTGCTGCATGTTCGAAATGGTAACTGTAAATATCACTTGGGAGAAGAAACATTCAAACTCGCTCAGTCTTACATGGACAAACTTGCAAAACATGGTCAGCAAGCAAACAAAGCAGCCCTCTATGGGGAGCTGTGTGCATTGCTTTTTGCCAAGAGCCACTATGATGAGGTGAGTGGGATTTTGGTTTTGTTTTCCCTCAGAAAACTGGTTATGAAATTTGATAGGATGTTCCATGACTGGCTCGTTGTTCATGTTATCTTTTTAGCTGGAGTTCCTGATCTTTTTTGGTACCTGTGTGGCAGTACCAGAGGAATACTTGATTTATCAATTTCTTTCCTATGTATTGTTCTGAGTTGGTCTACAAGCTCTTAACGGTACTTTGACCAACATGAAGAAATGATGCGTGATAGATTGGTAGTATGTGTTGGTCATCTGTAAATGAAATAATATAAAAAGCTTATTTTAATAGGTAAAAATCAATAGCAGAACACAGGTAACAATTCTTTGCACCTATTTATAGAAAAACTGTACCTTAAGTGTAACTGCTGTATAAACTGCAGTTTTCCTTTAGCTCCTAAGTACACTGACCAGGAAGTTGTTCTACACAATAGGAATTGTGAGGATTACTTAAAGATGATAAAATAACTGTTTTTTCTCTGTAAAAGCCACTGTAATAATACATGCCTTAGCTTAGTATAAAATACTTACACATTCAGTATTAACCTTAAGAGCACTTTTTAAGTCTGTCTTTTAAGACATAGCTGAACCACTTTTATTACACATAAGCAATTAAAGAGTGTTTTTTAAATTGTGTGGTGTATACGTCCAGTATATTTTTCAGAGCCAAGTAATATTTTTCTTAAGGTTGCAACATAGTGAAGTTTCAGCTTGCATATGTTGGTAACTCTTTGTTCAACAGGCTTATAAATGGTGCATAGAAGCTATGAAGGAAATCACGGTTGGCCTGCCTGTAAAAGTAGTAGTGGATGTTTTACGACAAGCTTCAAAGGTGAATTTTACATCTTTCGCGTTTCTTTTGTAACTAAGTTGCTACCAAGAACGGATGAGGATAGGTAGTACCTCCAGAATACTTGGGCAACCGGGTCCATTGCATGAGCCATACAGCTTGTTATTTGTGTTTAGTTGGTCCACCTCGGTCTCAGACCTGTGGGGGTTTTGGTTTTTTTTCTTTCCGAAACAGAGTTAGAGCTGTTCAAATGAACATGACAACAAAATTATCCTGAGAGCATTGTGTAAAAAGGGGGTCTGTTCTCCTATTTGGTTTAGACTAGGTACAGTACTAGCCCTTTAGGTAGACGTTTATGGCAAAATAAAAAGCAAGTTTATTAATGTTCTCTGTGAACCTTTTCTTAAATAACTGAAAAGTCCTTTAGTAACCATGATGATATTTTGAAATCAAAAATAGTAGTTAGCAACTGTGTCAGTATCTGGAGGAGATGAGTTCTGAGTATACACCTCTTCACATGCTTCATTTCAACCTGTTTAGGCTTGTGTTGTAAAACGTGAATTTAAGAAGGCTGAACAGCTCATAAAACATGCAGTATACCTTGCCCGGTAAGTAGCATTCCAGAAAAAAACCCTTTTAAAATTATGCTTAACTTTCCTCAATTTGTAATATAAGTATGTTTCTACAGGGAGCATTTTGGAGCCAAGCACCCCAAATATTCTGATACGCTACTAGACTATGGATTTTACTTGCTCAACGTAGACAATATATGCCAATCTGTTGCAATCTATCAGGTATGCAGCAAGGCTGAATGTCCGTCTTCAATTTCTGTTGATACTTGTCATCTCTCAAATGTTTCTACTGAAACTCACATGCAGTTAATTCGTAGAGATAGATAATAGTTGATTTAATCACTGTAATGCTTGTTACTTAAAAAACATCAAAACACCCCCAACTATGGGGTTTTGCTTTCTTTTTATTTAATCCCTGACTCTTAAGTGGCTTTTATGTATTTACTGCCTCAAGTATGTAGTTACAGGCCTACAGAATTTCAGAGCCAGTAGATTTCCCACCCCCACCCCCCTTTTAACAATGAGATTAATTTGGGTTTTTCTTTCCTTTTTAATTGATGAAATGGTGTTCTTGTAACTCTTTCAGACAGCTCTTGATATCAGGCAGTCAGTATTTGGAGGTAAAAACATACATGTAGCTACAGCTCATGAAGACTTGGCTTACTCTTCATATGTTCACCAGTACAGCTCTGGAAAATTTGACAACGCGCTGTGAGTACAATTGTTTGAGCTACTGGCAGCAAATTTAGTACTGTAAATGGAGGAAAACGTTCTTAAATGATACAGACTTTTCAATTAGAATTTAAATGCACCTGTTTATTGCATTAATGTTTCTAATATTTTATCAGTGAGCTGTGAACTTACATATATGTATCTTGAATGTTCTATTTAAACTTTCAGATTCCATGCTGAACGTGCTATTGGCATTATAACTCACATTCTCCCAGAAGACCATCTTCTTTTGGCTTCCTCAAAGAGAGTTAAAGGTAGTACCCTTGTTCACATTAGTGGGACAGTTTGGAATCAGTCATTCAGTTATGTTTATCCTGATCCCTAACAGAGTCAATGTAAATTGAGTTGTCTTTTTCAAATGGAGGGCACTCCAGAGTATTCTCCGCAGTCCTCAGTGTTCTCTGTCAGCACACTTGTAAATAAAAAAAACCCAAACAAACATTTAAAGCTTTGCCAGAAGACCTTTTCTTGGTGGGGACAGGGGGAAAGTAAAAATGCAGAATATAAAAATACATGTTGGAAGCTTGATTCCTGGTTGTACCTGTCTGAAAACAGTTTGTAATAAACACAAAGCCTGGTTAGATGTCTCCCGAGGTGCCCTGAGTAGGTGGCTTTCTGCTACCTGCAGTTAACACCTCTGTGTTTGGAACACGGTAACGTTGGTTTTTCTCTCCTGTATTCAGCACTTATCCTGGAGGAGATTGCGATAGACTGTCACAACAAGGAAACTGAGCAGAGGTTACTTCAAGAAGCTCACGACTTACATCTGTCCTCACTCCAGTTAGCTAAAAAAGCCTTTGGGGAGTTTAACGTACAAACAGCAAAACACTATGGCAACCTCGGAAGACTGTATCAGTCCATGAGAAAGTTTAAGGTAAGGTTATATTGATGTCAAGGTCTTGACTAGAAATCTGCAAGGCGTCTACAAATCTGTCACAACAAATGATGATTTTCAGTGTCCGTTTCATGGTTGGAAAACTTGTACTTCATAATTCATCTCTCCAAAGCTTTGCGCAGAAATAATCCGTTAAGGTGCATGACGCCTTCAGAGACAGGGTGACAGCAATTTTGATGGCAGAAAAAGTGGGACTATTTGCTGATCCACTTAACTAAGAATTTGGAAGACTTGATTTGGTTTTGGCTTTCTTACTTTTTGCCTTTTATGAAGGACTACAGACTATTTAGCCACTACATAGTTACATTTCTTTAAACCTTCCTTTTCTTCCTCTCTTTGTGGCATGGTGAGTGGTGTCTGACTGACCTGTCTGAATTTGATCCTCATAGGAAGCAGAAGAAATGCACATCAAGGCAATTCAGATTAAGGAGCAGCTTCTAGGTCAAGAAGATTATGAAGTTGCCCTTTCCGTGGGTCATCTAGCTTCTCTCTATAACTATGATATGAATCAATATGAAAATGCTGAGAAGCTTTATTTGCGATCCATAGCAATTGGTAGGTGATTCTTACAATGCATGACTTCATAGCAGTTGTAATACTACAGGAAACATTCTTTAAAAGCATCTTGAAGTTTTTAGTAAAGGACTTAATGAAATGCAAGATGTTTATTGTGCATGTGTTTTCAGTCTAAATATAATAAAGCATATAATATATGCTTTTTCTCGAATGTTCTCCCGGGGACTGAATTCTGGAATTGTGTTATTTTCCGTGCTCCATCAGAACTTACACTCTTGAAAGCATCTGGAAACTGAATAATGAAAAGCTTGGGTGTCAGTCTTTACATTTTTGGAGTTGTGGCGAGAATTTAAGAGCAGAGTGAGTTAAATTTTGAAAGAAATGGAGAAACTATTGTGCTTGTCAGCCTAACTATGCCCTCATTAAATATTTTTTCTTGCTCATTATCATTTGCAGTGAACTTGTAATTCCAAATCAAGTGTATCTTTGGGCCATGCTGTAGCTCAATTTGAGATAGACAGTCTTACTTCATACAGTTATTGCCTACAGGGCGCTACGGAAAAAATACGATTTTAAAGGGAAAAACTGAATAACTTCACTTTTTAAGAATTCAGAGTGAAATTGGGACACAAAATCACCACCTTCTTTATACGGCCGGTAGATTTTTGTGCATGTAAAGCTATAGTACAATTAATGATCTGATTGTGGAGTCCCTGAGGACAAGTTACCATACCCTTAAAGGCAGATAGACGTGAAACCATCATCCAGGAAGCTTGCACGTTGCTGCTGTTCT
The DNA here is from genome assembly GCA_026212715.1 of Elanus axillaris. Lineage (NCBI taxonomy): Eukaryota > Metazoa > Chordata > Aves > Accipitriformes > Accipitridae > Elanus > Elanus axillaris. The sequence continues at coordinate 2,929,624 of JANZLQ010000089.1, read as the reverse complement.
TGATTTACCATAACAAAAAAGTGACGATCTGCCGTAACAAAAAGGTTCACGTTGTTGGTAAAAAAGACTTGAGAAATAAGAGGTGATGTATGGGTGGATTATCTTTATAATTTTGCTTTCCTTTGGATTCTTTTAGGGAAGAAGCTTTTTGGAGAAGGGTACAGTGGACTTGAATATGATTACAGAGGCCTCATTAAACTGTACAATTCCATTGGCAATTACGAGAAAGTTTTTGAATACCACAATATTTTGGCCAATTGGAACCGGTTGCGGGATCGGCAGTTCTCAGTTACAGATGCCCTGGAGGACGTAAGCACCAGCCCTCAATCCACTGAAGAAGTGGTCCAGTCTTTTCTGATGTCTCAGAACGTTGATGGACAGAGTAGCTAAGAACTCAGTCAATTAACCAGTTAAGGTTTTTTCCCCCAGGTTACAGGGGGAAAAGTCATACTGTGAAATCTAAACCATGTAGTTCTCTGGGGGCTGGAATTTGCATTGAAACACTGGTCCAGTCTACTGAAGAGTGCCCATACGGATGAATGTGTGTTAAATTCTTATCAGCATGTGTATGGCATGTTTAGTTCGGCTCACATTTTTAACTTGGTATTCCCGAAAACCCCTTCTTTCTCTCTTCTTTCAAAAGAAACTACTTTGCAGAAAGTCTGCAAGAAAACATTAAATAAAACTGTTTGAGTTCAAAAGAGTTGCATTCTTATTACGAATGGAAGGTTTCATCAAGAGCTTTCTTCCGATCTATAGAAAGAATAAACGCTGTACTATAAGAAGCTATACGAGAAAGGTCTTTCTGCTGTACGCGTTGTAGCAAAGCTAATCGTAAATATCAAGAAAAGGGAGAATGCCCTAGCCTTGGCTGCTGCCTTATGAAGAGAAGTGGCAAAGAACCACTTTGGAGAGCAACGTACTCTTTGTGAACCATGACAGGTTGTTAAGCAAGTAACCACCGTATGTTGTTTTTAATATCCTGAACTGGACCAGTGTTCATCTCTAAGTGATAGAAGATCCAGTAGACCAGCAATCTTAGTTTTCTGTGGTACCAACCAAGAGTGCTAATCTTCTGAACAGGACCAGGAAAATCAAAAGTGGACCAGCCTGCTAGAAACAGTTTTTGGACCAGTGGCTTTAATTTAATATTTCTGCCCCTGCATTCACTTTTACAGTAGAATTATTTCATTTAGATGTATGATCAGTGCAAAATTATATTCATGTAATAGATACAAAACTAGGAAGTGAACGTTCTTTAGCGGTTGCGATGGCATGTCTTTACCTAGTAAGCTTATACAAGTATTAATGTCGATGCCACAAGCGAAAACTAGAAACGCTTAACTATTTGCTGCAGCCATCTTTTTTTTCCTTTTTGAATGGGCTTACTCTAATAATTGAGGCAGTAACTTGTTTATACCAGTTAATAGTTTTGTATTACAATCCAGTTCCATTTTATGTTTCTGGAGAACACAACTTATTGTACAGTTTGCAGGGGTCAGTGGAAAATGCCAAAAAGCACAACAGGTCTTTTTTGTGATGCTTCATTTCTACATTAAACAATAGTACAACCAGAAACTGATTCCTTTATATTAATTTAAAAAGCAGAAGTCAGCTGTAAAGATCCTTTAATAATGCCTATCTCACTAGCTTGTCTTAATTTTTCTTCTGTTGGGGGGGGGGGTGCTTGGTTGTGTGGTTTTTTGGTTTGGGTGTTGTTTTGGGGGTTTTTGTTTTGGTTTCTTTTTTTTTTTTAATGTCGAGGTAATACTCATCGGAAGGTCTGTGTAACATAGCAAACTAGAAACAACTCACTGCTGTTACCTCAGTTCTTATAGCGGCACAGACAGTGCTCCTATAGTTAGGATTCTGTCAGGTTTGGGTTTTCTCCCTTCCCCCCCTATTTTCAGGGGTTTGTAACTTGGCCGTGGAGGGTCAGTCCAAGCTGAGGCTCAGCGAGCACGGTTCCTACGGGACTTGGACTGGATGTTTTGTTTGGGGTCTGGTTTTTAATTTGTTAATGAAGTTTGGGACAGGGAAAGCTGCTTGTTGGTCTTCAAGAAAGAGTGCAGAGAAGAAATAGAAATTTCAGACACGACTTCAAGTTTAATGGCTCTTTCAAGAACTGAATTTTTACAGGCCAATAGTTCATATACTGGTGCCTTCAAGTATATTTTGGGGGGAAAGGCTGAATAATACCACCTTTAAAATGCAGTTATGTAATTAGCGAATGCAGATTTCATGATTGCATATTTTGAATATCTTCACTGATGTGAAGAGAGCTGTTTGCCTAAAACAACCCCTGTGGTATTAAGACTTAGACTGCAGTACATCCTCAATGGCTGTTGAATGAAAATCCAACTTAAAATTACAGAAGGATTTAAAAAGCTGATTTCTTTATAGCAATTTTTGTTTATGAGTGCTTTAGGTACTACAAACTAATTCGGTTATCTACGAGGCAAAACAGTTTTGTCCCTGAATGCCCATACAGCAGGGCACTGATGAATGATAAAGTTCTTATTCTTTTCTTAAGTCCTATTAGAACCATTTAAAATTAAAGGAGGTATGTAATACTAGGGTGAGAACTTAGGCAGGGAAGGTGTGCTAAAATATGTCCTAAAGAAGCTGTGTAATTTCTGTACCACAGAAGCGTTTAAAAGCTTCAAACTGGGTACATGGGTTTACGCTTAGATTGTCTGGAGACCATTTATTTGCTCAGGGTTTCCAGCCTTCGGTCTCCATTTCCAGCTTTTGATTAAGGAATCTCAAAGATCTCAAAGTTTTGTGTTTGGGACAAGGAGCATTATTTGGCTGATAGCGGTGAAAGTGGCCTGCGTGAGCCACTGCTGTCGTTTCAGCTCTGGTTTGTGTATGTATTTCATGCTTTGCCCCCAGGTTAGGGCAACCAGGAGAGCTTCCCACATGGGGCAGCTTAGGTTGGTGTTAGCTTCTATCTGATAAGCAAATGCGTTAGTTCAGTTTGTTTAATCGGTAGCTTTAGTCTCAAATCTTGCTGGGTGCATGTACTTTCTTTCCTAAAGCTACTTCACCAGCATGTTCTACACTTTGGCGCATTGGCTTGTCTGGAAGGAATTAAGGTCCTAAAAGTCACCCAGAATTCTCTCCGATAACGGACTTTGGCCAAGGAATGTGGCTTGGCCAAGAGTCACTGCAGCGATCCTTGTACGACTACTAGCATGCTTTTCATGCGAATAAATTAAATCTTGACTTGACTCTTGGGTTGAACTTCTCATTGTAGCATCTTCGCAACTCCAGTCATGCCAAGGCATGTAAATTCTGGAGAAAGGTAGCTGTGGCAGACTGCTGAAGCTGTTAAAGCACAGGAGGCTTTGCGGAACAACTTTGCAGCTGCCTACAAAATGCTCTGTTGCCTGCTCTGCATGCTGTAGCTTGGAACCTTCACCTAACGCTGTCCTTGCTGCAATGTAATACTTGTTCTCCACGTAATAACATAAACCTGGGCTTTCTAGTTTTTGTTTCTTTATCTCCTCAGTGGAGTTCTCCGAAGATGTCCGTATTGGCATCTGGAGACTATTTGAAATGTTGTGGTGTTAGTTGTTAATCACTGTTACTGTCTCTGCTGTTACAGCTTGTTGTTTGATATTTTTGAGAAAGCCGGAGTCCAGTGGATGACTTGAGAGGAAGGTAAATGACTTGTCCCTCCATGCCGGTGTGGTTGGAGTGGATCTCGTAGTATTACTTCAGTATTTCATGACTTGTGTGCCAGGCAGAGCTAAAAGAGCAGAGGGTGTAATCCCCTACGTTCTCCACGCTGGGCGGTTTTGCAGTGTAGAAGTTGCCAACGCGAACCCTGCACCTCTCTCTCTCTCCCCTTGGAGGCAGAACTGGGGAATTCCCCTCCTGTCCTACCCCCAGAGCAGGTTTTCCGTACGCGCTTGAATGTAAGTATTGGGGACGGGGGCTGCGCGTTAGCCTTGCAGGCTGGGAGAGCTCCTGCCCCCTCTGACTCAAGTAGCCACCTATGAAACACTAGATAAAGTTAATTAATTATTGGCATTTTATAGACGCACAAAGCACCTACTGCTAGCTGAGCAGGTGCTGTTTGGTGCTGGCATTAAAGGGGGAGACCTGTCAGGAGCGGAAAGCCAGTGATACACATCTTCCGAGTTTTTCTTGAAGGTAAGTAATTTAATCACACCAAGAGTAATTGGATGCAGGTGGTGAGGACAGGTGTCACCTTAAGGAAAATTATTTAACTGTTGTTTAAATTAAACCCTTAGTATTTTCTTTTCAGCATAATGTTGTTTGAATCGGTAATTTGTATGTCCTATTTTATGCCAACACTGCAGCTGGTAAAGAGAGGGATGAAGGTGATGTCAGGATTCCTCCGCTGTTCTGGCTGACTTGTTACGGGAGGGGAAAAGTACACAAAGATTTTTAGAGCTGACAAAAGGGGAAGGGGAAAGCTGCAGAAAGATATTTGAAAATAGATATGTCCCTCAGTTACTTGAAGTAAAACAACTAGTGACTATTTGGCCCCAAACAGTTGTTTGGTCACTTTTATAGCATGGTATTAGTTACAACCAGTAAGTGTCTGCCTTGGTATCCTAGTCTTCATATGCACTCTTTACTCTCGATCGATACCTATTGTTTAAGACTTTTTTTTTTTTTCTTTTTGCACACAATTTTTGTTAAATAATTTTGAAGGATTTTTGTTGTTGAATTCTAACTTATTAGGACAACGATGTTCTTTCGTAAGTTTAAAAATGAAGTTTTTCTTTAAGTGTGCTGCAAGTCTGAAATTTGCTAAAGGTGCCATTGCGCTGCTTCTCATGGTACAAAAAAAATGCACATTTAACTTGATTTCCTTTTTATAGTCCTACGTATTGGTAGAGTACAAAAAGGAAAATGCATCGTGCCTAAAACATGATTGAAGCTATTGACAAAAACTTTACTTGATTTATATGGATCGGATTTGACTTTGCAGGCGAGCAGCAGATAGCGTGGGGGAGGTGTTGCCATTATCCTTCCCTCTGCTGCCTGTGCAGAAACCTTATTTTATCTAAAGGTCATTGTTTCCCTTTTTGCATTATGTTTTATAATTAGAAAATGACTGGCCAAATGTTAGTTGCAAATCTGACTCTTCGTTGTGGGTGTTCCCATCTTTGAGACGACTGGCCTGTTGCACGTTGTGTTTCTTGGCCTTGCGAGGATTTCTGTGAGAAGCGGGGAAGAAATTTCCTTGACCTAGAAATAAACTAAACAACGTATGAAAAATTGGCGGCACTGGTAATGCTTTTGTCCCTAAATCTCAGGAATGTTTTAGGCAGTGAAACAGGTTTCCCTTCGGTGATATAAAGGTGCGTGCTCTAGGGTCTCGTTTAACTATATTTCATTGCAATCCTAGGTATCTATAGCATGAGTGGCCTTAGTGAGTTTGTTGAAGTGCACATTTTTTTTTTTTTCAAAAGTAAATTTTAAGATGAAGAAGATATATACTATATAAATATATAGAGATATTTAGAAACTTGGTTTGTGGTGCACAAGTTCAGTGTTGGATCGCTAAATAATTGTCGCAGGTACCATACGTGTAACTTTTTTCTTTTATGTATATTCCTTTATGGGAAGCGATGTTGCCATGGTAACTACAACTTTACAATTTCTTTACTACTTAATGATGTGAATGAACTCTACATTTTATTGAATATTACCAGGTTCAGTACTATTTTTATACTTTATTGAACTACAGGGGATTTTAATTTAATAGCATTTTAAAAAAGATGTTGCTTGAACTGTATAACTGTATAAATCGAACTACTTATACAAAAACCACCTCTAAACCAGAATCTCTACCTGTAGTGCCACATTCATTTATATGAGAGTATCTTGATCATTACTAGACTTTGAAGACCACCCTACTTGTCGTGTCAAGACTAACGTTTCGTATCCTACTTCTCACAGACTGCAGTGCCCGACATTATTTGTAACCATCAAACCATACTATGTTTGTAACCAGCATTGTGATATTCTGTAATTGTATTGCTAAAATGAAATATTGACCTAATAAATATAGTGTTCCTGCATTTTGAAGTATCTGCATTGAATTTGGTGAGAACTTTGCTTTCGATAAATACCTGCCCTCTTGCTTCCCCTTGTCCCCCACCCCTTATCATAATGTGTATAAAAGTGGGTGTTTGGCCGTATCTCCTTTTTAACAGTAAGTGAGAGCAAGGCGAGAAGTTGAGTGGATCCGAACGCAGGTTCTGGGGTGCTGAAGCTGGCTCGCAGTGGGTCTGCGTTCGTCATCTCCTCCGAGCTGTTCTGCCCGTGTTACCTTTATTCTGGTGAGTGCGGCCCTGGCGTGGGTCCAGGCTGGCTCCTTGGAGATGGAAGAGGATTGCACACCTCCTTGGAGTGAGCGAGCCCCTGTGCTGCCAGCTTCCACCTCTTCGCTACTCACTGCGCCGTCGTTCCCCCCACCCCAACCCCAGGATGTGAGGACAGTCTGTACTGCTGTTGGTTTAATTAATTAACCGTAGGGAGAGCAGGTCACGCAGTCAGTCTGCGAGTGTGTCTGGGTTATCCAGTCAACTTCAGAATGAATATTGGTTGGATAACTTCTGTTACCGTTACTGCCGTTGTTACTGGAAGAAACTGTACAAGGCTGACTACTTTTCCTTGAGCAAGACGATTTGGTTTCCATAAATGTCTGATCATATCGCCTTGGGGGTGCTTTCCTTGTAGCTGGCCCTTTTGTTTACTGCATATGGAGTTGTAAACACGATTGCCTTTTCACCTAGGATCTTCTGATACTCCAGCAGTTGAATTAAAAAGCAGAAGCACTTACTGAAACTGGGCTATAGGTTTTGGTGGCTTTAGTTTTTCTATTCTTTTTACTTAAATGAGAATTTCTAGGCAATGCACTCCCAAACTAGATGAAGTGGTATTTATGGTTCAGTAATTCAGACTATACTGTGTCAGCGTGGTAGTGTTTGTGCTCGAGAACACCTTTAACTGATGGTAGTTGACTGTAACAAAACAAAAACCAAACCAGTCCCTGCACACACCCAGAGGAAGAATGTCCTTCCCTTTCCAAGGGAGGACATTGTGCTCAGCAGTGTTGTGAACCCACCACCAGTTTTAAGCTGAAATGTCTTGAGTTGTAAAGAGGAGCTAGTTCTGGCATCTTCCATGGGCCAGACCCAATTTCCAGGTGTGTGCTCTCTAATAAATGAGAGAGTGCTTGCACGGGGAGAGGTGCCATAGTTCATTTTGGTTCTGGCTTTTCCCCTTCTCAACTTGTTGACAATTCAATTGACCATTTATGCAAGTTTATCTGGAAACTTCCCTAAAAGCTCGCTGCTGATGAAGAGCCAAGCGGCTCCCTCCAATTTCTGGCTATGTAAAAGCTCCTGGGCGGGGGCTGTATCCCAGCTGCCCAGCGAGGCCTCGGGAGAAGGAGCACATGAGTTTCTCTTCCCTGTGTTTCGGAGTAGATGGGTACGGTCTAGGAGATGTAGAGAGGAGATGGAGCAGGTCTGTAGTGAGACTTTGGGTGGGGGGGTGGTTCTTGTGTCTTGTACTGGTGTCCAGATCCAGGGAAACCCTTGTTCTCCCAAGCCTCCACGTGTCACTGGGATGGGGCAGTCTGGGACCATTTCCAGCAGAAAACAAATGGCACGATGAAGTTGTTTGTGGTTCTTAATGGCACCTCTGGAGACTTTTACCTTTGATACATTAGAGGTGCCAGCTGCTCCACATTCATCTGGGCCCTTGCTGCAATCCTTAATCCTTGGGTGCAAAGTGAAGATGTTCATACCGGCCTTTATGGGCAAACCATTACAGATGGTGGTTGTGAGCTGTGGTGGCGACTGACAGAACTTGTTGGGTACCTGTGAAGTGTGAACCACGGGAGGGTGGGAGCCCTTCTTACCTGTCAGTTGATCCTTCCTGGCTTGGTGGTCTCTTTTTTTTAAAAAAAAAAAAAAGTAGCCAAGTCTGAAGTAGCCAAGGGAACACAGAGTCTCTCGTGCAAGTAAGCAGTCACAGCACAAAAGCATCTCATGTGGCTGCCTGTGCACAGGAAGGGTTGGAAATTAGCATTTCTAGGAGCTTTTCTTTCTAAATGGTCAGGTTTTTGAATTATTTGAGTTTGTCTTCAATTTGCCCATAAATGACCTATAACCCGCCAGTTGTGCACTGAGCTGAGGCAGAGGCTTCTCCTCATTTCACAGGTGTGCAATTTCAATTTTCAGAGGAAAAATGCCTTCAAACACTGGTCCAGCTGGTTAGCAGGCTGAGTGCAAGTGAAAGGTGCTGCACCCTGAGGAACCCAGGTAAGGTCTCTGTGCCAGGTTCACCTTCTGTAAAACAAGGATGACTCCAGAGGTGGTGAGCCTGAAGTCCTCGGGGCTGTGGCAGTGCCCTTTGCAGTTGTGTAGCCCCATATATTGTATTCGTGCAAATTAAATGCGTAAAAGATGCAAGTCCCTGGGTGTCTGTGTGTGTTCCTGCAACTTTCTCAATTCTTTCCCTCTTCCCCAGGGAAACATTGACATTTGGGGAGCGCTGAAGCCAAACTACCAAGCCCAAAGCAACAACAGGAGACTCGGTAAATAAGTCTATTCGCTTTGGCTGGTGTGGAGGAAGAATTTAACAAGAGCAACCCAAAACCCGTTCCTGGCCAGGTAAAGGTAACCTGCTGTTAAAAACAGAGGTATGTATAAGGCTGTAGTGCTGTTTTGTGGGGAGTTAACAAATCAAGCTGCGTAAAAGCTGCTTCCCGGTAATGACTTTCTTCCCCTGGTTAGCCTGAGCAAAGTCCAAAGCCCTGACATCAGCAAGGATCGCACTCTTCCTCACCCTGACAAAATATAACCACAATTCCCCTAAAACTGGCCCGAGGCGAGCTGCTGTGGGGAGGCTGGTTTGTTTCTGGGTGATTTGGGTTTTGGGGGGTTCTTTTGGTTCTTTGTTTGTTGGGGTTTTTTAAGCATTAAGGGAAATGCTCCCTGGACTTTCTGAAGCATGCGGAGCTCTTTCTGGCTGGCAAAAAGTCTAGTGCGTCTCTGACGGGGATGGCTCCTGTCTTTGGGGATGCCTGTCCCAGCGTGACTGACTGCCGTGAGGTGTCACTGCTGCAGGGCCGTGGGCAGCACAAGTTCTACTTGTTCCTGACATCTTTTGTTTCCCACTGAACAAAGTCTCTGCTTCCTGTGGCATAAAATGTGTGCTTTACTGCCTTGAATCTTAGCTGTCAACGTTGGCATCTGCTTGCATCTCTTCAGGTTGTGGTTTGGTGGGGGAAATGGGGTTTTGGGTCTTTTTTTTTTTTTTTTCCTTGGGTTCTACATTATTCATTTA
>JANZLQ010000089.1:2894466-2920179 GCA_026212715.1 Elanus axillaris | reverse complement strand
GTTCTACATTATGCATTGACACTTTATAAAATGCATGAAAACCTTAATTTCCTTAAGAGTCAAAGCCAAGGTTGTGCAACACTTCCGTGAATTCCCTAATGCTCCATTTAAATGGAAAAGAGCAAATGGCCAGAGTTAGGAAATGTGCATTGAGTGCTACAAGCCATGCAGTTGTGCAAGTCTGCTGTGGTAGCGCCACTGCCTGCCAGCTTCCAAAATTAAACAGCAGGAAAAAGCAATCCCTGTTATATTGCATGAGTGCCACTGATGCATCCTGTAGTTTATATCAAAGGTTTTCTCGTTGTACATTTAGAGCAGGGACCTCTGAAGGTGAAATCTTTTCTCTTGCCTTTCTTTGCTTACATCATCTGGTCAGGAAATTCTCTGAGGTTATTTCTGGCAGAGCTCAGTTTTCCTTGAGAGCTTTCCTGTCACTTCTAAGTCACCTCAAGTCCTACTGGAAAAATTGTAGAATAATCCAAGTCTTGAGCAGGCTTTAATCTTGCTCAGTTTCATTTTAAGTAAGTGTGACATTTTGAGGGCATACAGTATTTTCCTGATGCAGCTGCATGCAATACTACATGTGGTTTATACAATGTGTGCTGTGGAGAAAGCTCAAAACCTTTGGCTGAAAGAAATACTGTTATTCTAAGAAAATTTCTCATGTTCTGCTGCTGAACCAGGTCTGTACCACGCAAGTGGTTAGGATCCCCCAGTATAACTGCCTGTCTGCTCTTACGCACAGTGAAACCCAATGCGAGAAGCAGGATCTGTTGCCCAGTGAAAGCAACGTGCGACATCCTCCTTCACAACCTCTCATGAACAATTTTCTGTGTACACTTGGCAGCAGTGCCTCTGCGGGCAGCACAGCCAGGGACTTTAGTCTCTTGCCAAGCTCTGTGGATGGTGATCCAAGATGCCATTTAAAAAGGAAATCTGTTGTCTTTATTCTAAAAACAGCCTGTGTTATCTGCCCTTCCAAAGGGATCCAAGAAGGATTTTTCTTGCTTGGATTCAGATCTGAAGACAATAAATAAGCCCCCTACCCAACCAGCTGATCTTTAGCATGTAGGAAGGAAGGATCTTTGGGGGTTTTCTACTGGTCAGACTAAAAGATTTCCGTGCCAAACTATGGATGTTTCTGCTGTTTTCTTAAAACCTGGATTGCATGATAATTAAATCTAGCCAAGCCTGAAGCCCAGAACAGCCAGTTTTGTTACTGTTTTCTCACTGTTCCTATCCTAAAGCGTTAGCTCTCGGATGACTCTCTTCCTGCAGCAGCAGTCGAACAGGGCTACAACCATCTTGGTCTGAATCAATGGATGGCAGCTGCTGCATCTGCCAAGAACACTGATGTGTGTGTGGGCTCATGGCCATTATTTGCCTACAACAGTTAAAAATGTCAAGTGTATGTGTAAAAGTTAGAAAACCTTTTTTTTTTTTTTCCAGAATATATTCTGTACACCAATCTCTTCCCTTCCTCTTTTGTTCCCTCCTCCCTGGTCGGTACGGCTGCTGACTATGTGGAGGGTTTGCGTATGTGTGCGTATGTTTGAGTAGAAACGAATGGGGAACAGACCCTGCTCTCGTTAGAAGGTTTCTGCCATAGCAGGAAAGGAGCAGCTGCCTGCTTCCTTACAAATGCTCTTCTTCCATTATTGGGGTTTATACAAGAAGAATGAGGTAGTAAAGGTGGGTCTGATACTTACACATCCTTGATCAAGTCTTGATGCTGGTGCACAGCTGTTGGGAAACTCCAGGATAATAATGAACTAGATCACACGGTTTAAAATAGTGTAACTTTCATTTTGCTTGGGTTGAACCTTGTTGCTATCACGCTGCAAGTATTTCAGTATTTTGTGGGTTTGGGAAACCATGGAGACTGTCTTTATTCCGCGCTTTTTCTTCAGGTGATGATACTGTATTACTGTCTTTTCATTGGCCTCTGAAGTTGTCTGGAACCTTAAAATCAAAAAAAAAAAAACCCACAAAGTAAATGGAAGGCATAACTCCTGTGAGAAACTCTGTCTCCTACAGGAGCTGGTGCTAGTGTGCCCAAGATGTCCTCTGGGGGCTTTACTGTGTGGATTCTGCATATGGTTCAATCTCATAAATACACTGTCACCAGAAATACACAGCAACACCAGGCTCCTCATGATGGCTTGCCACCCAGGCTCTCAAGCAACCGTCAATCCCAAACCCTTGATATGTTCATTACATTTTAATTGTACTAATTTTTAGTATTTTATGCACTTAGTGTGTCTGGCGCATTTATCTGCTTAAGAATTGGTTGGGTGGTATTTACCCCGTTCTTAGAGGGGAGCAGACAAGCGGAGGAGGATTGCCTGGAGCCACAGAGCCGGCAGGTTAGTGTGGGACTCCTACTCAGCCTCCCAGATCACGCTGTCTAGCTAGCTCTTGTTTTTTGACTTTTAGTTTATCAGTTTGGATTTTAAGTGCTCCCTCAGAACTGTTACATACCAGATTGGACTTTTTTAGAGGTAAATAGACTGGGGAGAAAAGAGAGGAAAAGCAAGATGGTTATGAGTACATGAGAACTCCCACAGGACATGTGATTGCATTTTAGCAGTTTGAAAATAGGCTTATGTGGGACAAATCCTCCTTCTGCAGGCAGACTGTGGCACCTGTTTGCGGCAAAGCCGATCTCATCGGTAATTGCTTCTAATGTCCCTTTTCTTTCCTCCTTTGGCATTTGGATATGCTGGCGCTCTGGCTGAAGTAAACAGACTGCCAGTGACTCTGGTTAGCAAACACGCCTGCCACAGGTTGGTCTGCATTTTTGCTGCAGAAGACAAGCATGTGTGGCTTTACTAGGGTGGGCCCAAAGGCAAACCACAACTATGTTTTGAGCATCCAGGTGGCTATGTAAAGACACACTAATTAACGCCAGCAGACATGGGCCAACAAAGGCATGTCTTCTCCTTCCTTACTACTGCCTTATGCTATAGTAGCTTCTTTTGCTGCTGTTTTTCCTACTCCCATGTCTCTTCTGAGGCAGCAGTTCAACCTGCCCGACTCCTCTAGCTCTACCACTGATCACGTCTTCACCTGCTGATCCTTTTGCAAAAATGCCAAGTGTAGGTGGCTCTACTTGAGCAGGAAAATACTTTTCCTGCTTGGTGCCATTCTGACACTGGCTATGTGATTACCTCTCATCTCTCATTCTTGCTGCTGGGCAGGGACTTCGTGGGTGTGTTGGTGGTGACTGTCTCCTTGACCAGGGTGTTCCTGCAGGTTTCTTGTACCTCTGCAGAGACCCCAACTGATGTAAAGTTGCTCTAGTTTCTTTTCTTCGAGTCCTGGAACTGAATCTGGGTTTTCTGAAGGACAGCATAACTGCTTTAAAAAAAAAAAAAAAAAAATCCCAAACTGCTTTTAAAGATATTTATATGAGCAAACACCATACAGTGACTCATGCTTGGGCAATAACTCTTGCTTAACCGTGGTCCTGTTGGATGGCAGCAGCTATGAGCTGAGAAATGACTGTACCGTCTGCACAAATCCTCACCCTGCAAAGTGGTTTTTCTTCACAGTTGAGATCTGAGGCTCCATCCCACCCAGCAGCGAGTCCTGCTGGCCTCTACAAAGCTGTGTTTTCTGTGCTGTCTCTTACCCCTGAGTTGACACCCAGCCCAGCTCAGCTGTTTGTGCAGACCAGCTCACCCAGCCCAGTCTACCCCAGCAGCTAAAAAAATCGGTGTTTTAAAGCAAGAACCCTTCTCAGCACACTATAGAGAGGACTGTCACTTTTCAGGCACATTGAGGAGATAGTCAGTAGCTGACGGTGCCATTTGGTGGCTGCGTTTGAACCAAGGCTCCAGTGTATACAGTGGGAGGTGGGTGCTGCTGGGCCCCACTGGTGGAGGTGGGGGGCTGTGGTTGGGTGGGTGTGCGCTGCCACTGGATGTCACTGTCGCCTTATGGCACTCTGTGCACTGGGAGGACGGCTGGGGGTAGCCATGGGTCCCTGCGCTGAATATCCGAAGGGTGGTGGGATGGTACCATGGAGCCAGATGGAGAGCGGCTGTCTGTGCTGAGCATCCTTGTAGGCTGTCCCAGGGAAAAATAATTTTTGTGTTGCCAGTGGTCATGTTGTTTGACTTTAAAAAAAAAAAAAAAAATCCAGACCCTCAGATAGCCTAGAAAACTTATTTCTTTACTCTCTCTCAGGCTGAGAGGGGCTGATTTCTACAGCTTTCAGCTCTGTACAGGAGCCAGCAGACTGCAAAGGAAAATGATGCTCTGTTCTAGCTCTAAGCAGAGAAGAGGGGCTGGTCTGGTATTTTCAGTAAGTCTGAAAACAGAGAGTTGTGACCACTGTTAAAATTCAGATGTGTAGTTTTGGTATTTCGGGTTTTTTAATTAAAAAAAGGGGGGGAGGGCCTAAACTCCCAAGTGTAAGGGACGGGGGTACGTAGATCCCTAATTTCAAGGTGACTGATAAGCAAGCCTGCTTGCTAGCCTCTCTCCTTTAACAAAACTCCCAAAATTATCAAATTACCGTGCTGACAACCTCAATCGCTTACTAATTACATATTCTGGTTTTTTATGCTCACTCATCTAAATAATGAGGCATTTCCAAGTAATCTATTTCTGTTGTGCCGAGCGTGCTGGTCCCCCCTGGATCCACAGCCTGTTGTTTATGCTCTAGCAGGGAGCCGACTGCTGTTCCCTTCCCACAAAGGGCAAAGATGCTTATTTTTCTCCCACTTGTCTTGCATAACAAAAGGCATTTGTCAACCGTTACATAACAGCAGAATTTGTCGCTTCTTATGTCGGCCTTTTTGGAGGCAGCCTCGTCCCCAGCACCGCGCAGCCGTAGCCGGCAGGCTCTTGCTGGCTGCAGGTTGGCGCAAGCTCCTCGGCACGCGCTGGTGCATCCTGATAGCGCACGACGCAGCGTGACTAATGCTTGTCACCCACCGTTTGGGTTTTGCCTTTTTTATTATTTATTTTTTTCCCTCCTTCCTTCCTTGGAAAGGAAGATGTGGACTTGTGTGGTTTAGTTGTGGTTCTTATTTACGGGAGCAAAAGGATGGGAAGGCATTTGGGGGGGGTTATTTGCTTTTTAATACTTGTTCCAAGGTGGCTATGGGGAGCTACCCTCAGCCACATGCCCTGCGGGAGCAGCGGGACTTGTCCTTAGCCCAGGTCATGTCCTGGGCTTCGCCAAGCCTCTGAGAAGGGCCATGCTGGAAATGGAGCTCGATTTTTTTCCCCCTCCACAGTGCTGGCGAGTTTAAGGGAGCAAGAACGCCTGTTGTCACCTGCCTCCCGGAGCTGCCAGTTGCTTTTTTAATATCTCCCAATTAATCTCAGGCGTCTCATGTCAGCAACAGGAACTTGTGTTTGTGGGTTTTTCTTTACAATAGGTTTGATTTCCTCATTGTTGGAATATCTTTTTAGAGCCTTAAAAATTAAATAAATGTTTTTGCTTCCCTGTAAATTAAAAGCAAAAAATGTGTGGCTGGCTTCCCTCTTTCTCTCTAACTGGAGAAGAGAGCTGTTTACCTGCTGCCTCAAACTTATTTATGGCCTTATCACTGCCAGCTATCAGATGACCACAGCTCCCTTTTAAATGCTAAGCAAGCAGTGTCCCAGTAACCCAACAAGGTCTCATCTGCTGCCATTTTCTAATTTACTCAAAACAATTTCCTAGTTGACTTTTTTTTAAATTGTAGACCTGTTTTTAATTGTTTTTTAATAAATTTAAAGTTTGTGTTTCTTGTGGAACTTTGAACTTCCTGGTGTACTCAGCCTTGGCTCAGGAGATATGTTTATGGTTGGCTATGAGTGTGCTTAAATGGGTTAACCCTTTGGAGTCAGTGTTCTTGGGAAACTGTTCATTACACTTTCCTTGTGTAGCTGATGCTCAGGCACAGAAATGGGCTTTGGCAAATGCAGGCTTTACCTGAATGAGTTGCTTGTTTCAAACTTTAACTCCTATATAATCAGATAAAACTATGGATCAGATATGGTCTGTAAAGCATGACTGGAAACATGGGATCAGCAAAGAGCTCCAAAAGTTGTAAACCATGGTGCTGGGGACACCAGCTCAGTTTCCCAGAGCTAGCCAGGGAAAGCTACTGGCAGCTGCAATAGCTCAGTGCCCGAGTTATGGTAGGAGCAGGCCATATTTGCAGGATTCATGGCCTTTTGAACAAACAGACTTCTCAGCAGCAGGCTTCTCCTTTGACATGGATCAAACCATGTAAGCTGCATGGTATAGTTATCCCCTTAAAGTTAGTACGGCAGGAACACCTTACAGGGTATTGACTTTCCTGTTTGCTTACCAGAAACTTATCCATTTGGTTGTTCTTGATGTACTTATACAGCTTCTGCAGTTGCTTTGCATCCGTGTCTGAGAAGAGGGAGACAAACCGCCAGAACTTCCTTAGAAAAAGACAGGCACGTGGATTGTGCATGTGAGTACAAACTTCATCCTCATTCTGCTCCCTCTTTCTGACTCGGCGAGTCTAACCACTGACATATCCTTTGCACAGCTTTTTTTCCTCCCCCTGCCCCAAATCTTACAAACTTCTAAAGAGCTGCTCTTCCCTAAGCATGGGTAGAAGAGTTATCCATCAACTCAGGTGGCTACATAGGAGCCCCTTTACTTGCAAAGGGATGTTGCTGATGGGCAGCACATTGGAATTGACCTTGTGCTGGGCAGGATGAGGTACCACATGGCCTCTGCTAAAACTACCTGCAAGATCTGTGAGTATTTTGCAGTTAGAGCAAGCCATGCAAGTCTCTCGTAGATACCCAACTTGATCTCCAGTGCCTGGAAATGTAGGGCCAAAGTACATGTCTAAATGCCTGCTGGGAGCATCACTGGTGTGGTACCACCGGTGCCGGGTAAGAGGAGACCCTTACTTCTGCCAGTGCTTGACTTCCGAGGCTTTGCAGTACTGCTGGAGAAACAGATTGATGTGGTCCCCAATTATGGTCAAACTTTTTGTTGTGTACTTCATTTTCTTCTCTGTGGGGAGGTGCTGGGGCAAATGCAGTTTCCTAAGTGACTTCTTAAATGGTCTCAAAAGCTCCTTGCACTGCAAAGAAAATGTGTTGGCATAGGTGTTCAGCACTTTAAATCCAGGTCTCAGGCATTCCTTTTCACTAAATAAACTGATTAAATAGCTGGCTGGGAAGCCCTGAAGGAACATTATATTTTGATCAGTGTCTCCTGTGTGGATATGGGAGAGCTGACGTGGGTCTTCAGCAGGACATTGCTCTGCAGGAGTCGCTCCTGCACATCCCAAGGTGGGCGACACCCTGGGTGAAGCATGTCAAAGTTGACACGAATAGGAAATTGAGGGATATCCAAGACTGGGAATTCGTCTTTAACAGTGCAGGGTGAAAGGTATAAATTTTAGGCTACAAAACAGCTGCTGGTCTGCAGGGAGGGGGAAAGGGAACTGCTTTACTGCTTTTCTCATGCTGCTACTTCCTGTGGCCAAACCTGGGATGTGTTGCAAACATTTGCTTGTGACACAGGAGCAAATGCTGCATCTGGGTGCCCTCCCTTTTGTCTTTTTTTTTTTTTTTTTGATTGGTTGTTTTTTTCTGTTATGTGCACTGGGCTGTGACTGGGGCTTTGTGTAGTTATGATGCCCCAGGAATGGGAAGGTTGTGTCCCGGTGTGTGAGATGGAGCTTTGTAGCTGTGGTGTAAGCGATGCAGTGGAACCAAACCACCATAGCCACAGAGCACATGGCGTCATGTGAAATTATAATGTAGCAGTACATGTTTTGAAAAACTGAACAGTGTATATGAAATGTGATTATTTTGTTGTTTTTGTTTTGGGTTTTTTTC
Organism: Elanus axillaris; assembly: GCA_026212715.1. Classification (NCBI taxonomy): domain Eukaryota; kingdom Metazoa; phylum Chordata; class Aves; order Accipitriformes; family Accipitridae; genus Elanus; species Elanus axillaris. The sequence continues at coordinate 2,912,343 of JANZLQ010000089.1, read as the reverse complement.
GTGGTTTGTGGGGTTTTTTTTGTTCGGTTGGCTTTTTTAAAACTAAAAATGCGATATCCAGATGGCTGGAAAACGATGAGGTAAAAACTTTCAGACATGGAAGAAAGCTACAGAATGAAGTGTCTTGTCCTGCTTTTTTGGTCCCTCAGCCAAAGTCCTGGGTTTTACTCGCTCCCTCCCTCTTGAGAACCTGAGATGCCACTGACTTTCTACTGTGAAATTCTGTTCAGTATCTCACAATTTTAAAGGTGTCCTGATCAAGGCCATCTGTGCAGCGGATGAGCAGGGTCTTGCATGGTGGAGCAATCTCGCTGCCCGCTACAAAGGCTGTCTCCTTCGCTGTACCAGGCAGATCCTTCTCTGTGATCTACAAATTGCCAAAGCCATAGGTTAGTCTTCCAGTTCATGCAATATTCCATCCTCTCTTTAAAAAAATGCTGTCATAGTTTAACCCTATCCTAAGGCTCAGAAGCATTTCTCTTCCTGCCAAATAATTTCAGATTGGGTTTTCAGAGGTGCTTAATGAAGCTAGGTATTCAATTATAATGAAAAGTCCATAAGAATTAGGTGCCTACTTGAAGTCCCTTTTGGAAATCCTACCTTTAATAAATTACAAGGTAAACAACAGCCACTTGTTCCTAATGGCATTAATCAAATACGGGCTGGCAGTCACTTGTTAAGTGGAAATATGTGGTTACAATGGGCTCATTGTAATGCCACGCTGCTCCATCCCCAGAGTTTATTGATGGCAAAGGTACTGTGGCTGACCTGCTGCAAAGCCAGATTGAAAACAAAACAAAAGTCCTCAGCCACTGAATTTGCACCTTCCTGGTCTGGGGAGGGGGTTATTTTCACTTGCAAAGGGCAACAGCTGTTTTCCCTGCATCAACAATTGTGTAGGTAACTCCTCCACTCATCTTTGGAAAGCAACACTTACATAACTGACTTAAAGAGAAGCTTATGTTGCCTTTTAAAATATGTTGAAGTGTGTAGGAAGAGAAGTCCTTTCCTCTCTGACATGCTCTGCTCCCTTGGAAGATTATTTTTCCGCAAATTTGATCCCAAACCACATTTCAGAGGTGAAATTGAAGCTGGAGGCTGCTTTGCTCTTGCTACATGATGATCTCCCTGCCCGTGCTCACCTGGCCAGCTGTGCCATCCCTGCTGCCGTCCCTTGCCCTGGCTCTGTCCACTTCATCCTTAAAGCCCTCCATGGGACACAGACACCCTCTCCCTTCCCCAGGGCCTCACTCGCACCAGGTAGGAAGGGAAAACTGCCACAGAGCTGTGTTTGCACCAAAACATGCTGGGGTGACCAAGGTGACCAGGGTGCCCAGACACTGGTTCCGAGTTCCGCCAACCGCTGGGGCCCTCCAGCCCCACAACACTGTGGTCCTCTGGGGCAGAGTCGCCTCTCCCCATTGGTTTTGCCATTGGTTTGTGCTCCTGAAGAAACAGGCAGAAAACCCTGGATTTTCCCCTTGCTGGTAGTGGTCAATGGCACCTGTGGGCAATGGGAAGGAAACGTCCCTTGCTTTGCTTTGTCTACATCTGTGGGACCTTGGTGGAGTCTCTGGGGCTTTTGCTTGGTGCTGGGTTTGCACCTGTGGTGAGTCCAGCACCTCTAACTGTACCTCAGTCTGGAATATTTTGGCCTCTGAAGGTGGTGCAAAGTGTAGCATTTTCTGAGTCACACACATGGCTGTGCAGTGCATTCGCTATCTGCCAGTGTGGGTGCAGCTCCTGGCGTGAGCAATCACAATTTTCCTCTACGACTTGTGCACCAGCAAGTTCAAGACATGCCTTTCTCCAGCTCTCCCACTGCACCTGCTGAGCCGTGCTGTGGGGAAGCACCAGTCCTGTGGCAGGGGCCAGAGAGCCTGGCTCGCATGGGGCCAGGGATGATCTCTGTAACAGAGGCAGTCCCATTTGATGGGGACCAGAGGTGCAACCGGGAAAAAGGACCTTGGGCTGCACCCTAGGTGTTTTTCAGGGAGCTGGTTGGAGTTGAGACCTCAATTTCCATCAGTATAATGGAAATACAGGTTTACCTCCTTCACAGATGGCAGTGAAATACAACCACAGTGAGATCTCACTCTCCTGGGTAACATCTCTTTTAAAGCTCTCCTTTTTAGAAAGAATGAATTGCACTTGCCAGGAAGAAGTCTGGAAAGGCTTGGAGTTCTAGAGACTTTGTTTTGGAAATGTTGTACTTCAAGGGAAAATGCTTTCACAAAGAAAAATGTGTCGGGCTCCCATCATGCCCTGACCAGGCAGACAAGTGCAATTGTTTTGTCCCTTGGACAATTAGTGTAATTGCTGCAGCTGTGATTCAGCTGTGCTCCTGTGCCAGGTTGTTTCTGGCACCGGGAGTCATCTCGAGGGCTGTACAAAGGCCCCCTCTCTCTGAGGTCTTCCCAGCCACGGCTGCGCGGAGGGATCAGCAATGCTTTCGGCAGAAGTTTGGATGCTTCTGGTTAAGTGTTTCTCTGTGCATCCGGCAATGCTGAGCACCCACTGAGCCAAATTGCCTGGTGCAGGCAGTAGCCTTGGGAAAGTACCTATTGATGGGTCTTGAAACAGAGACAGGTTCTTGTTTTCAGGCTGTCTTAGGGAAGTTTGGCCTTTACCCATGATTGAAGTCAATAATGACAAAAACCCATTAAGACAAGCCCTCCCCTTAAGATGTTTGCGCATTTTCCCTCCGGTGTCTGCTTTCTTCCTCCCCCACATCTGAAATTTTGCTGTCAGCTCTCTGATGCAGGAGCCTTACACAGGCTGATGCTGAGCAGACACAAAGACAATTGCCTTCTAATGCTTTGCAGTTAGGTTTGCTTTGACCACCTGAGGTATGTTACAACTTGTTAAACCTATACTAGGATTTTACAATATGTTATAGATTACTTAACACAGGGTAAGCTATGCAAAGGGAAGCAGCGGTGTTACCATGGATAAGCGTACCTATGCTGCTTCAGCCTGGTTGTTGTGAGGACTATGTTAGAGATGGTCTGGTTGAAGGGGATCTTGAAAAGGCAGCTGGTTTCTCAACACCTGTTACCAACCACCCTCTTGCTGGGTTTGCTCCCTGCAGTTGTGACATCTGTCCCCAGTGTGGTAGGCAGCTTCTCTCCTTTTCACTTCCAAAGGCTTAAACCAAAAAGTCACCAACTTATGTACCCACCTCTCAAGTCAGGGTATCAAAGGGTTAGCCAGCATGTTCCTGGCTAACAGGAGCAAAGCTTCTTCAGCACCAGCTTTCACATGCATTAGCAGCTAGATTAAAAGCCATTTAGGAGCTCTAAGGACATAGGCCAGTTGTTAGCATAGGCATAACCCATATTTGCATGGCCATATCTGTGTCCTTGTGAGATTACAGCTTCCATGTAGCATGTGACTACAGCATGGAGTGGCTCTCTTGGCTTATCATGTGTACATTTCACTGTTTCAGAGGACAGAGAAGGCCTTGCGTTCCCCTTGAAAATCCCAGTCTTTGTTCTTGTACCTTTCAGCGCACACTGCACTCAGCCAAAGCCATGAATATACAAGCAGGAGCTACAGATGGACTTTCCTGGCCAGCCTTCATGTGAGGATCTCCACTGTGTTTAGGAGTTGTCCATTAACCTGGTTTGCAGTGGAGCAGTGATCTTAGTAGTCTCCAGCATTACTTGGTACAGCAGCAGAGCAAGAGACTAGACGGCTGAGGTTGCAAATGTCTTTTTTCACTGTTGAACTGTACAATAATGTTCAAAGCTGTACTCTGATCACTGAAGCTACAAACCTTCCCTGCCTCTTGCATTTTTTCAGTAGTGCTGAGTCAGAGTTCAGTTTGTTTTGTTCATCATGTGTAAGGTCTTGTGGACGAGTCCACTCCTATGAGATCAGGCATGACACATGCCTTTGAGTTCTCAGAAGTCTGTGGTTGTAACCCTTCCCCCTGCCCCTCTGGAAAACAACATTACTTTCTACTTTGGAGCCTATCATGTCAGAAGATGGCATAACCCAGACCACATCTATGTAAATTTATCAGATTATATTGCCTACTTAAGGGCAAAAGTCCTTTGAAACAACATTCTAATTGGATGGGGAAAAAGTCAGGATTCCAAACAGATTACGCATCTCGTATTTCTCCCCTTGAAGGAAAGGGAGCCTAAGTGCCAATCAAGCACACTGTACTGTAACAGTGCACCTTAGGGAGAACTTTTCCTTTTACCCTGACAGCTCTTTTGTGAATATTAATTTTTATGATTTGAGCGTCTTAGTCTTCCAGGAGCTGTGCAAGTGCAAACATTAACCAACTTCTCTAGTACAGCAGCTCTTACAGTGCAAGAGTAGGCATGTAGCCAAAAAGGAAGCAGTTGTGGAGATGCTTTGTTTATGCTGCTGTTTGTTATTTGATGGTTTAGGCAGATTTAGTGTGAATACCACGTGTGATGTGATGAGTCAGGTTGCATATAATATATGCAGGCATCTGATGCAATATTTATTTACTGGTAGGTCACAGGGAAAGAGAGCTGATAAATGCAGATAAATATACAGGTATTTTACGTTATACTTAAACCAACTGCAGGTACCCATGGTTTAGTTAAACATAAAACCCAAACATTATTGCCAGATGTATTGCAGAGTAATACTAAATAGGAATTGTAACGAGGAATCTTTTTCAGTAACCTGTTCTTACCAGGAGGCTGGCGAACGCTTCATTTGATAGAGCGATTAATGATACTCAGTGCAACAGCTCAGACTGTAGGGGTGGAGGCTTTGCTAATTGCAACTGGAAATTCCTTTCCTGGTGCTTAAGGATGATGAAAACTATCACAGCCAAGTGGAGACCTGTCTTCTTCCTGCAGTGGGATGCCAATAAATACAGCTCAAGTTAATAAATCTTGTATTAGGGGAAGAGGTAATTTAGGCCTAGTTATTCTTTCTGTGTGGCATTATTAGAGGCATCTTAATATACCGTAGGATTATCTTTTTGGTAAGTCTTGGGAGTTGCTCATTTAACCACTTGTTTGAATTAATGTGGTAAAGAACCCAAACACAATTTGTGACCAGTGGTGTGTAGAAGCCATAAATACATCAGCATCTCTTTTATCCACTTGCAAAATCTGATCAGGTGTGTTCCAAGTATTCCCATGTGGGAAGACACAGCTAGCCAAATCTTCCAGAGTGCCCAAATGTACTAGTGACTAATCTCAGGTGCTAGACACCTCCTAGTCAGTAGATGTATCTTCAGGTGTTCCTACATTATTTTATGCTTCAACAGTTCTGTAGATGTTTGTCTTTACTTTTCAGCCAGCTGTTAGTGAGCTTATTAATGGTGTTTGCTAATGTCATATAACTACTTTTTTAAGCTGCTTGAAGTCCTCAGGAACTGAAAGACCATTATCACCTTCCTCCGTACTTTGCAACTTGCAGCCTGTGAGAAACAGGATAGCTAAAGGCTTTCCTTCTTATTGTACTTCATAAGTTTTAAGGGTTTTATGCAATTGAAATAGGCATTGTTAATAAGCCCATTCTTTTGGTGCTGCTTATAATATCAAAGCTATAACAAGTTGGGTATCTCTTAATATTGAAATTAATTTAACTTCTCTTGTTAATCTTTTGGATCATGTAATACAAACTACCCTAGGTGATACCTGCCTCGCTCATTTCCTTTACCTAACAAATTTACCCATCATCTTAGCAATGAATTGGAGAGGCCTGGAAAATTATAGGACTGGTACGCCAGTGCCAAAAGGTCAGCTCTGCCTGGGGAATGTGGCAGGGGTTTGCATGGGATTACCAAGATGTGCAGAGAGGCACCAAATGTGTAAGCCCAACAGGAGCCCACAGTCTAGAGGTAGGGAGCAAAAAGGAAATGAGGGAGAGATGGGCAAACTAAGCACTGCTTGGGAGGGAAGCGAGGGCTTGAAAAGCAACAGCAAGGGAGAAATAACCAAGAGGTGGCCATAACCAGGTGGGAAACCCAGTTGCTCCTGGAGCCAGGGAAAGAGTTTTCCTAATCTGAAAAAAAGAAGAAAACGGCCTGAAGCAGAGAGAGAGGGAGACAACCTGGTAGAGAAATGCCAATCAAGATAAGGATGCCTTCAGGGAGGCTGTACAGAACTTGGTGATGCTTTTTTTCAGTTAGATATAAAGAAAATTAACTCCTGGGAAAATCCCTGCTGGTTCAGAGAGCAAAGTGCCAGCCCCCTTGCGCACAGTTCTGTTCCAGGGACATGGAGTGAGGAGCTTGCAGATCTCTTTCTGTACATGCCCTGTGCACCAGGTTCACAGCTCTGCCCTGGGCATGCTGTGAGCCCTCCTCAGAAAACAGCTGCTCTCCCATGAGATTTTTTCTCTTTTTGCAATGAAGAGGAATAAAATAAAATTAAAAAAAAATCATAAAATAATAAAAACTGTAGAGGAATAAAAAGGGATTTTCCTCTCTTTGCAATAGAGAAATAAAATGTCAGGCCACCAGAAGGGGTTCTCCTGTCCTGTTTTTCATTCTCAGTCTTGAGGCTTTTCTCTGAACAACTCAATGGGGAAAAACTTTTGCCATGTTCTATCCGTGCATACAAAGAGGATGGAAAATAACAACTGGTCAGAGCAGTTGGGGCTCAGAGCCAGGAGACTGCCTGCATCAGGTCTCACCCCTCTCTGAGTCATGCCACCCTCAATTTTAAAGCCTTCCTTTATGGCAGAGACTCTCAAATCCACATCTTCTTTCCCTGCTCCTTTAGAAGATTTTGATATCTTCCTCCAGTCATCTTGTTCTTTGCACAGGAATGTCAGACTGGCTACGATTCCCAGTGCAATCAGGGCTACTGGGCTGGCTGCCCGCCCGCTGGCACGCAGTGTGATGAGGCTTCTGGGCACATGATGTGTGCCAGGGTTGCAAGGGGTAATGAAGTTCAGGCTCCTGGTAGTATTCAGGTCTCATCCCTCTGTTGTCACTGGTGCCCTTTTCGTGCACATCCTGCCTCGTGTTGCCTGTCTTTCTCCTGCTCCCATATCTGTGCTTCGCATCTCACTGCCCTGTGCCTGACCCTGTATGCAAGAAGGATGGCTAGTGCTTGGAGTAGTTTTGAATTTCCACTTAACACTTACTTCAGTTCATGGATTTTCCAGAGGAAGTCAGGTTTTGGGGGGTGTATTTTTTTAATTTTTGTTTTATTTAAAGAGAAAAGAAAAGGAAAAGCAAGGAAATTCCCTTCCAGCCTACAGAATGTAGCTATCAAGAGAAGTGGCTTCATTTCTGTTTCTTAAAGCATTGAACACGCTGTTATGCTTAAAATATCAAACCCAAAAAAGGCCAGCCTTCTTTACGTGATGGGTTTCAGTCTCTTGCATTGGTAGTGCAGTGGGGTAGCTGTAGTGAAACGTAGGCTCTGCTGAGACAGGCAGAAGAAAAAAAAAAAAAAGAGCTGTGCATGCCATTTAATTTCTGCAATGTTCTGATTCCCTCCTACCAGCCTGAAAATGCTAAACATGATCCTTTGTATGGCATATGGGAATTTGGAGAATTGTTGCTAATCACTGCAGTTGTGCTATCTAGCTTAACTGGCTTAAATAATATATTAAGTGCTTTTACGATCTTCCACAACACACTGGAATGCAAAGAGGTGCATTTTATGCTGTTTATCCTTTATGGCAGGCATAATTTATATAACATTAATCTGCAGAAAAAAAATGGGGTTTGATGATTTATTGCTTGTATAATTCACAGCTTGGACTCTAGATGATAAGATCTTGTTGTACTAGGTGCTATGCAGATGCAGGGCATGCATCTCTGTCTTAGAAGACAGAGTCTAATTGCAGGGAAAAAGGCTCTGGTTGGCTAGAGGGAACAGTGGGGCCAAATGAGTCGGGATGCCAGGCAAGGGTTTTGGCACACCGCTGGTCAAATGCTGAATTAATGTAGATCTAATGGCAAAGGCAAAAAGTGTGGGATCTGGAAGAGGATCACAAAGTTAGATTATAACTTATTTAGGGAACATTCTCATTATTTTAATTAAAATTTAATACGAAACTAGGAACGGGTTACTAAGTATCATATCTAGAAGTGGGTGTGTTCTAGGGTCTAGATTAGTGCTTATCCAGAAAAAGAAAGGCATTATGTCTGCTGAAGAATCATTTTTTTTATCCTCTCCCCCCCCTTTTTTAGCAAAAATTCTGCTAGTCATCTGATTACACCCAAATTCCTGTGTCTCTTGCCTCAAAATCTCAATTTTCTATTATCTGCTATTGTACCTAATGTTTAACAAAATGTGAGAAGAGCACGCTGTGACTGTCTTGTTGCTGGATCTAGTGTGATGAATAATTATGGAGTGGCTGAGCAATGCTAGCCAGAGGCTCAAAGAACCTGGTAAGGCACATGTTGGGGGGGGCATAAACCACAAAGGGAATTAGTGATAATGATGAAAAGATTGGCACATTCTGACCTATAATTCGGTTTAGTTTGACATAGCTCTCTGTCAAATTGCAAGGACTGTTAGAATATGCTAGTAATTAGCAGTACTTCACCTATTTGAAATTAAAGTGTTGTGCAGGCTCCGCAGATTGGGGGGGGGGAAGTAGTTTTTTGTTTGGTTTTGCTTACTAGTAGTTTGAAAATAGAGAGGTGAGAAACTTGTGTCAAATCTTGAAGTATAATTTAGCAATTAAAAGACTGAGGAGAAAGTGTGATCTGAAGACCTTCAGTTACCTAGCTGAAATTAACAGCTATCTTCATTCTCATTCTGTTTTAATATTCCTGCAGAGGAGCAAGCGAAAAGAACTCCCTAGGCTGGCTCCAGTGAAATGGAAGAACTGTTACTTAAACAATAACAGGGTATCGGCTGGGAGAGAGGGGGGTGATTTTTGTTGGTATTAGCTGGCTAACATTTGTACAATGTTTTGGATGCTACAAAGTGATCTATATCTAATGCTAAAAACTGAGAGATGCTCTCTGGGAGATAGGAAATGCTGTTTAAAAGCATTTTCTGATTGGCTACACAGAAAATTTCAAGGTCATACATGCAGCAGCTTGCAGGGATGCACAGCTGGTACCTCATCACTAAACCCAGCAGAATCTCAACTAGAAGGCTATTAGTTAACTGTACGGGTAAAAATGGAAGGATAAATTGAAACTATCTGAAAGTGGAAGAAGCAGCCAGGAAGCGATAAGAGAAAGAGAAATGAGTGGAGAAACTCTTGCCCATCTTTGTGGTGTCCAAGTACTTTATAAGAACTTCAAATTGCTCCCTTCCTTGAATGTACCAATTTTCTTTTTCAAACTGCAACAATTTGGCAACCTCCAGCTACTCTGAACTTGTCTTTTATTGCTAAGAATCTGCTCAAGAATCTACTCGATATTCCAGGCCTAATTTTTTATTACAGTAGCTGAAAGGAGCTGCTAGGCCAAAAGCTCTTCCAGGAGTAGCTGGGCTTCTAACCAAAGGGGGAGTGAGTGCCAAAGGCTTTTATGGATCGTTTAACAGTATGTTTTATATAATAAAAACACATTCAAATACTTAATAGAGTAGGCAAAATTTTGATTAACCCTAATACTTTACCTTGCTGCACGGGTACAACGAATCCACAAAAATGGCAAGGCAAAATGTTGAAGGAGCTGTTTGTCCAGCAGCGATATGTCATGTTTGGTTTTGAGAGTCCACTGTAACACATCAGCAGCCACTGTGTGTTCAGCTGAGATGACAGCTAAACAATCTGGTCATCTGCATCCTGTTGTGGCTTATCACTGTATTTAGTGGAATGAGGTGTGACGTAGTGGTTTGAGCAGATGGCAAGCCATCGGACATTTTTTTTGTTGCCTTGGCTACTAGTTCTTCATTGACTCTGGACAGATTACAGGCATGATACTATCTTAGATAATGCTACTTGGTAAAGAACTCTAAAATCCTTAATTACTATGATTAGCCATTTGACACCATAAAATAGAGGTCTGTTATTTTAATGGGGCTTTTTTTACCCATCCGTAGGGTACCTGGAATGTCCTTAACACAAACAGGGAGGTGAAACTTTTGGGTCACGATCAGTGGTCGTGTGTGCACACCAGCATAAAAATGTGTGTGTGTGCATGCACATTTGTATATGCAGTTGTCCAGAGTTCTTTTACTATCTGTGTTGTGAAAGCACTGAACTGAGACATCAGTCTGTTGGCAAGGTCATGAAGGCTGGCAGGTTCCTCTATTTGGGGATGTCCTTTGTTTGTTCAGTGTTTGAATCGTGTGAAACCTTAATTAGCAAATAAGATGCTTTGGCCTTCCCTTCCAAGATCTGAAACAGAACTGAGGAAAGTACAAGGATGTGCCAAATGACATGACGGTACTGGCTCCATGGTTTTTGTTTTACTCCGCTGCCCTGCTGTTCAGAGATGCGCTTTCCATTGTATCAGCTTCTGGCAAAACATTCATGTTGTTGTTACATGTTTTATGCTCTGGTATTGCTTTTTCTATATACAACATTCAAACTGCTAAGATGTTGGAGACCCTGTGTGCAGCAGCTGTTGCGCTGAGAAGAAAGAAGCTCTTTCTTTGAAAGGGAAAGTTGCCCTGTTGTGCCACAGTGGTAAGCCACTGCCTGCTGTGCACTGGGTTTGCTGTCGCGCTCTGGGGGCGATGCAAGCATCCTCTTTCTACAATGCGACTTGGACTTTTCTGAAACAGAGTAAACGTTAGTCACTTCTTGCAAAGCCACTCCTTTCATTTGATCTTCTGTTATTAATTATTTGCACTTCCTCTTGTCACAACACTATTTTTTTCTTTTTTTGCTGCTGAGAATGGAACTGCAGAGAAATCCTTTACTTCCATTTCAACAACACAGTGGTTTTCTGTCTACAAGAGAGTACAGAATTGCTTTCATCAAACATATTTCTTTTCCCATTGTTTCCTGATGACAGATACTACTCTTAATCTACACAGAGACAACACTTTGAAATGGAAGATCTATGTTCCCATCAATTTTTGTTACGTTTTGTTATGCTAAATCATAGCATGTCTTGCTTTCTGAATGACATGCTTCTGGATTTAGGTCTGCCTTTTTTTTTTTGTCACAGTTTTTCAATGCTAGCAACAGCCTTGCCAAAGCTCATCTGTTCCTTTAGCATTCACTCCAGCAGGCTGATTAATTCTATCACACTTATGACATATCACATATATGGCATAATCAAACAGGTTGATAGAAAATCAGGAAGGCTGTGATATTTATAAAAAATTTCAAATGCATTACACTTATCTTGTGACTTTCATTAGCTGTGGCACCTTGTTACTTCTGGGTTGGAGGAATGTCAGCAAAGTCTGCCAGGAAAAAAAAGTTTTTTACTTTTCTTTGTGGGCCTCAAGTGTGATTGTGTTGCCCTTCCACGCACAGGGAAGTTTTACTTAAGAGAACATCAAGAGTGGAGGGTGCCTTATGGTGTTTTCTTATGTGTGTTTCAAAGGCAACTGCAGTAAAAGTGGGGGATCACTTACCCACAAATCTTAAAATAGCTAAGAATGTGTGACGTATCTCATTTTCTTTGGTTGTGTAGATAACGCTATTAATAACGTGAGCTGAAATTGTGTATTGAGTAGTAATATAAGCAGCAATTCTGAGTGGCTTTAAACCTGTTATGAGCTCCCTGAATAACAATATCCAGAGGGAAGAGGCTCAGCAAAAATATTAATTAATTCTCTTATAAAGGGGTGGCAAAATTAAACAGAGGTAGCCCACAGCTCACAGAAGGCCTGTGGGATGCTTCCACTTCCCTTGCTGTCTTTTCCTGTAGAAGACTGAGCATTGCTGTCCAAACCCCTCTTCCTATATCTGCTACAACCTGATATACAGGTATGGTGTTTGCCACAGGTGAGTGTGCATAGCAGTAGTTGTCACCTCCATGCTGTACTGTCACTAGAGCTCAGCCCTTTGGGGCAGAAGGACACCCTGTTCTCTCTCCTGCCTCCCCACCCTGTTTATATGATATCCACTCATCAGGAAGGAGGAAGGTATGAGGTGTCTGCTGCTGCCAGGAGGTAGCAGGGGACAATTACCAGCCCAGGGGCAAAGGGCCTGGCTGTTATGGCAGAGGCAGCAGTGTTGGGGTGGGTGGGGAAGGGCAACTGCTTGAACAAGTCATGAGAGTGCTGGGAAGTGGGGATCTATAGAGCAGGTGTAAAAAGAGAAGTGCCCTTGTCCTGAAAATAAGGGGGAAAAAAATCCAAATTATCTCACTTGGAGTCCTCCGGCTACACCACACTGCAAGCCTTGTGAGCGCTGCATTCATTCACACATCCCTTCAATAAGGGGAATGATTACTGGGCTTGCAGAAATCCTGTTTGAGTATTTGCGGTTAAGAAAGTAAACACAAAATTTATTAAAAATAGGGTGGGGCTTCCTGAGAAAGAGGATAATATTCAGAGTTCATTTTCTTATCTGCTGCTGCTAGTTACAATGAACTTATTAAAACTGAATTCTGTAAGTATTGCATCTGGGTTTTCTCGGGGGGTTTTGTTGCTGCTGTTGTTTTGTGGTTTGGTTTTTTTTAATTCAGCTTTGACCATAAAAGCTACGGCCTTTTCACCTGCAATGTTCTGCTACAAATTTCATGCTGGCAATAGTGTGGGAGTACGCTTGCTTATATGATAACAATGTGACATAGGAGAGTCCTGTTAAGAATCTGCTCCCTTTTTTTTTTCCCTAGTTTATATAAATCTGTAACGAATGTCACCCTCTGCCTACTATTCTAAACCAGTTGTTTCCTAGAAAATGTGGGATGTGATTAAAGTTGCCATTTGCATGTGTAGTTCTGTTGTTCTTTGAGGAAGCCTTTTGTATTTCCCCCTCTTCCTCTGATAACATCAGAATTAGATTGGCAGACAATGATTTGAGGTATTTTTCTCATTCATCAGTTCATCATAATTAGGAAGATATGAAACTGTTTAGCTATGAACACTGCAGGCCTACAGTGAACAAATACTCTTATTGTGCCTTGATATCTCTCCCACCTTCTGCTCTTTTCAAATATTTGAGATGTGCTCTGCTGCATTCCATTCAGGACTGTCTGTGAAGCAGGAAGGGGTAAAAGTTGTCTCATGTTTGTACAGTGCCTGGCACAGTGTGTCTCAAATCCTCACCAGCAGCAATAAATGCAAATTACAGATGATAATCAGCTCCTTCAGTCCTTTACCAAGTTTACTTCCAGACTGAGGGGTGAAGATATTTCTGTTAACTCTGTCTGTCTTGGAGATTTGGGATCTACATTTCAAAAGCACATAAATGTCTCAAAAGACTAAATCCTAGTGTAGTTAGTAGGACTTGTCTGGCCAGAATCCATTAAATGCAATTACAAGTTCTACTCTTATGTTTCTGCTCTGTGACCATTTGAGAAAACAAAGTTTTCTACATGCTTCTAAGTGTGGGACTGTGGTTTTGTTTAGGTGCAGGTTTTTCTTTAAAAACAAAAACCACAAAAAAAACCCCCAACAAACAAACACACCCCCCCCCCAAAAAAAAAAAAAAAGTTTTCTCAAGTTTAAATGCGTGGGGTAGACTTCCCCTCCCTGCCTCCAGTTGCTTGGAGCAGATCAGGACAGTCAAGGAAGGGTCTCTTAAACAGATGGCAGACTGAAATGCTGACCTTTGGCACATAAAAATTTAAGCCCTATATGATTGTTTGCGCATTCATAGGCTCATGTGTTTTCCTAGTCACAAATTGGATTTTGATGACCAGAAGTTCACTTGCTGGAGAATAAAACTCCCGAAAACTCCCTTACTGGGTTCCTGATACACAAAGTCCTAAAGGTGACCAAACCCACAGCATGTTTTTGTAAATAATCTGTAGTAATAATCATATGAAGCTACTTTACAAAAATATTACAACTAAATAATAATTATAGGGAAATATTTATGAGATACGGAGAGTCAGAGAATCTTTGGTGCTGTGGGCTACTATTCTGTCAAAGTATAAAATTTGAGATCCCTTCTGCTCTATTTGACCTAGGCCTTTGATATGAGCCTTCCTGTTATTCTATCAAGTCCTCATCCCATCATGCTATTTTGTGGGGTTTTTTTTGTCTGCTGGGCCATCAGCTTCTATACAACACTTAGGGCAAGTTCAGCTTTAGTTTTAGCGCTCTGGACGCTTTTTCATCTTTGTGCTGAAAACCCCTTCAGCCCTACTTCCTCATCTCCTGTTAGGCTACTCTTTAGTATTTGTACTTAAATGTTTTGTATTTTTTTTTATATCGCCCTCAACATAAAGATTGCAACTATTCTGGAGAATAGAGTGCAGCATTCCCATAGAATAGCATAATACACTTACGCATTTTGAAGTAGTTTGCAAAAACTTAACTGATCCTTAAAAAACTAATAATATCTCAGGGCAGGGAGATAGATATTGGAGAAAGAGAGGCAGAGATTTAGAGGTAAATAATAGAGCAGGGCCTAGAACTTGCATTTTTGCTTCCTGTTTTTAGTGCATTTTAAATCAGGAAATCCTAGGGACTTACACAGCTCTTCTCAGAATTCTTTTTGATTCACTGCAGCAGTTCCACCATTATTTGGCTTATCTCTTTTGAGTTCAGGCCTTTTCACTGCAACTCGAAACACTATCTCCTTAGCAGATGCCCACTTCAGGCCCAGTTGAAGTCTGTAACTTTTTTTTTTTTCCCCCCGGTTCCCGGTAGCCTTGTGGACTGCCAACCCCACTCCTGGTGACTGACAGCTGCTCTCCCAAGAAGGCAATGTTGCTGCAAGCCTCCTGCAGCTTCTGTGCAGCAGTAAATGTCTGGTTTTCCACAGATACTTGACAGTGATGCAAAGACACTTAAAGATATTTGCTAAGTGCTTATGAATTAATTTGTGATTAGTGAATAATTAAATAAATCGCAGCAATCAAAAGGACATGTGGCCAGTTACGGTTAGATGTGCACATATAGCACTTTTCTACCAGAAGAGAGGAGCTCAATTTGTCTAATACAAGTCTAAATTCACTGTATCTTAATTTGATTTACCTTTGACATAACATTTAAATAGTAGCAACATCTATAATTTTATGCTCCCCAATAAGGCTTCATTAAAAACTTACTGCCAGATCTAATCCGTGGTTAACGTACAAAGTCTTATCTCGAGGTTCCTGCTTCAATGCCTTTGAGAACATGCTTAATTTAATCTGAACAAAGACACTGCCATCGTAAGCCTCCAGTCTGATTTTCCAATCTGGAATATCTTTGTTATTAAATTTGGTGCAAGCCACGGTGCATACAATGGATCAAGTAAATTATTTTAAAGCACTCTTCAAACAAAATTCTACTGCTTGTTAGACATCATTCGTATCTCTGGGACATAAAAGAGATGTCACTTTAGTTTGGATTTTTTAAAATGTCATACAAAAATGCAGTATAAGTCTAAACAACTTAGCTAGCTGTAAAGAGCAGCAAGCTTTAATGTATTACATATTTTTATCCATTTTGGAAAGAGCATGTTTTTAAATATGAATTGTTAACCATCATTCCAATCCATTTTCCTTCCTCTAGAGGAAGGAACTCCTCACTAGAGGTTTATGCTTCCTCATTTGCATCAAATACCAAGACAGCTGTTTGTGACTATACTTTAAGATGGTGGCAGAATCTGACCTGTAATTATAATGCTAGACACTCTTTTTTTGTTTGTTTGTTTGTTTGTTGTGATTTAGCAAGTGAGCCAGTTGTCATTAAACCCCCTATACTGCCTAATAATCTCTGCTGCCTGAGAAGAGGGTTTGTGTATGCTACAAGTAGAGAGGTTCTGTCAAGACATAACAAATAAAACTGGAATAGTTTTACAAAGTGCTGGTGAGGCCTCAGGTGAAAATGGGATAAAAGTCTGGTTATCTGTACTTGAAAAAGTGATCTGAAATGAGCATAGAGGGAGTTTGCTAAGAATTGGTGGAATGATGTGCTTCTTCAGAGAGTGACGACGAGAGAGCTTAATTTGTTGAGGCTTTTTTTGAAAGCTTTGAAAGAGATAGGTGGGTTTCTGTAAACATACAGAAAGGTATGCTGGTAGTTCATCCACGTTGCAATATGGAATTGAGTAGATGCAGGAGAGCAGTTAAACTGTGGTGGTTGCAATAGCGTTGGATGGGAATTACTGTCCTGGCAGGTTCCTTCATTCCTACGTGTCTAAATGAAACAGGGCCGGGAGTGTTGTATCAGTTCTGTGGTGTGCCTTGTTACATGGGGTTTTGTTGTTGCTGTTTAATAATATAACTTACTGAAAGCAAGAGACTTGAGAGGTGAGGCAAGGATAAATAAACAGTCATGGAGAATTCGGCATGAAAACTAGAAGAAATTGGTGTGAAGCTGTCTTACAACACCATTGTAGTTGCTTCCTGCTCTAATTGCTTTCTGTAACTGCTCTGCCAAGCAAAACGGGACTCTCTGTATCATTATCTTTGTAATTCAGACGAGCAACCAAAACATTAAAAGATAATTACTAGACATGAGGTCACACAGGAATACCACAGTGAAGCCAGGAATTAAACTGTGTCTCCTCAGATGCGAGTTAATGCTTAAAAAAAGTGATCCATCACAAATGGTGCCTGGCACAAGGAATGCCATCGTTAGGGGTTGGAATACTTCATTTAATCACAAGATAAAACAGACTTCTCCAGCTCTTTCTAATATTGCCAACTTATGCTTTTGGTTGACATGTCGCCATGTCCGTTGAACTCATTCTCTCAACTATTTTAAAGAGATCCTATTGTACCTAAATTGAAAGCTGCTTGGGTGAGGGACTTTACTGAGAAGAGGTATTATGTAAAGGTACCATAGGAATAAGAGGATATAAGGGAGTTTATATCCTTTTTAACAGATAGGTATGTAACAAAGGGCTGGTGGGTGAAGTATGTTTCCAACAATTTCAAGTGTGTTTTTAAAAAGCACTTAAGCTCCCCCCTTGCCCCCATAGTCCGTATTCCAGAGAGGCAGAAGGTCCTTTGTGGCAGATTTTATGCTTGAGTGTAATAATTATATTCTTTGCCACAAATCTAAGACAATAAACAATTCAGATGATGGCAGAAAAAAAATGTAAGGAGGCTTTACAAAGCATAACTCATTTGTAGCGTCTTTGCACTTCTGTTACATGAGGAGAAATCTGGCCTTCAAGCTAGCTTCTCTGTAATCAGCATTCCTGGCTTTGCATATCAGATATTAAATTTGTTTGGAATGTTTGCTATAAAAATACCTACGCTTGAACTTACATCAGTGAGAAAGTAACTTCGGCTTGACCTTTCTCCAGCTCTGATGTGGTATGATCATTCAGTACGGAAACTGCAACTGAGGGGAATGACTTGCAACTGGTGTTTTCACAGGCTTTGTTTCTGTGCAGGAACAATCCTTGGAATGAGCTGCCCCTGGAAATCAATGTTTTCTTTCAAACTCCTTATTTTCTGCTCGGGAGTGACCCAGGGTTTGTTACCAGGCTTAATGTTGTAACAAAGCCATTTGGGAAATCCTCCCATTCTGTGGCAGCGTTGGACTGAATACTAAGAGCAAACACGCTGCAGAACAGCGAAGGACAGAAGTCTTTTTGATCCTTTTACAATTCAGTCCGTGTTTCTGTTTCAGACACGGAAAGGACATTTTAATGGAACCGGAACTTCCTCCTGTCCCCCCGTGCTTGCAGTTGAGTGCTTCTCCTCCTTCAGAGCACTTTTCTGAAGAGAGCCGCGGTGCCCTGCGGGGTAGGAGGAAGGCCGAGGCACTGCCGGCGTGAGGAGAGGCCGTTTCGCCCCGCGCCCCGCAGCCTTGCGCCTGTCCCTGGGCGGGTGTTGCTCTCACCTACGGAAGGAAAGCGTCGACGGTTTCGCAAGTGCCAAATTTTGCAGCGTGTGCGTGAGGGGAGAGAGCTCTTTCTCACAGGCCCTTCCCCTCT
>JANZLQ010000089.1:2837323-2891214 GCA_026212715.1 Elanus axillaris | reverse complement strand
TTTTTTTTTTTTTCTCCCCCCCCCCCCCCCCCCACCCGCTCATTGGCACAGACAGCTGACCGGCGCTGTGGATGACGAGGAGGCCATGTGCGTGGGCATGATGAAGTCGTCTTGTGTCCACCAGTGCAGGTCACACTGAGTCTTGTTGGTCTCCCTTTTTCCCTCATGCCCTGTAAAATCTGTTGTGTAGTTTGCGAGTAAGAAGTCAGGGATGCTGTTTTAGACATCTCTTGTTACGAATATTGCCAAATTACGGTCATCTTTATAGTAGCCAGAGGCACTGCTTTGCCTGTTGCTGTGGAAAAGGTATGGGTTCTGAACTTGTGGCGAGAGCTCTTCCTGACCCTGTACACCTCCTTCTGAGGGTGACTTCTTTGTAAGGAGGTAAAATTCGTGGACAGGTCATTACAGGTGAAGTGAAAGAAGTGCTTCATTCCAAGCTGGGCATAAGATTATTGGTTATTTTATCAAACAAAGTTTGTGATGGCATAAACAGGTGATGTGGCTCTTGAGTTTGTTGCTTTTTTTCCTTAGCCCTAAGCTCCAACAGCAGTTTTCTTCCTAGGGCAGTGGCACAGGTCGGGGAGGCTTCCCTAGCTCAGTCAGTATCCCTTTTTTTGGTTTGGTGCCTTTTCCAACATGTGCCTCTGATTTCTGACTTCTCTACTACCGTTCCATTCATCAGGCTGGCTGGCTGCTCGCTCTTTCTGAGAATTGCTTCGTGTTAGGCGTTGCCTTATGCAAAGGAGGTAGCGCTCTAAAGTCTGCTTTGTCTTTTACTTGTTCTGCTGGCAGCCTTGACACCTGATTCCCTAAAGGGCTGTCTTTGGGCCAATAAAACTTCATAAAAGGAAGGACTTTCTATTACTATTCTATTAGCTCTAGCACAGGAGCTCCTGCACTATGCTGTGTTATGTGTAGAATATTTTAATAAGGATTCCCCAGGAAAGAGATGGCCACGTGTTATTGTTGGCCAGTTTATTTCAGATCCCTAAGGACTGTGTTTTCCAGTGACTGTTGGTGTATTCTGCTTAAGTAACTTTCAGAATATAATCACAGACTGAGTGTATGAGATTATAAAATCTATAGTCAAAGTTTCCATGAGTGCTACTTAGAGCAGGTCATGCTAACTCAGGCCATTTTCAGCTTATATATGCTAACTATTTAGTCAGGTAACCACTTAAAAGAAATGTCAGTGAATAATCATGGATCTGTCAAATTTGTGCCGGAGAGGAAGGCAGGGTTTTCTTTCTGCTTAAAGCAAGGTAAAATTTTTGTCTCGTATGCTGGGATGGAAGATAGGGGGAACTGCCGCATTGTCAGCGTGGTCAGTGAGTATACAGTGTGGAGAAATGAGTGGCTGCTGATAGATCCATTTCATTGTGTTGTGTTTTGTGCACAATGATCTCTAAGAAAAAGAGCAAAAAGAAAACAAAAATAGTGCGTCTTTAAAAAACGTGCACGCAATTAAAACACCAGCTAATATTGAGGCAAAACTTGCAAGTGTATCAATTTCAAAGGATTTGCCTCTGCAGCGGCCATGAAATAGTAGGTTTTGAAGACAGTTTTCTTTCTTGTTTGTGTATCTCAAAGATGTTCCCGATTGAAGAACAAGCTGGTCAAAGCAAGGAAAACCTGCTTTAATCCACAAAAGGGTTATTAGTTAGTATGCTCTCCAATGATGACTGATGTTATCTGATGGGCAGAGGATAAATCTTGCTGATGACCTTTTTTGTCTTGATTGAATTTGAAAAATAGCTACATTTGTTTTATTTAAATCAAGGCATATATATCTGGCGTTCTATCATTAACATCCTCAAGCACACAGATGTAATAAATCTGACAAAAGGATGATGGAAAACTTGTGCAAATATATAATCGTCTATTTGAGGTTGTCTCTGTCTCAACCTGGTGACAAAATCCATGGACTCAGCCCTTGAGTCCAGAGAAGACTACTTTTTATTACTCCAGACTATGAAATTAACTTTTTAAATCCCAGATGAATTTTTAGGAAAAATGATCAGGGAACCATTTTAGTCATGTATTCTCTTATTTCTATATCCCATGAAGGCAATTGCTCTACTTTCTTTCGTATCTGAAAAACAGTGCTTGCACACCATAGGTAGGTGAATGTTCTTCAGGTTATGTTGTTTTCTCGGGGTATAAACCTGCGTGCTTCTGTTTAAGGAGCTTTGACTTTTCAGATGCATGTGATGAAAATGCCTAGATCTCTCTCAGCCTTCTTTTTTTTTCTGGGTTTGTTTTTTTTTTTTTTTTTTTTAGCTATCAGAATGAATAGGATCCACTGTTGAGACAGTCTAGATTATACAGCGAGACTTGTTATGTCAGCCAGTATTTGATGGCTTTAGGGCTCTGTCATATGATTAAAGCAGGTATGAATGCATAGCTTCACACTTCCTGTTTATAAATCTGTAGAGCTGCAAGTAGCTGCTCAAATTCACAGAGCAGTAATTATTTCACAACTTTGGCATTCAGTTCTGATGCTTGTTTTGGGAGGATACGTCAGTAGTCTCTGCTGAACATGTGCACACTGCAATGCACAAGTGACTTGGGGAATTCTACTTAAATTTCCACGAACTGATGAAAAGAGGCTGCTATTAGAAGAGAGGTTACTTCTCTGTAATTCTTCATCTGCTAAGATGCAGTGGCCACTTTCTCTTTGTTTACTTCAGGTTCCAAGTTTAGAGAAGTGTACTCAGTGGTTTTCAACCTCTTCTTACTTGTAACTGCCCAAGCTATTTCTATTGGAAATGAGGAACATTTGTATAGTGAACTTAAGTCAACTAACAGTAAGTTTCCTTTCCTGAGATGCCTTTTGTGGTCTTCAGAAGATCTTTAGACAATGCCAGTTGAAAACTTACGAATTAGAGGAAAACGTTGCCTTCTGCTTAGGCTTCTGTGAGTGCTGTGGTTCTCAGGGAGCTGATTGTGTGCCTCTTGGTAGGTTTTTAGTAATTCTTAAATGGTTCCCAGGTCCAGCTGTACCAAGCATGGCAGTAACTTGGTAAGTACTCAAATATTGGATGTGTACACAGTGATGTAAGTCTGATAAAAGAAGATTTGAGAACGTAGGCATTTCATAAACAAGACAGAGTTGAACGTCTTAAAGCAAAAAGCCCTCAAAACCTTGAAATATGATTCAGTAAATGTTGGGAGTCCTCTGGTTTCTCACTTCAACAGGTGAATCGTGTCTCTAAATAATAGTAGTCTCATAATAGATGCATTTTTGTCCTGTCAGCATGTTACTAGAGATTCAAATCAAAGCGGTCAGGAAAGCTGCCAAATGAGCATAAATAGATAATATCATTCTAGCCATGGTGGCAGAAGTTAAAGAATACACTGAACAAATCCTCATTTCGAGTGTTAAACATCTTGATATAAGCTAAAAGTACACTGTCAGGCTATTATATACATCATATATTTTCTTATATTGATGTGGACTAAAATTGAGTACTCAAAACATTTATTTGTTTTATAGATTATATGCCTATATATCTCATAGCTCATTTAACTGTTGCTTGTTCTGCGTTATTTCTTGTATTTCAATCTGCAAAATTAGTTATTTTCATGGTCACCTCTTTCTAATCAGTTTCTAGTTTTCACTCCTGTAAGAGCAGGCCTTTTTTTTTTTTTTTCTATTAATATATACATGCCCATAGAAAGTTGTTGAACTTCATCTTTAGAGGTTTTCTAGACCTGCCTGGACAAAGCCCTCCGCAAGCTGGTTTGAGTTCAGTGTTGACCCAGTTTCAAGCGCAAGACTGCACTAGGTGACCTCCTGAGATACTTTCCAGCGTGATAGATTCTGTGAAATATTTCTGTTCATCTTGAATTCTGTAAAGCCTTGTTTTTATGAAATATAACATCAGGGTCCTAAATCTACCTGACAGTGTCCTACAGAGAAAATAAGACAAAAATAGAAACTAGGAAGCTTTTCAAAATGTTATGAAGCATCTCTAATGAAATGTGAAATTAAAAAAAAAAAAAAGAGCGCGCTATTTGGGGCCCATTGTATTTGACCTATAACAGTATCATCAGGCTTTCTGGCTGCTGGCACAATGGGAGAAATGAGTGAAACAACCCTCATCCCCTTTCTTGTGCTCAAAGGGAAGCCAGCCTACTGTCTCATTTCATAAAATAAGTAAGGCATTCAGTTCTTCAGTACTCAAAAAAATGAAACCACATTCAAAAAATGGGCCTGTGAAGAGATGACAAGCTTTTAGAGAATAAAAAAGAACATAACATTAGCAAGTAATGTGATTAGGTGAGGCATGATATGCCTATTTAATTCTATAAATAACGATTGTTGTACAACTGCTGCTTTGCGATACGACTGATTATGATTTTTCTGTATTTGAAAAAACCAGATTTCAGTAATGTCTGTCATTTAAAAAATGACAGAACATCTTCTGAAAATTTAGTATATTTTTGGTTAGGTTGTGACTTTATACATTTATTTTAAATAATTTGGTATATGGGGAGTGCCAGGTAGGTCTAATGAATTGTATGTCCTTAAGCTGTTATCATGGCACCTGTATGACTTAGCTGCTAATTATCTTTAAAATAATCCTGCTCCTTTTTGGTCTAAGAAGAAATTCAAAATACAGTGAGCATACAGAAACGAAAGGGAGGAGTGGCAGAACAAGTGTTGCATTTTCAAATACAGAATTGTTTCTGTCCGCTGACTGCATTATTTCAAGGACTGTTGTAAACCAGAGCTACCCAGTTGGGTTTTTTAGGGCCTCCTGGATTACTTAACAGTAGTTTATTAATTTTGGAGATTTGCTAGTGGGGATCTGTGTATCCACTGGAAGTCCTACTGGGCTTACTGTGTTCCTCCTTGGGTTGGGAGCTGCAGTCTTGTTTTACTGCTGCTGACTGAGGGGCTGGGAGTGCACCAAGAAATGTTTGGTGCCTCGCCATGGAACCTTACAGAGTTAGGTACTTATGGACACCGATAAAGTGAAATTGTGTTCTTAACAAGTAGAAGAAGCGTGAGAGTTTTTCTGCCTGTCCTTGACTGGTAAGTCTTTGTAATGAGTGTGGTGTTTGCTGTCCGCTTTGTTACAGCATCCTAGCTAACTTGCAGTACTGAACTATTTGTTGGTAACTTCCAGAATTATTTTGAATAACATGTGGGAGTTAGTGTTCAGTGGAGGTTAGTCAGGAGCACAAAGTGTTGGATTTCAACTGCCCAGCCTCTCTTTAGGTGAGCTCCAGTTGGGTGCTGACTGGTAGCTGGGTTCTGCAAGGAACATCCAGTGAGCTGGAAAGTGTGCTGAAGGTATATACGCAGGTCTTCAAAGTTCTGCAAGCGAGTTTTCAGAACTGCGTTTTACAGTCTAGTCTTTGGTGTTCTTCATAATAAACCTGATGATTTCCTAGTTTACATTTTAGTATAGGAAAGAAAGTTCTGGAGTTAATTCTAAATGAGACTTTCCGTTTTTAAGTATTTTTAAAACAAGTTATTTCTTAATTTATTAAATTGCTTGAAGCAGTTGCTTTTTCTTTTAAGTTGTACTTAGTCTGAATTACTGTGAATGTCCATGTGATATTTGCAGTATTGAAGAACTACAAAAAGCATCTTTAACGTTTAATTTTCAAATGAAAAGGTCATTTACATAATGAGACAATGAAGCCTTTGGGCAAAGATGAATGTAGAAGAAAAATCCATTAAGGTAGATTCTGCCTAAGAGTTTGAAAGCGTCTAATTCACAAAACTTTGAATACTGTATTATTGCTAGCACTTACTGGAATAAAAATACCCTGCTTGCCTAGAGTGGCAAAATCCTAATGCGCATTCTCATTTGTGATTTCTTCAGGGACATCTTACTTTTGTTAGTGATGACTGTGTCTGTGTAGCTGTAGTGTTTTCAGCTTAGCTGTGTAATAATACTTAGGATTTCTTTTTTACCTAATGAATTTTAACACCTCTGAGGGGAGTAGGGGAGGGTTTATGAGCTTGTGTTTACAACTGAGCAGGCTTGGCATAGCCCTTCTTATGGGTGGGGACATGCTTGGAAAGAGTGCATCTCTTTCAACTGCAGTTTTGTTAAGCTGGTGTAAGAGCTCTTCTGGATTTCTGGTTCTTAATGGGTATGGGTTCAGATACTGGTTTGAAACAAAAAGTGTCTGCTTATAGTTTTTGTAGCGGTTCACCAAATCTGTTTAAGCACTGATGCAAGTTATAATCAATCACAGCATTTTTCTGTGTAGACCATTAAGTCATTCATTATAATGACAATTCAAAAAAATTCCTTCATTGTTTCAGTGTAATACTGACATGTGGCTGAGTGATCATCAAGGCAGTTTGTAATGACCAGGGTTTATTTCCCACTGTATATGTTACTTAACGTAAAAAAGGCAAAAGCACTGAAATAGTTACTCACCTGAATCATTACCTCCACTAAAGTGATTAGCTATCACAGGTAGGGTGACTTGGCATATCAGGTGACATGCCGTGATCTCTAGGGTGTTCAAATCCTCCTCTCCCTTCTCCTTTTAGCCTATCACAACACATAACAAGCCTCTCCTATCACATGGAAATGTGCTGATGAGGCTAACAACTCATTGTGCTTACCATGTGGTGTATTTGGGGCAAAATAACGATCTCTTTTCTGGAACGGTATTCATAAACTGCATAGGTTAACGGGTTCACCGGTGCATTAAGGTGGAATGCACTGCAAACCACCCAGAGTTTCTGGGACAAGGATGCTGTTGAAACTAACAGGACAGCCCCTTACTTAGAATGGGTAAGTTTGGACAGACTGAGAAGATGGGCAGAAATATCGGCTGGCTTTACACATTGCCATACGCTTTAATTTTGACTTTTGGAAGGGTTTTAAACAGCCAGTGAGACAAGTCTGTACCTTAAAAAGGGATTTGACTTCTCTTCTGGTCAGGTTCCCTGCAGATGCATGTCATGAGCCACAGAGAAAGGCAGTGTAGAACTGGTCTGGAGCGAGGCAGCCACATCAGTCGTCAGAGTGCCAGATATGCTTCTAACCATCGACTACAAAGGGAAAGCGAAGCTGTACTTTTCAGTGTCTTGTATAACATTTATTTTGATGATTTTTTTTTTAAATATCCAGATCCTTTGAAGCTGTTTCGCTTAGTTTAGAGTCTGAATTGGACGCAGAAGTTATGAGAGGCAATGTCACCAGGCCAAATGAAGAGATAATTGCATTCTGCATAAAAAAGTATTCTTCATCCTTTAAAAATAAAACCTATTACAAGCCCTTTTGAGTTCTTCCTCACAAGCTGTGTTTTTTATTCACACTGTATCTATTTTTTTTGTTAGCTGGTCTTTCAGTTGTCATCCACTCATGCAATTTAATTTCATGTTAAGTATTTAATGTAGAATGTATGCTTATATTTCTTCTGTGTTTTGGATTGACATTCCTTATCTTAATTTATAGTGAAAACAGAAATGGTCAGGTTTTGTCCCGTGGCAGACTGCTTTGGCAGCAAGTCATGAACTGAAATACTGTGATATAGTATTTTTATATACTACGGATCTGCTACTGTCTCAGTGGGACTCTACAAATGCACACAAGACTGATTTAGTTGGATTTTTTGACAGTTGTTTTAAATGGTCAGTTTTACTGCGTTAGTTTGGAAATATTGTTCTTTAAAAATTATGAAACCTTGAATGAAAGAAGCATGGAAGAAACTCAGAAACCTAAGCAGAACAGGAAGTGTCAGATTTAATAATTCTATGGATGTAGAGAAAAAGAACTGAAAGTATTGGGGTAGTAATTATGAGAACTTCAGTTTTGCAGATTAAATTTGTTCTAAAAATGAACTTGAATATGGCATCATGAATCTATTTTGGGCTGAAGAAGCACTTCTTTTCAATCCATGTTCCTAGTTGTTAGGTGTTATCCAGAAACAAAATCTTATTCTGTACTGGAAATTTCCTAGTCTTGTAAAGAAGATTTTTACCACATTTTCCCTAACAATGTGATACAGTTAAATCCTGGATTTTAGTTTAGAAATTAGAAAAGTGGATTTGTACTTCACATAGCTGAAGCAGCATTTCTTTAAGAAAAATCAGCAGGAGCAGTTAGTGCAGTCAGTATAGCTTGCTCTGTATTCTGTGAGGATGTTAACGGAGGTGGTTGTTGTTGGAAAAGTAATATAACTTTTTGGTCCCTGTTTTCCAGTCTTGCGGCTAACAACATGATTTTTCTTTTCCTAGAGAATTATCATCGATCTTTTTGCCACTAACAAATTCCCCGCTCTCTTGTGTTACCTGCAATTCAGTGTTGTCTTCTAATCACCTTGCTTAAAGAATAGTTGTGTAAATGCCTTGTGTGAACTAATCTTGTTCTTTAAATAATGAGTAGATTGCAATGTAGATAGGTTAAAGGAGGAAGGAACCATAATAGACACTAATTCTAATGTAGAACACTGGCTGTATACCTGCCGAAGCCAGAGCATTACAAGAATAGAGGTTAAAAAGCAGAATATAAAATATTTGATAAATATATCTTCATATAGAAGTTCATAATCGATTACGTAAATGTAGTGCTTCTAATAGAGACTGTAATGTCCTTGGGGGTATCGTGTGAGTCTCTTCAGGGATTCAGGGAGAGATTCCAGCTGCTGATGCTATTCAGGGCATTGTAGCTTCTTGGTGTTAAGTCGTTCTAATACCTTTTCTGTTTCTGTGCTTCTCATCTATGAAACAATGGACAGTGTGTTTATATGAAACTCTTGAGATTTGAGTCATCACATAAATCTAAACTGGTCAGTGGCAGTAAAATTACTGGAAGGTGGTTTCCCATACAGCTGTTACATGGTGTATCTAAATACGCTGTTTCATCCTTGTGAATGTAGGATCTTAGGAATAGTATAATTTCAAATGATGAATATTTTTAGAGACAAATTTTGTAATAGAGCACAGATATACTTAAAACTACTATGGTGTCTTTCAGGGTAGTTCTTCAAAATATTAGTCCTTGGATGTTAATGGAGAATTCTCTTAACAGGAGATGCAGCAGTGGAAATGGAGTTTGGAAATAGTGAGGCTAATTGTTTGCTGTTGTCTGTTAAAAAAAAAAAAACAAAAATCTAATTCAGTTCTTGGTGTTCTACCAAACATGTAAAAGGGTCCCAGAACTAACCACATGTTAGTTTTTATTTAATTTCTTGACTATGTAGGCTAATGTCTCTGTTTGTGATTCTGCTTTTATTTTTCAGCCATTCACAGATTGCATAGCAAACTTGTTATGTGTTTATACCAGTGTAACAGAAGACATAAATTTGTGACCTGACACTAAAACGGTTCACTATGCATCTGAGTTTGAGATTATATTTTAGACAGATGTATCCCCAAGAGTTAAGAACAGGAAGGCTTGAAATACATAGCCTTTTATTGTCCATCAGCTGTATGTATACATACATGTGTGTAATGTGTTTGTGCCAAAACACTTGACTTGCAAGTGAGTAATATTTTTCTTCTAACTATAGAAATTAAGATTTAGTAGTATATAAATACCTGAATCTCTTATTCTTCTTTACTTGTCATAGTATTTAAGTACTACACTTAACTAGAGTTGTCTCTTAGCTGCCAGAGACTAGCACTTGAGTAAATACTTGATCAAAACTATACCAGAAATTGCAGATTAGAACTACTTGCCTTTTGTCCTCACTAAAGGCTATAGGAAACACTGCCTTCCTATGCAGAAGTTGCAGATTATATTTAACTTTCAGGCTTAGACTGTATTTTTTTAATTAAAGAACAATTCATAGTGTAGCTGCATTTAGTGTCTTTGGCACTGTTGGGAGAGAGGATATGAAATATTCATTATATTATAATTTATTTTGTAGCAGGGTCCTTATGTGGTGTTTGCATTTACATGGTTGGCATTTGCCTTTGCCGTTCATTTTAATAGGCTGTTTATTTCTTGGAAATGAGTTATATAATGTAATTTTGTGTATCTTAACAAGCATAAATGTCTAGATGATTTTCATGGTGGTAATAAAGTGGAAGCAGCTTTTCTGAATTGTGACAGAAGCTGTTCTGCTCACCTATGACAGTAAAAACCTTCAGCGTGTTTGCCAGGAAAACAGATGAAGGGATAGTTCAGAAGAGCATAGTTTTGTTTCTAATCTACATTGGTCTAATATCTATTCCAAATGCTGAAAAGTTTGAGACCTACATCCATCATCCTAGGAGGTCATGTACGTGAAGAAGCATCAGAAGAAAACAGTAGTGGAAGAGGAATGAAAAATGAGGAACGAAGAGGTTAGTCATCGCTCGTTGCCCAGTTTCTATGCTCAGGTGAAGGTAGGCATCCCAGACGGGGTTGCTTACTTCTAGGGCTTCCCGAACTCATTCATTTTTGTGCACTCTTCTGTCTTTTGGAGGGGAGTTCAGGGTTCTTGGTGCTGTTGCTGCAAGATGGCTTATAAAAGCTTATAAAACACAGAGTTGTGTTTAAAACCACTTCAAACTTGTACCTCTGCCTCCTTTCCTCTTATTTTTCTGTTCTATTCCCATGCCTGGCTGTGCTGGTCAGCTAGCTGAGCGTGTTTTCTCTTTTCCGGGGTCAGCAATAATTTATTCAGAGCATCTAGAGCAGTAACAGCACCTCTTCTTGGACGAGCATCTAGAGCAGTAACAGCACCTCTTCTTGGACGAAGCGCTAAGTGCTCTGACAGGGGCCTGTGGCAGGGAAAGGTGATTCATCGGGGCTAGAAATCGCTTTGTTCGGTCACTGAGAATGAGTTTACCAGTTCTTGTATTGATAAGAGTGATTAGTTTTGTCCTTAATATTTCAGTCAATTACACTTCTATTTGTGGTCATATGTATGGTAGAAGTTACTTTAATGATCTGCAGAGATTTCTGAATTTTCAGGTTCTTTCAGGTTTCTTCTGTGGCTTACAGGGTTGGACTGGTAAGCATATAAAACTAGGCTCCTTTAATTCCTGAGGATATAAAATATAGCCAATAAGATTTAAGTGCTCAGATGGTGGGAGGATTATTTCACTGTTGGGGCTATTATGTAGCAATTCCTATCCACACTAGTGGTATGGGGAGGGTTGTCACAGAACCCGTACTGATTAGCTTTGCTTGAAGCGAACATAATCCAAATAGCAATGTGACAGTGTGTGCCCTGATGGAGATACTTTACAGATGGATAAAACAGGCTAATAATACTTAATGGCATTCTTTTTGAGGATGGTAACCGTGAGAAGTAAGCTCTTTGAAGATTAAAAGCGTCACATAAATGCTAAGTATTCATGTTACAGAAAATTGGCAAATCCTATTGTAATAACTAAATCTTCTTCCGCTCTCCACACACAAGATGTTAAACCTTTGATATGCCTTATGGTTAGGTCTGATAGAACCAAGAAAAACTTTATCCCCAGCATAAGCCGCTACTACCCAAACCCAAAGAATAGTTAGGAGGCAAAAAATATAAATGGATTGAATATATATATTTTTTTTTTTAAATTAAAAAACTGTGTTGCTATTATCCTTAAATTCATGTTATTGGTAAGTATAATGTTAAGACTGTTAAGTCTTTAGTGAGATGCACTGTGTAATTTGAATGGTGCCATTTTTGATACTCTGGTTATGAAAGATTCCTTAAGAGTGGATTAATTTTTTTGTTAGGGGAGGCAAGTGGGTTTTGTCTGTGTTTTCCACCAAAATATTCTCAAGTGGATTTCTTTTTGGCAGGAATGGGTGGGTGTGGAGGTTGTCTTTTTAGTCATAGTTGCTTCATTTATCTCAGTTGTATCTTGCAGTTTGTTCTTCCTATTTGGGCTTGTTCCCAAACATGCTTTACGTTCACTTGCACATTTTACTTCTTCGAAGCTTTTTAGTAATTGCTTTGGTTCTTGACAACTTCATAACCACAGCCATTAAGTCACAATAAAGACTAATGAAAAAAGTAATAAAATTTCCATGTATAACTAG
This sequence comes from Elanus axillaris, assembly GCA_026212715.1. Lineage (NCBI taxonomy): Eukaryota > Metazoa > Chordata > Aves > Accipitriformes > Accipitridae > Elanus > Elanus axillaris. The sequence continues at coordinate 2,879,260 of JANZLQ010000089.1, read as the reverse complement.
GATGAAGATTCCAGGGGGAAATATTGAGCGAGTGATTACAGGGAAGATAATTGTCTGGTTAGAGAATTATATGCCCTGTGAGTTTGATATTGAACCTGTAAAATTGTCACTTAAACCCCAAAATATTAGAATTATTAAAACCCAAGCTGGAAGTTGGGAAGAGTTTGAGGTAGGTGAATTTTGCTTGCCTTCTGAAGGATGATAAAGTTGTCTGTTTTATTAAAATTCAGGTTTGGTTATTTTTAGTAAAGAAGAAATGCAGTATTATGCTGATGGTTGCAAATTATTGCTTGCTTTGTATACTTGAGATCTGCAGGGCTAGGATTTTTTGTTGGTGTTGTTTTTTTGTGGGTTTTTTTTTAAGGCACTGACGTAGCAAACTGTTTTTCACCCAGTAGTGACATTGGAAATTCAGATTTTGTGTGTGTGTGTGTGTTTGTAGACTGTTGTGGGCATTTTGAATGCTTACAGTTCTGGAAAGAAGTAGCAGCCCTACTACCTATATGGTAGGACTCTTCAGTCAGATGAACATAAAATTTCTTGACCCTTCACCTTAACTGAACTTTTTATCCTCTCTGGTTTTTCCTTCCTGCTTATGCAGTAATTTGTTTCCTGTTTTGATCTTCAGCATTGCCAATACATTATGGTCGTCTGCCTTGGCTTTTTTTTTTTTTTTTTCTGGTCACCTGTGAACTAGAATAAATAATTTCTTTTCATGTAGCCAAATGAAATATTTTAGGCTTTTGAGACCTAAAGGTTTTAGCAGCTTTTTGGTGCTGTTACTGCTACTCATACTAATGGAAGTGATGATGAGCATGTTACTTTCATGATTCTGGTGTAAATAGAGGTTACCAAATCACTGATTGGTTTTCAGCAGTCACTGCTTTCTCTAATAAGATGAAAGGAAAGAAAACAGATATGCGTGTGTTTCTGTGTCCAGTTCATTATAGATTGTGTTAATTGGCTGTCAGTTTATAGTAGCCATGGCAGATTACCTACCCTCAGTTAAAATATTGGGATTCTGTCCTTTTCACTGATTAAAGCAGCTCCTTAGTAGTAGCTTACAGTACTCTTAGAGAGTATCTTAGATCATTTATCAAACATCTGTCTGTTGTAGACTAGAATTGATATTCATTTTGGTGATGAGACAATTAAGACATGGAGAGGTTAAGTGTCTTTTGCCTGAACGTCTCGGACAATATTAAATGAGTTCAAATGCTGTGCTTTTGTTCTTATCCTTTACTACAACAGACAACTGTGTGCTTTTGAAAGCTGCGTTTTATATCTCATCCTGTATCACCACAGCATTTTATATAATTGTGCTTGGATTTTGAAGGGTAGGGGAAGAAGCATTGTAAAGGAAGCTGTTTTTGTGGCTGGTCTGAGTTTCCTAATAAATATTAAATAGGGATTTAAAATGCATTTATTGTGCTTGCTCTCGTTGCACATGTCACAGGCAAGGTATATAGTAATTATATTGTATAAGCTGTAATAAATCCATTAAGCATGACTAACCACTTCTTTTAACCTTTAGACAAGCTCCTTTCAAAATGAATATTTGTTTCTTATAACGCTTAACATTCACGTGTGAACTGTTGCATCTTAAGCAGCCGTGCTTGCTCGTAAATTTTGGTGGTGTTTCTCTTCAGTGCATCTGTAAATCTTTAAACTTCTTTGCAAAGGGGTTGGAGAGCAGCCATATGCTGAAAGATGGGAAGATAAGTTACACTCTTCGTTCTTGCTTTAGGTGCAAGTTAGTTACTGGTGCCAAGCTGAGACTGTAGTGCATGGCAGTTCTTACATTCTTGACCTCAGTAGCGTTTCTAGTGTTGCATCATTAAAAAAAAAATAAAAAAATTAAGGTTTTAACTACTTCCTTACAGTATTTGAATAAAACATACTGTTGAAGTAATTTGTATGAACCTTAACTTAGATTCATTAGTCTCTAAGGAAGTATGATAAGAGTATCCAATGTAGGTACTTTGATTAGTGAGGAATTGGCTTTGATGTAACCATTTTATTCTCTCTTTTCCCCCAAAACAGGAAGTGAACAAGCCAAAGTATCAATATTAGGTCTATTGAGTTATGTAGTCATATTTTTGTGATGACTCTTAATAAATTTGACTAGCAGTCTTGTAACAGCAGAGTAACTTTTGCTGAGACAGGCGTTTGCGTCCCAGCTTGCTGAGTTTAGCACGGCTATTTGTTGTGTAAAGTTGTCCTGTGCTTTTCAGTACGACCTTTGTCTTGGAGTGACAGATGTTGTGCTGTACATTGAACCATACATTACTCACAATGCATTTTAAAACTTTCCAAGATAAAGACAAGAAGGTGGGGATGGGATTGGTGCTACAGGATGTGGAAAGAAAAAAGCTCTAAAATGAATAGAGAATGTGTCTGCAAAACTTGCCAAAGGTCCACTGTAAGGGTTGGTTTCCTCCAGCTTAGTTTAGTTAAACAGAATGTCAGGTCCATCTAAAGATGTTACTTTAATGTTACAGAATCAGTAAGCAGAAAGATTAGTATCTGCTCCTTCAAGAGAAACTGTGTGATACATACATTATGGTTTTATGTATGCTATTTAGGCTACAATTTTTATACAAAACAGACTTTAAATTTAAGAGTAGTTGATTCAGCACATGCAAGTATTACAGAATTTGAGTACCCTTGGTTTTACACTCTCTCCTTAGTTTTAAGGAGGAGGAGGCCAGTAACTTCAGCTGCGTTCCCTGCCTTCCTTTTCCAGGTGGCACGTTGTATTTAATGTCCAGAATGTGGGTATCTAACGTTAAGCTTCTACATAGATGTAGCTGTTTCTGTTTCTGAGACAGATTCCCTGCAGCTCCTGTTTGTATCGGCGGCAGGGCTGGCAGGGATCTCCTCTGAAACTCATGTCAGTTTTATATGAGTGGCAAAGTAAGGTCGAAGTGTAGAGTTGAGCATCTAGGCTTGCATAGTTTGAGCTTCAGATACAGTTGTATTCTAAAAGGAAAACTCCAGGATGACTTGGTGATAAATACATGGAGAGAAAGCAGTGCAGAGAGGGTGGTTTCCAGCACAGGACTGTTATGGAAGGCACTACACAAATCATTACCTGGACAGATGTGAATTTAAAGAAATAGTAGAGTCATAAATCCATATAAACAGCATTAAGTTTAAGTAACACTATTAAACTAAAAATATCCTCAGCAGTTCGATGAGCTGAAGGTTTGTTACAATTACTGTAAGTTGCGGTGACATTTTTAGCCGAGGTTGCATGGTTTCATTTAAACTTTATTAAACAAACTGGAGCTCAAATATTCCCTGGGGAGTTGGATGCAGCACTAATTTTCTGTTAAACTGTCTTTAACTTACTGGAAACCATCCAGCTAAGGTAGCATTGAGGAGGTTTGTATTATGAAAGTTACCTAGACAGAATGACATAGTCTGTGACTTTTCCTGTTGTGGAAGGGACCGTTTGTTTCCATGGTGGTTTTTGGAAGTAGGCAGATATATTTTTAAGAATTAAAATACAGTATCCAACTACTGAAACTTGTTTTTATTATTTTGAATTAGAACCTTACAGTAAGATGTTAGCTTCTGTAGCCTTGAGGTGTAAAGAATTAGGCGTGCAGTTCCAATTGCATTGCTTTCTCTGCAATAATACTGAGGTTGGGCCACCATTACTGGCAGGAGTGACGTGGAGATGGTTTTTGTGGTGTTGACTGGCATAAACTTCCTTTGGGAAGGCCTATGTGTTTTGCTTTTCACTGTCAGGTTATGAATGCACCAACAGTGTGTCTGATAGTGTAGTGTCTGTCTTGTACATCTGATGAAAGCTGCTTGTGAATGGTCTTTTCTTAGGTGTTTGTAGACAGCTGTCTCCTGAAAGTGTTTGGTAAGACTGCCTTTGGAAAAAGGGAATGTACATAAAGAAGGAACTTAAGTCAGTGTAGGAAACAGAGTTAACTATATTTACATCTAAAGGTGGGATTAAAAATATCTCCGTGGGTCTATGATGCTTGCTGCGTAGGACTTGCGGAACTGAGAGAAGAAAGGTAGCTTGTGGGTACGTGAATGTTCTAATTTTTAATTACAATTAATTTGTAATTAATTACAAAAAACTAATTAATTACAGTAATAGATTTATTGCTTCTAGAAACGTTAGTTTCATAATATAAGACTTAGTTTTATTTCTTCTCAACATGCCATCATGTTCTGTCTCTATGTTGAGTAATTGGTACTTTGGTGTTGGGATTTTTTATTCAAATATTTTGTCTTCCAGACTCATAGTAAACATTGATAATATCTTTGATTTATACTCTGCTCACTTCAGTAGTATTTTCATGTGCCTGGATCTAAATGTATAATGAACTTATTTTTACAAAACGTTGCAGATGATTGTAAATGCCCAGCATCAGTCATTTTAATGTGTGTGTCCTGGGGAGGGAATGGAAGTTATTAGCTTTCCTGTAATTCCATGACCTGTTCTGTAGTTTCTGCATGCAAACAATAATATTAAGTGTTCTGTAACACTAATAACTTGCTTTTGAAATGTAACACGGACTATAGCATCAACTTGTCATCTAATATTAAATGATATACTGACAGTTGTTTTTGAAGGTCTTAGTATTGGTTGACAAGACTTCTTCCCAGCCTCCTGCTCGCCTTCAGCAGGAGTCCAGCCACTTCTGCGTTTCACAGTAGATATGTACGTATGGGATTTTCCTAGTCTTGAACGCTCTCTGAAGTACACACTTGGCAGTTGTAGGTGCTCAAAGAAGTACCGATGACTGCTGCCTACGGCGCTCTTGGGACTACTGTGTATTCCCAAGATGCAGTTGGTCAAAGTTTCATTGCTCTGCTTGTCGTCTTTACTCGTGATAGTGAGACCTATTTGCTTTGAGTAGGGTCCTTCTCTGTCCTGCAAAACAGCAACTCTACCAAGTGTTTCACAAGAAATACTGCTCTGTGCGGTTTTGTCACCAGAGAGGTGGCTGTGTTTCAGTGACTCCTAGAAACACGTAACTTGTTTCATGCACTTAGGGGTGTAAGGTGATACATACAGTATCTCTGGAGTACTAATATGGTCTGCAGTTAAGGTTGTTCAGATTACAAATTACTTTAATTTCTGCTAATGCAGGTAAATCTCATAAAGGAATGACCAGTAAATTTTATGATTATGAAAGTACTTGACTGACTAAAATCACTTTATATTCTAGCCTGTTACATATACTCAGTTCACATTTATTGGATAAATAAAATTTTCTATTAAAACCGTAATTGGAAGTTTTACATGGCTATGGGCTGTTGTATTTCTTTTAATTAACCCTAGCAAGAAAATAGTGCACAAGTATGACTCGGCGAGATTGTACTTGTGTTCCTAGTGAGAAGTGCTTTTGCAGTGAGTGGGCTCAGCAGTGACGGCAGCTGGAAGGTAGCTAGAGTTGTGTAAAACTGCTCTGCCCAGAAATTGCCGGTTTGTCGGGACAGCAGGAATGCAGCGCTGTGGCAGCGTACAACTGAGTTCATATGGAGCCTCCTTTGCTCCTCCCCGCCACGCTGCCATGCTGGGGAGAGATTTTAAGGAATTGGATCAAGGGACACAAAATCAGTAGTTATAAATGAATGGGGGGGGAAAATCCCTCATAATTTTTATTGAAAATTATTTGAATTTTCTGTGCAGCCAGCAAACTAAACCTGAAAACACCAGTAATGACACAGTGCTATATTAGTGGCTGTATATGCTGTGTATGTTTCAACCTTATTTTTGCAGTAAGCAGTAATTAGGTTACTTGGAAGTCCATTATAATGTGTGTCAAGCCATAAGCATCTGGTTAGTTAATGCTTTGTTTGTGTATAAACGTTTTTGCCGAATGACCACAAACCCGATTGGATTAACTGGTGAGGAGTTCAAAAAAATTTAATGAGGGGGAGAGAAAATCAGAATGCAGTGTATTTTTATTAGAAGGGTGTCTGTGCTCATGCATATAAAAAATAAATTTATTTTCCTCAAATAACTGTTGCCGGCTTTTGTGTAGGATCTAGGTTGTTTGCTTTACCTTGGCAAAAGAATGAAGCCAGCAGCTTCCCCTTTTTATGTCCCCTTAAAAATCCCAAGCTTTTACTCATTAAACATGTGGTAGGGAGGTGTCCCTGTTGGCTGAAAATTTGCTGTAGTTACGTTGTGCATAAGAGTTGTGGAGAAGATGAGGTGAAGCATCCCTCTGATGCGAAGGACTTCAGTTAATTTCTTGCACATGTTTGGAGGAAAGGCTGTGGTGTGAGGGTCAGTTCCTTTGCAGAATCTTTATTTTGTTTCCCGTTTCCGTAATTCAGAAGAGCTGGGGAGTGCGGAGAATGTGCTTCAGGTTGTAAATATGTCATCCGAGAGTCTGTTTCCAGTTAGGGAAAATCTTGGAAGAAAACTTCATTTGGTATGTCTAACAGCGTTTGAGCATTCATTAAATTATCACATGTAAAGATACAAAGAAAGAAAATGACTCTGTGGACAGAAGTTAATATGAAATAGTGAAATCTAAATACCATATAAGCCAGGTAACAGTATTATACCAACGTTCTTCTGCCGTATAGTTAAGTTACACTTGTTTTATTAAAACAAGATATGTGGTGATGATAACTTGAGTATGTCTTTTGCCAAATCCATGTTAATTGATAGCACCAGTGCTATGTGGGTCACACTTTAGGTTTATTTCTTAGATCCTTTGAAATTTTTTCTGGTCAAAAGTACCCAGAATCTATAATAAAATTTGAAAAGAAACATGACCCAATTTCTGTTTCTACACACAATTGTTAAGTCACTAGTCTGTTTCAGTGTTGACTAGGATTAAACTAGGGAGGAATGTTTCAACGTGATTTACTTTTAAGGAGTGATTTTTCTTTTGATGAATGAATTAATTGAAATGTAGCAGTTTTAAAGAGAGTGCTGGATTAAGCTCTCAAGTGTTTTGTTTTATTTTGGCTGACAAAAAGCTTGACAAGGTTTTGGCCATGCCGGTGTTGTTTCTGTCTGGCTTGTTATATCAGGGGAAGGAAAATGCCTTACTATAAATACAGTGAAGTAGCTATCATGGACAGCATCATTTCTTTTGGCTTCGAGATGGGAAATAGTTCTTTCTGCACCACATGGTAATTCACGTGTGATCCAGGTCATGGTGTGTTATTCTCCGCAACTTGATTTTTGATAAAGGACTTGTTTTGTTCAGCGAAATACTTCACTTTTTCAGCACTTTGTTAGAGAGTTGCTTTATGCTTGTAAAATTTGAAAGCAAGGACTGCTTTTCAGGAAGCTCGTGTGCAAGTATAAACGGGATGTCATCAAACTTCTCATGTTTACAGATTGTGAACAAGTTTGAACAGGTTTAGCTGGCAGTCAGATTTTGCCCGTGCAAGAAAATCTTAGATGAAGAATTACAGTTAGTCCAAAACTTAACCGTAATATTCCTGCTTAAGTCATGCTTCACTATACTGTCTTATGAGCTTGTAAGTGGTGACTAAATATTTTTTTTATATATACAGAAAAGTAGACTGGTTGCTAGATGAAACTGCTTGAAGCATGCTGCTGGAGCTGCTTTTAATAGTATTCACCACTGTTGGTTACAGATCATTCCTCTGGCTTACATGCAATGTAAAATTGATCATAAAGCTACCTTATTTTCCTTTTGTGTGACAATAATGGTGCTTAATTTAGAACAAATTACAATAGGCTACTGTAGTCAGAGAAAACTTAGTGAACTGTTGTGATCATTGACGTTAACTTTTAAGTCCACTTCACTTTTTTGGGGAAGATTAGATTATTAGATCTCCATTTTCTAGTAGTCAGATTTTCCCACTGCTTAGGTGAAATCCTGCATTCAATTTTTTCCTAACTTTTTAATGTAAGAGTAAATATAAGGTGTATAGGATTTTGAGAGTCCTTAAGCTGTTACATTTCTATGACATCTTTATTGACCAGATCTTTTTTTTTTTCTCCTCTCTTCTCACTCAACACAGTTACAGACATAGAGCTAAAGCGACTGAAAGATGCTTTCAAGAGAACTTGTGGTCTCTCATATTATATGACTCAACAGTGCTTCATCAGGGAAGTTCTTGGTGATGGAGTCCCTCCAAAAGTTGCTGAGGTAATCTATGAACTTGCTCTTTTTCTGGGGAGGCATATGCAGTTGATAGTGTACGCCTATAGCTGTGCACACACAAATATGCCTATACAGATACACGAGCTAATTTAATTTCTTTCCATTTTTCATGCAATATCACAATGTATGTTCTGTATCTGAAGATAATGTTCCAGGCGTGGATCATGGGTTGTCAGTGAGCTGTGCTTGATGGAGCTACTGATTCCAAGCCAACTAATAGGTGGTAGATGAACTTGAAGTCAACCTTAATATCCAGATGTAGATTTGGGGAAGTAAAAGGAAGGTTGGGAAGTCTTCAAGCTATATGTAGCCATCATAACAGAGGATTTTATTTAATCTAGACGTGTACTTGCTTTTGGTTTCTCTGAGATTCCGTTGGCTTTTACTTTGTATTCTAAATTGAAGATTAATCTTTACAAGCTCTTAAAAATAATTTATACGTACAATAAATGTATAAATTAGCTGAAAAATAGCCAGTATCAAAATGTTACATGGAAATAAATATTGTGTGTATATCAAAAAAATAGTAATATACCATCCTGCACATGTACGTGTTTAAAAATATTATTTTCTTTCATAGCATTACCCCTGTCTTGAGAGAGAAATTAAAATATTGTTTGCAGAGAAGAATTAAGATTAGCCAGACCTTTCAAATGATACCTTGCTCCGTGTCATTTCTAATCACAGCTTCTATTTCTGGTGTCTTCAGTGTTACTGGCCTCACAGGCAGTGTACAAGTCTTCCACTTTTATTTAGATAATGTGAGTAGTGAAGTGTGCATTGCAAAAGGTTTAACACTATGGTAGAGTGTTACTTTTTTCAAAGCTTAATCTTTTCTCCATTATTTTTTCTGTTTTTCTTAAGTGTGGAACAAGAGGATGATATTACTTGGTTCTGTAATACAGTTAACAGTTTGATTTTTATGTGGGTATTCAAGCGCTTAACAGGAAATATTGCAATGTGTGTTAGCACTATCAAATTAAAAGAAAGTATATGATTTGCCTGTGGCTTAAAGCATGTGTTGGTATTAATTTCTGTATACATTGTCTGGATGCTTTGACTGTTAGTAGCTCATAAGATTAAACAAAAAAATGTATCCTACACTGCATAACATTGGTTTGAAATAACATAAAATGTTGAAAATTTTACATTATGAGTTAACTTGTACTTTTTTATCCCTTTTATGCCAGTTTTAAGGATTAAATTACGGATTTGGATGAAGTAAACTTTTGGTCACAAATAGAGACTCCAGGTTTTCAAATGTCTGCTGACTTTTGGTCACAAATAGAGACTCCAGGTTTTCAAATGTCTGCTGGCTCCCTTCTATTTTATTTTTTAAAAAGTTGTCCTTAAAAGGCACAGGTTTTGGTGGTGATTATCTTTTTGTAACATTCATTATAGTTATACTGCAGATCTTGGTTTCCAGTTGTCAAAACAAAATTAATGGAAGAATCATCATTGGTCTTTGATGTCATCTCATCAAAACTGGCACATCAACATCTCAAAATTCTAGTACAAATTACTGTGTACTTCTAGCATTTGTATTCAGGCAATGCAGTAGTCATATCTGTGAGCTTAAATACTGTAAATTTGGACAAAATTTGGATTTGATTCTGCTCATACTGTAAAGGGATGCTTTGTAATTCCTGGCTTCAGGATTTGGAAAGGCAGGCAAAGTCATTAGGCAGCTTAAAGCCTTGTTCTGAGTTTTCAGCCTTTCAGTCATTAAAATTGATCGTTTTGAGTCTGAGATTGCTGGGCTGTCTTCTCTGCATGTTTTGAATAATAGGTTTTCATATCTGACTAGTGATAGGCCTTCAGGAATTCATTGAATTAAAACCACAGAGTTTTACAGCAGGGACACAAAACAGAGAACTGAAGCCAGTGGAACTTTGGTCAAACAATTTTCATGATTGTTATACATATGAAACATTTTTTGAAATGTCTGCTAATGTTCTGAAAAGATCTCTTGGAAAAATGGATTTGAAGATACTAATTAAATGAAATTAACAGATGTGCTTTGCGTTGTTTTAGCTGTGGGAAAGCTGGTCAAGTGGGGAGATGTATGACCACAGCATTTATTTTTAAATCTAAGGAAGTAACGCAATTACCATATGCAGTTGTGGGCACCTTGATAGAAGAAGTCTTGTTCAGAGGCGGTGAAAGGATGGAATGCTGATAATATTTCAAGAAAGCATTTTAGATTGAGGAGGGGAAGAATATTGAGAAAGGACCTCCTAACTTTGGCCCATGCAGTCATTTCAATGACTAATTAGATTATACTGTTTATATATACCTACATATATTATGATTGTGAGACAGTTTATACACAGCATTGTGTGATACTTACAAGTAATTAAGTGTCAGTGCATCTTTTTCTCTAAATGTGACTAATTGCTTAACAAGCTGCAGTCCAAGTAGTGCAAAGAGAAGAGGGATGATGCTAACAGAGACATGAAGGACGCATTGAGGGGGCTGCCAAAAGGACAAGAACACAGACTTGTGAAGGACTGAGAAGAGGGGTCATAAGGATAAAATCAGGAAAGAATCCAGGACGTGTAGAAAGGAGCCAAAAGAATGCCTTGAGCGTCCTCTCCTACTCTTCCAGCAGGCTTACTAGAGTATATGGGCACAGCGCCAGGGATTTGGACCCGAAGGGAACTGTTTGTATAGACTGACTTTTTTTTCACAGAAGAGAAACCATATTGTTACACTCTTTACTTATCCATGAAACATAACATGTAAGACTCCCATTCTGTAAAAAAAAAAAAAAAAAAAAAAAAAATACTGTGTACCATATAATTAATCTAAATTTTACATTCTGAAATGTAAATTGCTATGATACTGTCTGGGTGTGGCTATTTTAAGTAAAGCTGCAACAGTATTAAGTAATTTTCGAAAATACAAAATTTCATCGTATTTTGATGGTGCATCTTATTAGAAGAAGTTTTCCAAATAGCACATTAATGTGAAAAACTGTGGAGTTCCTTCCTTAGAAATGCAAACTAATCTCTGTTATATATTGTTATATAACCATTCAGTGTTTATAAACTCTTCCCAAAGAATGATTAAGCAGCTAAACTCAAAGTAATGCCAGCTGCCCATGGTTATAATTACATATGTTAAATACTAATACATTGGACATTATCCATAGAATTCCTTTTCTGTGTTCATATCATGAACAGTCAATGTGTTATGTTGAAATAATATATAAATGTAATAATTGGCATTCAACTGATACCATAACCGAGATGTACAAAGTTCAACAGAAGGGCATTGAAAAATTCAGAAATGGGTATGAATTAGAAATACGCTTTGAGGAGGATGAAGAGAGGAGACAGTTTTATTCGAGGTAATCTATGAAATAGCTGTTCTTAAGTCTAGAAGCACAGAAAGGTTAAATCTGAGTGATGGAGAAAAAAGTGTAAAGAAAAGATCATATTTTATTAAAAATTGTGAAAGAAAACCTGATTTCTCATTTGTTTATTCATGTATGTATTTTTTGTCTTGGAAGTCCTGTTAATCAGAAATGCAAAAATTTTCTTTGTGCCCTTTGTGGATTCTTTGATCACAAATAGTTATATTAAGACTTAAACTATAGTGTTCAGCAGAGCTAACCGCATATTTTAAAAAAAATAATGATTCCTGTGTAACATAAAGGTAAATGGCTTACGTATGCAGTGTAGCCTCCAAGGCATCTTGTGAAATCAGAATGATTAGACGTAGAAAGTGTGGAATTCTAATCTCTGCCATGCCGCTGTCCATGAAGCATATACAGTTATTGTGTCCAAATAGAGCACAAATTTAGTTTTAATAATTTAGCCCTTCAAGCATTTGTAAATGGATTAAATTTCAGTAATAGAAGAGGACAATCTGAGCACCTTATGGGAAGTTAATGTATTTGGGTAGTGTTATGTCTTGTGGAATGAAACTGCAGGTTCTACATAATGCTTTCTGTAGAATTAGATCCTTCTGAATTAGTGGCCTCATTTACATTGACTTGCCTTCAGACATCTTTTAATGGTCTTAAGTGGATAGCAAATGAAAAGCAATAGCTTGATGGGTGGACAAGGAGAGGATTTACTGAAGGTAACACACACAACTGTGTCGAGGTAAGTGTCTTCAGAGAATCTGCCTGCTTCGGCGTTATGTCTGGTCATAACTGTGACAGAGAGGCGAACAAAATTTTAGAATTTTTTACTACCTTGTTGCCCAGTACTTCTTCGGAGGTAGTCTAGAACCCATTCTGCAAATGAATTCTGCTAGTCTGCTTCCTGCTGTTGGAAAGGCAACAGTGGTGGGTTCTCCACACCCTGTGACACACAAAGATGAAGGGCAGTTGCACTAGTAAATCGAACGTCGCTAGTCTGTGTTAGTTATTTCCTTTTCTTCTTTTTGCCACTACAGCGCCGTGTGGCTTAGGCAGATCTACCCAGTGCCCTTGACGGGCCCGTGGCTGGCTTTGTTTGGTCTCTCCCAGTCCTGGCTTAATTTTCACTTGAGATGGAAACCACGCGGCAGAGAGTAAGAGCAGTGGCTTGTTCGCGTGGTCCGGTATTCCGCTCTCTCCTTCCACCCTTTACTTGTGCTGGAGGATTCTGGCTGCAACACTGTGATTGCTGTTACTGGAGGGGAAAGAGGGGATAGAAAGAGGGATTTGGGGTCCAGTAACTTTCTTCTTGTTCCACTTAACATTGTGAACCTCTTGTAGAATCCCAACTCGTTTAGGCTGAGGTACTTGAGGAAACATCTGTCTGAGCTTTGTCATTAGACGTTTCTGAAGCTCAGATTTTGAGCCCCACACCGTTATCCTGGAGAAGACTCCAAGGAGGCCAGCCTCTGCAGATGTGGAAGTTAATAGGCATATAATACGCTCTTTGGGAATTTTCAGCTGATTCTTCTGCCTTTTTTTAATAGGAAAAACTACAGGTTCAAAGCCTCACAGTGACGTTATTGCACCTGTTCACAGAGGTTTCCTTTAACTGCTGTCAGTTTGTTTCCATCTTTACTCAGAACTGTCTCTGAAAAGTGTCAGTTTACTGTCACTGTGATTTACAAGTAATTTATTATGAAACATTATCATAAGTGATTAAACTACTAAGAAAGCTAAATTTTCTTTTATTAAGAACAAATAGTGGTCAGCAGATGACCTCAAAAGCTGGTCTTCTTAATAACGCAGAAAAATTTTATTTTCTCTCTTGTCTGTTTCCAGTGTTCAGCTGTTGGTTTTAAGGTAAATAAATCTTTTGGCAACTAATTTTGTTACAGCTTACTTTATCAATGTAAAAGGCACAGATTCTTTCAAAGTACTTTACTGATTTCTTAGCTTGCAGTTAGAGTAACAAATATTGATGGCTGTCAGTTCTTGGGTAAACAATTTCCTGGCATATAGACCTGCATCAGTGAGATGGTAACTTTTTTCGGTCTTACTTTGGGAGACACAGCACTCGCATTTTGCAAAGGGACTTCAGCCTGTTGAGAGTTGGTTTTCCTCCTTATTCCGCTCCCTTGTAATGTTGCGCTGACTCCTTTGAAGGGCACAACTGATAATAGACTGCACTTGATTACGCGGAATGTCCTACGTGGTTATGGTAGCGTGTAGGTCTCTTGTAATATTTCAAATGTCATTTATGTAGTTATTTTGTACCAGTTTCACAGTCAGTTTAGTCCTGGCTGCTTATTCCCACCCTGAGGTCACCCACTTTGAGCTGGATTAATGAAACCTGATAACAAAAATGGTTAATTCAAACCCAAGCTGGTTCCCTGATTTCGGTCGTAGTCCCACTGCATAAATGCTTGTTTTGGCGTAGATGTTGGAAGTGGAGTGTGGGTGGGAATGAGTTGTTGGGACAGGTGAACAGGTAGCAGTGGTTTAAGCCAGCAATGAAACTACAGTGTTAAAGAGAGGCAGAAGATGGAAAAGTACTTTAAAAAAAAAAGTAATTAACTGTAGGCTGCATGTGTCTGCAGAGACAGGCAAAATTCTAATTGGACTTAAACGTAGTTTTGATTTATTTTTTTAAATCTGGTTTAGAATTATTCCTGTGGTTTTTGAAACATAAATTTATTATATAGAGTGTTCGCTGGATGCATCCAGTAGGTTTGTGATCCATATTCTGTTATTTGTGGGAGGTCCTCATACAGTGGTAGATTTTGTGCTGTAACAACCTTTATACTTCAAAACTGAAGTCCTAATTAATATGAGAATTTGCACATCCCTGTAGTGATTATGTTTTATCATGGTTTAAAAGTAGATTATTTTGATGTGTTTCTTGTTGGGTAGATTGACAGAATTTCGCACGTTTAAGATAATGTTAGTGACATGCGTTTTTTCCAAAACTGCTGATAGTGTAGAAGTGTTGCTCCAATTGCACATACCGTCTCTTGCTGTTGTTTTCTAGTCATCTGTGAGTGTAAATGTTTCCTGATGGTTATGTTGGAAGTTTTAAAAAAATTAAAAATGTTTTAATTCTGTAAATTCTTGGGTTTTTGTCTGTGGGCCTCAAGGTGTCATGGCTTGCAAAAAAGGCTAAAATGTATTATGCAAGCATTTGTAGTTTCAAAGGGTAAAAAAAAAAACCTAACAGAGCTTAGAAGGTCCAAAAAAGTTAAAAATGTGCTTTAGCTGTTTAGAATTGTGTCTGGTTGTAGTTCTTGTGTTTGAAAACAAACAGAAGGCAGGGGGAAGGGATACAGGTGTTGCAGTTAAGATCTGTGGGTTTCATCCCATGGTTTACTAATGATTCACTCTGCTTTGTCGATAATATACAAAATAGTGAATCTGTCCACATTAATTCAGAAGCTCTGCTGACCTCTGAAGTCTGCTATTTGGCTAAATTCTCGTATAAAGAATATACTGAAGGCTTTACTGGAGAAAAATGAAAAAGCAGTACGTAACTGCAAGTACACATCCTGGTTTTAATATTGTTTATTAAGAATGTAATTCAGATGCAAACGAAGAAAACACTGTTTACAATGTGCACACCACTTTTCTTAATAGAAGTTGATCTCTGTTGCTTTATCTTTCCCTCTGAAAAAGTTGTATTTAGAAAAACAAGTTCAGCAAATAAGCCTGCTGTCCAAACCATGATCAGTGACAAATCACTTTGTTCTGGTCTTTCACAGTAATAGTTCCCCATCAGCTAGACTTAATACTTTATGGTTAGATGTACAGTGTGATATCTATAAGAAAATCAAATTATAAGACATAGACACTGAAATAATTCTTGTGTGTAAGAAAAATTGATAAGTTCTGACTGCTTTAAATTCTAATACCTAATGCAAGTTTCTGTCTTGTGATACTGATAAAGTACTGGTGCTTGTAGGAACAGATTTGGGATTACAGGAGGAGTCCATGTTTGAAGAGCAGTATAGCGTACATATTTTAACCTGTGCTCTGTAGTATTAGAGGCAAGGTGAAGTAGTACATTGCAATAAGCGAGTTGGTAATTCTTGTTTACTAAAAGTAGTTGCTGTTTGTCCTAAAATGACTGACTTCCTTCGTATCTCATGGTGGTGTTGAGTAAGTTAAGCTGCAATGTACGGACTTTTCATGGGAAAGGTAAATACTTCAGCCCTTCCATTGACGGCGTTGTTCCTGGTGGCCGTTCTGCGGATCTTCGAGTAACTTCCAAATAGGAGTCTTGATCTCTGTTGCTTTCTGTTGGAAGCAAGATCTGAATGCTGTTGTTAGAGCAGAGTACTAAACTGGAATGGTCATTCTAGCAACAGTTGCAGTGATAAGATAGTTAAGATATTGTTGCTGGAAGGTTGAGGTTTTTTGTGTGTGTCACAACGTTTCAAAGCAGCAGGTTTTGATGGCTTACTGGAATTGTATCTCCCGTGACTGGGGCAATGAAACACTTCATGCTCCAACAACTTCTTGATGCCTTTGAGACTATCAAAGCCCAGTCTGGAGGAGATTTCGTCTTCATTGCCTCAATAAGACTGGGGAGATAGCACCAGTGAGCAAGCAAGAAGCTGTCTTCATTGGAGGATTCTAGCATATTTTTTTTTTTAATATTGCTGTTCAGGAAAAGTACCTGCATTTCACTAAAAAAAATACCATGGAAAGGCTGTTCTATAGATACTGGAAGAGCTATGAAAGTTAACAGAATTAAAATCAGAAAAGTGTTTAGCTGAATGTGAGATGACTAGCCTAAAAACCACATAAGAAGGAGCCTTAGTATAAGTTGTTGCTTTTAGTTCCGACATCCCTGTTTGCCCTGTTAACTTTTTGGTTAACTTCTCTGTTTTGTTATTCTAGGTTATCTACTGTTCATTTGGAGGAATATCCAAAGGGCTGCACTTCAATAATTTGATAGTTGGATTAGTTCTACTTACAAGAGGCAGAGAGGAAGAGAAAACAAAATGTAAGTAATGTAACTTAGAATAGTAACAGGATAGTGGACAGTGAGTGTCCAATACGCTTCTGTAAAGCAAGCATAAATTGTGGTATGCTAAGTCCCTATTTTTATATTTAACCAGGGCATACATTTGCCAGTAAAGACAGTATATTTTTAGACATTTTTAGCTGTGTATTTTGAAATTCAGTGCATTTTTGTTTTCTGTACTCACCAAAATGAAATATTTGATAAGTCATCGTGAATGTAAATGTTAGGATCCTACAGAAAGACTGTTGATCACTGTATGTGGGCAGAGGAAGGAGGACGGCATTGATATTTTTCAAAACAAATGAAAGCATCTGCCTACTGACTTCTGTTGTTTTGTCTTCCTTGGTAATCTGGCTTGATAGTATTTATTTTCCTTTTGATTAGAGGACAGTGGTAAAAGAAAAAGGAGACACTTCTTGACCTAAACCTTGTTGAGCTATATTGATACTGAATTAACCTAAGTTTTTAGTCCTTCAGTTGTTGCACAGCTTTTGGCATTCGCAACCAGTTGTAAACTTAATAACTAAAAAATGTAACCACCATTGTTGCTTAAACATTTCTCTACTTCCTCAGACATTTTCAGTCTCTTTTCTAATGAATCTGGGAGTTATGTCGTCCGTGAAGAGATGGAGAAGATGCTGCATGTGGTCGACGGGAAAGTCCCAGAGTCACTCAAGAAATGTTTCTCTGAGGTATTTCGTACAGATTTTATCCTCTTGTGTTTACAAAAAAAAGTGAAAATTACATTGGGTACTTTGTTTTTCTCTGACATAAACATGCTCATGCACGTATGGGAACAAATGGACCTTGTTTAAACTGGGTAAAAGCTCATAGCTTCTTATGTTGTAATATTGCATGTAATTTGTATTTACGTGAATTGCAGCTTGGTATACAGATGTAGGCATTCTCCATGCTGCTTTACTTACTGTGCTAGTTTGAAAGCACATTTCCAAGGGTAATCATGTTACCAAGTAAATTTTAACTACTAATATTATTAGTGGAATTTTTTCATTAGTGTGGACATTTTACTGTGATCAGGGAAGAAATCTAGAATACAGATCTGAGAGGGGAAGGAAAATCTGCATCCTGGATTTAAAAATGCCTGCCAGCAGTGGTTGCTTAATAATAATAGTTTTATGGTATTACTTTTGTCTCCCTGTGCCTGCTAGGAGCTACAACATTTATTTATGCTTTAGGTTGTTTGAGAGATGTAATGTTTCTGAAGTGTGCTGAAATCCTCCTCTAAAACAGGCTATTGTTACTTTTAAATATTCACAGATATTTCTTTGGCACTAGTGATCCTGATGAATTGTCAGGATTTTGTGCTTTGGTTGCTTCATTTGTTATCGGAGCACTACAGATCAGCAAAATCTAGTCATCATTATACATTCTACTGAAAAACTGATTGACTAGAAGCTTTATTTGTGGATATCAGATTACTTCATTACCTTTAATTTTATTGTACTCTATTGAAGATAACTTTGGTTATGGGCATTGGCTGAGACAGACTCATTTAATGTGGCAGTGGTGTCATGTTGGCTTTGTAAGCAATGATTGCATTTTTCCTTCTCGGCTGGAAAGATAAACCATATGTATACTGCAGTCCAGTTTCTGGAGCTGACCCACTTCAGTATTTCCTATTTATAATTTCCCATCAATATGCTGTGATGAATTATACCCTAAAAGTTAATTGCACACTGTCCAAGAAATCCAGAAATACTTTATGAAGTCTTGCAGGAAGAGAAGTATCAGTCTGGCTTCATACCATTTTCCTGTTCAAGAAAATGCTGTATATTGATTTTTCTTTTAAAATGAAAATAGTGTAATAACCCACTCAGCAGGATTTACTAGCCTGTTAATCATACTAGGTCATTGCTGGAGAGTGAGAAAGTTTAATGTTCCTGCTGTGGGCCTTCCTTCCTGCCGTATGGCAGATGAGTTTATGCTTTCAAGGATGATGTTTATAGGTACTTCTGTTCTTCAGAATTATTGCATGTACTCATCTAGAAATATAAGCTTTAAAATATATCTGAGTTTTCCTCACTCAGGAAAATACAGGAAACAAATTCAGTGATACCTGTATTGCTCTAGTTGCTCAAGTTCCGTCATGGCTCAGCTGTAAAAATTACTTGCTTCAGGTGCTTTTTTCCCCCTGTCCAAAGTTTTCCTGTCCTTCTTCTTCCTTGTCCTTCCTCTAATCAGTCGGAATAAAGCAGAATCTTAGTGAACCGGGACACAGCTCTTGCTGCATTTACAGTAAGCCGTGCAAAAGGTAGAGGGAAAGTAGAGTGGAACAGGTAGTAGGACAATGATCCTGTCTCCGATCTGAACTGTTAGAGAAATTAAAAAAAAAATAAAATTCTGGGCTGCTTTTTTCTTCTCTGTTAATTTGGCAGTAGAGGTTTGGGGGTTCTTTTGCTTAAGCAAGTGGTTCCGTAATGGGTTAAATTCTGCTAAGACCACACTGTTGAGTTGCCCTTTTCCTGACTGTCATTCTCCTAACTTTGTGCTGGCTCAAGTGTTTACATGATGCCTTGATGAACTGGATTGGGAAACTGATCTGGCTGAAAAGTAAGCCCTTTTTCTGTAGCTCCTAATCCTGTAAGTTATTTTTCAGCTAGATCTGTTTTGCCACGTGACTGCACTAATGTGATTGCTGTCACAAAAGAAAAGGGATGAAGGATCAGAAACAGCGTTTGATAAGAGGAAGGTTAGGACCATGCTGTCAGTCAGTAGTGTGGATCTATACAGATTAGACTGGTGATGGAGTAGCAGTGTAACATCTTCACTTCCTTGAATTATAACCATGTGGAAGTCTTATGATAGCAGGTGTAAGTATTGGGGTATTTCTGCATGTATTTGTTCGAGAAAAATGTAATACTCCTTAGTCTAGGAAAAAGAGGCATAAAAAGAATGAGTATCTGGAATCTGAAATGATCCATTACAATTGGAATATGAAGCAAATGTTTTAGCAACGATGATGTGATTAACCATTTGAGCAGCCTGGCAAAGGAAGTAGTGGATTTTCAATTTTCTGCAGTTGGCAGTTGTAGATAGTCCATGGCCAAATGCAAACTGTTGGATTCTGTAGAGCTGTAATTCAGCAAAGTTTAATGGTCTGTGATATTAGGGAAGTTTAAATAATCAATGACTTGAAACCTCTTGCACTTCGCAGACCCCTGTTTATTTCTCATGGAGATTAGGATCTCCATATAATGAGTTTGTCTACTGATAATAGGTTTGCTTTGATTTTAGTTAGTTTCGTAGGTCCTGTAGAAAAATTAGTCTACTGATCTCTATGGTTTCATGGCCACAGCTTGGAAACCATTCAACTAAATGGTTTAAACAGCCTCTCCAGCATTTAAACTCTGTGAATCTATAGTTTTTCTGTATTCCTGAACAGGCAGTTCCATAAGACATCCAGCAAGAGAGACTGAGTTAGGAGATAGTGTAAATGTCATGTTTACCTGTATGCTCCAGAGTGGGTTTTGATCAATAGAGGCAAAAAAATTGACGTGCTACTGCAGCGATTAATCATATTATTAGTTATTCACAAATCTAGTTTTTCTGTCTTAAGTGTTTGTATAGTTGCGCAGATATAACTGTTTATAACACCTGTTACTTGGCACATAAGAGCTTTTATCTATCATAATAAATTTAAATTCATAAAAATAACCTCTGTTCTTTTGAGTTGTAAGTAACCATGTTTCTTCTAATCCCTTTAACCTGAGGTTCAGAGTAAATGACTTTCCAAAGGACACATTGAGTAGGTGGTTGAAATGCAGAGAGAGCTGGGGAGTCTAATTTCCGTCCCAGTGCTGTATTTCAGAACGAAATGGAAAAACAGGCATGGCTCCAAAGAAAAAAAATATTTTAGTACTTATTTTTATAGGGTATTTTCCGAATTCTTGTTCATACAGCTAGATGGTTCCTGTTTACTGGTACTGAGAAAGCAGAGAAAAACAGCTCCCATTTTCTTAATTTTCTTACAGGGTGAAAAGGTAAACTATGAGAAGTTCAGGGTTTGGCTATTGCACAACAAAGATGCTTTCACGTTTTCCCGTTGGTTGCTGTCTGGAGGTGTATATGTGACGCTCACTGATGATAGTGATACCCCTACCTTCTATCAAACCCTGGCTGGAGTCACACACTGTAAGTAAACAATGCTTGTTATTATGCACATTTTTTAAAACTCTTTCTGAGTTCACAGACATAAAGTGTTGCCTTGCTGTAGTTGTTTATTAAAACTCCCTACTCTTACGAGTTACGTGCAGTTCTGTTCAGTGAGATAAATTTCTTCTCCGTGCTGATTTGTTTTCTGCTTTTTGTGCTGTGACATGTAAAACACTGTTACGAACAAGGACACTGTTGGTCGTTATTTTTAAGAGATAACAATACTGAGGTCGCAACATATCTTACGGTAGAAGTTTGCTACTGAGCAAATTAAGAAAAATAAAAAGGAAAATATCTTCTCTTTGACAAATACATTTGTTTAAATTGACTTGATATTAATACTGGTTTAATGTTTGGTCATTCGGATATAGTGGATCATAAAACTATTGAGACAGTTCTGAAAATAATGCTCATTTCAGAAATAGGTATTACTTCTTAATTTGCTTTCTGCATTAAAATAAGTAATATTCCTGGCACGTGATGTAGTCAGGAACTAAATTAACTAAAGAGAAGCCTCCTCAGGATTTGCATTTAGGAATAATCTCCAAAGAACAAGTGCTTCCTTATGTCTATATTAATGTAAAAGAAGGAGCAGCTGGTTTTTAAATTAAATGTAAAAACAAAAGGCTGATAAATTGTACTTGATAAATTATACTATACATTACAATAAAGCATCTAATGGACTGTGGTATTCCTAGGAGAAGGGTGTTTGCTATTGAGATGTTAGTGATTTGAGCCATCTAGTTGTGTTTTATGTACTCTCATAGATTTTCTTTGTTGGTGTCAGCATGGCATTTAATCTCTTTAATGGGTGGGTTACTTGAATAAAGCAACATACAGTTTTTTCTCTTGGTTTTAAATATGAGCATTAAAATTCTGTTCTGGCTGTCTGAAATGAAAATGCGTAATAAAATTAGTTTATAGACAGGTCATTTATTTGCATTACGTGAGAGACTGCAGTAGACATTGAGGTTCCAGAAGACCACTATACTCTCTGAGGTCTAATAGACAAGGTAGGGAAAGAGGTATGCTAAAAAAAAACCACCCCAAAACAACACTCTTAGAATCTTCTAGACTTCAGCCCTGGGAAAAATCTCTCAAGCCGTATCGAATTGAGATCCGCCGTGCCTCCAACACTGTCAAGTTTCCTCTGCCCTAAGTGTTCAAAGAAAGCTTTACCCCAGGCCTCTGGATGTTACCTCAGAGCTTACTTCAATTTTCTTACATGCTTCAAAATTAAAACTTTTTCTGAACAATTTTTACTATGCTTTTTGTGGAAAGTTTCTTTATACCGAAACTGAGGTTTATAATAAAAAAACAAAATCAAGAGCTGCTGTTTTAGTAGATGCTATTTCATACTTAATGTTTTCACTTCCTCTGGTTTTGATATACCTGTCACTGTTACCCTCTGCAGCCAGGCCCTCAACTTTATTCCTAGTTATTTCAGATGTGCGAAATAAGCTATTCGGGAAAGAAATGGTCTTTAGACTGAAGAGCATAATGTTCTGCTTTAGCCAACCCACACCTACGTTCTTGTATCAAGAAGAAAGCCTTTCTTCAATTTATAGTCTAAGAGGTTTTCTCAGTTTTACACAAAGAATTAGAGAAATTAAGATTGAAGTGCTATAATTACAAACAAAATTAAGGAGACTGGATGAGAAGCATATTAGAATAAAATGAATGGGGACAAAGTCTGTTCCGATTCTTAGAAAAAAATTGTTCTGGTGGTTCCGTGTCCCATTTTTTTCTACTGTAGTAGTTATTTTTTTTCTCTTCATTTCGTAGAGGGAGTACTTTCATCTTCCCATCTCACATGTTTCAAGCTTTGTCTTAACAGAATCCCAGTTACTTAATCAGTCTCTAGCAGATCAAATTGCCTCAAGTACCTCAGTTTACATTTGAGCCCTTTTGATTGCAAGGACCTATCAACTGATTGCAGCATCTCTGCTACCATTTCAGCCTTAAAATATTTTTCTGAGGATGCCTTCTGCAGGAGTATAGTCTGTTTTCCATTTAATGACTATTGTCCCCTCTAACTTCCAGCTACTCTTTAACATCTTCAACTGTGCAGTCTCAGAGCTTGCTTAATTGGTGTTACGTATACTGGCTTCTTCATGAAGCAACTGTCTTGCTCTCTGTTTGAATTTTCATAGCAGACTCAGCGATCTTACCTCAGTGTAGCCATCGTCTTTGTTGAAAATGTCAGTCCTGAAATCAGCTTATTCTGCCTCTCAGCTGTATCTTGTAATTCCTCATATTTTAAGGTTAGAAGTTCAAGTAATACTTCTGTATTTGGTTTTAATCTCTCTATGGCCAAGTTGGTTTATAATAATTTCATAACACCTCTGTGTATTGCAGCATCTGATACTGTAAACCTAATCACAGAAGGAAGTATTTAGTCTTTCTTTCCTAGGAAATGTGCATGCGTTGTTGCTCTTTTATGTGTGCTCATTCATATGGCTATGTGTTCTGCTGGAGGACTTACTAGACTTTTAAAACCTTGTGAAATATGTTTGCAAAGTTCTGGGTCTCTGCTGGGTGTTTCAACGCAACCTGTGTTCTCAGGGGTGAAAAAAAATTAACTTCTGAAAAAAATAATTTCTATGGCTATGTATTGCATTAGACCACTGAGAAACTCAGTGTTTTCTGGTAGTTGGTGGTGTTTCTGTAGGGACAGCTTACTTGTATAAGCCGTTGGCTGAGTGTAATGAAGGTAGAACTGAGTGAAAAAATAGGCTTTCCACTGTTAGGATTAAAAAAGCTGAAATAAAATAAAATATTTGAGAGTGTTTGCGGTGATTATTGAATTTTCAAGTGCAGGTCAGATCTGGGGTCAAGCTTTTCATTGTATTCCAGAAAACGAGGTAGCTTACATGTATTTTTGAATCAGTAAAGTGTTTCAAACTGCATGCTGTCCCCAGGCTCAGTATACTCAACCAAATTTGGAAAGCTCATGTGACAGTTATGTTTGGACCTCTAGATAAAATTAAATTTTACTGTGTTTTTGTTATTTTCCAGTTAAATGTTGTAATAAGAAAAACAGAAAGTAGCTGTGCTGTGTTACGATGTCTGCAGCCCAGTATCTTTCAAATGACAGATACGGAGAACTGTCAGGAATTTAAGATAGTAGGAGGATGAACTGGTGAAGTAACCTGCTGGTGAACTAACCAGCCTCCCCCAGGTCTGGACAAATACTTTCTTTATAACGTATCTGATGATATCCCCTGTGATTTGAGAGAGTGTAGGAATCTCATACAACACATGCAAAAGTAAGGAAAATATAAGTGTTTGAGCACTTGGAAGTAATTGCAGCAAAGTATGAATATTTGGGGCCTTGCTGTTTTGTTTTTTAAGTTTAATAATTGCAGTCTAATCAGGTCAATCTAAAGAATAAGACATTTAGAGTAGAAGTATTCTTAACACAGCTGAATGTGTAAAACAGTAAGAGCTGTTGTGACAGTTCCTTTTCTCTAAATGAAGGCTTGTTTTTAATACTTTTACCTAGGATAATGGTTTCCTTCGGGGACAACAAGTAACTGAAATAATGTTTAGTAAACCTAGGCACTGTTAGCAGAATACCGTGAAAGAGTGAAAGGTTTTAAAATTTCTTCTGCTGTAAAATGAAAACTAATTTGTGAAACTTGCTGGCGCGATTATGAATTTCTCACCTGGCTGCGGGACTCCGGCTGGCTCGCCACGCGCCCTCTCCTGGCTCAAGCTTCAGACCTTCCTACCAAGCCTTACCTCCTCTCACAGAGTGCTGCTTCCCATTAAACATCTTGAATAATATGTCAGAGACATGAAAAATTGCAGTGATAAAAATAGTGAAAGTTATTAACATTGATTTAGAAACAGACAGCAAACATTTTATTGCAGAGCATCAGTGACTCCATTTAAATTTGCTTAATGAGCCGAACTATCAGGGAAACAAAGGAATTCCAAATTTTGCTTTGTAAATAACGTTTATTTTGGTATGCAAATGACTTCAATTATATTTCTCAGCACATAATTAGAAATGAAATTTTAAAGTTACAGGAAGTTGCACACACTTATGGCTTTTAATCAGATTTTGTTCCATTTCACTTAAATCATAAATGTGAATAATTTCTTTTGAAAGCTACCAAAATAACTTAAGTTTCTCTTGGACCTTTGTTCCCAAAAACCAGTTTCAGGGATACGAGTCTCTTCTACACCTGAGTACTGACCAGCTAGCAGTAGTTTGGATTTTCTCAGTTTCATAGTATGATTGGGTACCTTTGGGGTTTGTTTGGGTTTTTTAAACCAAAAAAAATATATTGAATAGCACTGTAGTGGAGCACGTAAATCAAAGGTAAATCCTGTTAGGGACTACCACTAACACTAAAATTCTCTGTAGGGGAATATTCCCCCAAGTCATTGTACAACCGTAATAATTACAAATTAAACACCTAATCTTCTCCAAATGCAGTAACTCAATAATACAACAGTTCTCCGCCACTGGAGGCTGTCATTTTGTTGCCTACCCTAGCTGGTTTGCACTCTTGTAGGTATCGGAATGGAACTGACTCCATCCTACCTGCAAAGTACAGCTTTCTGTGGCTTAGTTTGGCAGACAGACACACAGAAACGTGGGACACACGGAAGGGTCTCCTGTCCCACCAAGCGCAGACCCTGGGCCGTCACTGTATCATTCCTTTCATAAGATATTGAGGCTTATTCTTTTTAATTTTTTTTTTTCTCCAGTGGGGAAAATGATTCCAGTACATCTTCTACACGTGGGCATTTTGTCTTAATTTTCTGTCAACATTGTCCTTGGTTTCAGAGACTCTCTGCTCTCCTTCCTTTTTACCATTCAGCATAAATGCAAGGGACCGTTACGTTTCTTCTTGACCTTTTTGTCCAAGTAAAACAAGCCCAGTGCGGGTCTGTTTCAGGCCAGGTGCCCCATCCCTGTTCCATCTCAGCCTTGGGTGATATACGTTGCTGTCATACGGACACCAGATGACACCGCATTGGTTTCCTTCATTCGGCTGGAAATACTTCTGCTGCTGCAACATAGGTGGTGGTTCCTTTTTTATGACTTGAGTCATTTTGTTGTGTCTCAGTGTCATGTGGTGGGCTTGTATACTCAGGTTTTCAGTTCTTTTCCACGAGGAGAATACTCCCATTTGTCAGAGGGGTTACTGGTTTCAAACTGACAGACCATGTAATTTGTACTACTTTGTTATCTGGTTCTTGTGTCGCTGAGTTCTTACTATAATAGCATCCTAATTCTCCTTTGAATTAAAGAGACTCTCTTCTGTCATCAGAAAAATTCATCAAAGTGTTCCTGCGTTTTCTGACAGCTCTTACGTACCGAGATGCAGTAAGACAGCGTGCAGTCAGTATAATAATTATATTTTAGAACACGCAGTTATTGCTAATTTAACGTAATAAATGAGAGAAGCCTTGCATAACCAGACAGCGTGGCTGAAATGGAAGAGTGAGGTTTTGAAACAGTATAAAATTGAAACTGGATGTTGTGGAAGTAAACACTTCTGTCAGAGAGGGTTTTATAAACCTGTAGGGCTTTGTGTTAAGATGTGCGTCTGTAAAAGGGAAGTGAAATGAAGTGATCACTTAACTTTGCTCGCATTAAAAGGCTGCCTGGATGTTAAATACATGTTCTGTAGCTTGCCCACTTCAGTTGTGGTACCCACTCTTGAAACACCATCTCTTCACAACGTACAGAAGGCCACTAGAAGTAAATTCTGAAGATTTTGGATTTATGAAAGGTACCTTTAAGAATATATTTCATTTTGTACTATTTTCTTCCAAGTGTGTGAACACTTGTGCTTTGAGAGGAACTGTAGTGTTTAATATCTCTTCTGTACGGGTTCCCATCTTAAGGCAGCGATACGCTGTATTCTCCCAGATAAACGCCTGGATAGTTGTGTCTGACACACACACAAGGATCTTGGTTCAAGTTATAATACTCCCTTCGTGGTGTGTCTGTTTTTCAATTGAGGGGAGGGCGGAAGATGAAAGTATTACAGCAGACGAGGCCAATAAGAAAAAGCCTCAGTGTCATTTAATCTGCATCTTGCCACTTCGTTATCCTCTTAGTTCCCGGGCTATTTTATATCTTGCAAAGCAGCTCTCTGTGCCCAGGTCCCAGAATTTTCCGTGTGTTCATTTGAAAGCAACAAACAAGTGTGTTTAGTCAGAAATACTGTTTGGTGTTCAGTCATTCAGTCTCTGGTTCTGACTCAGCCGTTGCGCAATGAAGAGCTCGCTCTGTGAGTGGGGACCGGGTTTTGTGCAGAGGATATCATGGTAAACAGTAAAACAAACCAAGTTTCAGTTAAAATGTTGGGAATATGGTATGCTTCTACTGCTGTGAACCAGAGAGGATTGTACCAATAGGTGGGTAAAAGTTAAACTTTTAAAATATATTTAAATACTTAGTCAATTTTGCTTGTATAAAGAATTGTAATAAATAGTGCCTGAAATGAAAACATGTTTTTAAATTTTTTTTCTAAGACAGAAGATTATTCGTGGCTTGCTACCGGCACAGTATTTAAGAAGGGCATACATTTCATGGAAATGGCAGTAAAATGAAGGATGCGGGGTTTTTTTAGTGTTTATCACTGTCATGCCACCTGACTATCAGTCACAGTGTGGCAGCTGGTTTTAAATTGACTCATTTTTAGTAGATTTACAGTTTCTCAGGTGCATATTTTTGCTGAAAATGTTTACCTGTTCTTCCTTTACGATATGAAGCTTGAGGTGTGCTTGACATTATCGTTCTTCTGGTTATACTTGTCTAATTCTTAGAGAATTAAACTAAGAAACACTATTCATAACTTTACAGATCTGAAAGTTTTTCATATTTTTAACGGACAAGTGATGAGGCAGACAGAAAATAGCATATGGTAGTAAACTGCTAGTACATGATTAAATTTCACAGGTGCAATATATCTCCATGTCACCTCAAATAATTGTATCGTGTATTTAATTGACAAAAATGAGTACTTAGTTGGCCTAGAAAGCCAGTCTGTTCTGATGTTTTGGACTATGTTGTGTATATAAGATAAATTTTTTTCAATAGCCGCGAGTTATTTAGAATTTGTGCTACTGAGTGAAAGCCCAGTTCACACAATCTGACGTGATTTGAACAGGCATTAGGAAAAAAATTTTATACTTTTAAAAGGTAAAATCTTTTGTCTGTATAAAACCTCCGTGGAATATGGTGTTTATTTCATGCGCATTAGTATGTTTGGATAATAAGCGCAGCCTCCTTTTCTCATGCTTCATTTAAATTTCGTTAACAAATATGATTATATGTGTATATCATAAATTGCAAGAGATTTCTTTTAGTTTGTGTTTATGGAGAATAGATGGTGCATTACATATCCTGAGACTGATTTACAAGATTATGTGCAAAAAATCACTCTGGAGAAATCAAATTATGTAACAGCTGGCTTTTCAACTGCAGAGTTAAACTTTCACATGTGCTGTAATCCAATAAATCTTTCAGTATTTTATGTAAGTGAAACTATTGCAGTGGGCTACAATTCATTGTTACTGTGTATGAAAAATACTTTGTCACATTTTTACTTGTGTTCAACCTAAGTTGTGTAAGTCTAGTCAATACAAAGAATGTTACTTACTACTACTGCACTTTTACTATTGAAAACATTTGGCTCTTCTGCGGAAGGTCAAGACACTGGACGTGCCTTGGCTAGAATATCAACGGAGCACTTATGCTAGTACTTATTTGCTATTCTTTTGAAGAGGATTATTTGAAAATTTTTTTGTCTTTTAAATGACCATGTAATTTCAACCACTGCTTGACAGAAATGCAGATAAGATGCTTTCTGATAACCTTTCTTTTCTGAGATTAAAATAATAAAGCAGTAAAGTTAGCACTTTAGAAACCATATGTGAAGTACAATTTAAAAAATGGAATACAACAAGCTTCTACCATAGATATTTGAGAAGGGTTCTCTGACAAAATAAACCAGCTTTCAGTTCTTAATTACTACAGATAAATAATGCACCTGCCAGTGAAAGCAGGTTTCTGCAGATTTACTCTTCAGCGAGGACAATGTGAGCTTCCTTATGTTTTTTGAATATTCTTAGTGTTGCGTCATTTCAAGAATGAAGTGCAGCTAGCACATTTGTTATTCTTCCTAGTCACAAAGGTAGATTTAAAGGAAACAAAGTGATTTACACGCTCATGCTCAAAAGTGTTAGCATAATGCTTTTGTATTTGCTAATGAGAGCAATAACGTGTATGTGCGATTCTTCTAAATGACAGTACAAACTTGCCCTTTATGTGCAGTTCTTCAGGTAGTATAATAGTACTGTGATTCTCTTCATGTACTTAAGGTTCTGTCTCATAAAGTGGCTTTTTACCTTTCTTTTCTTTCTTCTGCTTTTTGTTTATTTCTGTTCTTGAAACTCCATGAATATACTTGTTCTTCTATTTCATCCAGAATACTGGTAGTCTAGTCCTAATGCCATGTGTTGCGAGCTTGCTCTTATCAGTATTGTAGCACCCTGATACCTGTAGAGGCAACAAGACCGAAGGAAAGTGTATTTTATTTGGTAGATTCTCTCTCATCTGTTGACACGCTGACTGTTGAGGGGCAGGTATGTTGTTAAATCATCAAGACATCCCTGTATTTCTTGGAACATACCAGATGCTGTTCTACATCACTTGACTGATGTAGAGGATGATGAAGTTGCTTAGAACTGTGGCACATATTTCTATATGCTGATCTTCAAAGGAATAACTACGCTATTTCTCTTTCTTGATTTCTGGTAGAATAACATTCCTTTCTATGTTTCGATTACTGCTTCTTCATGTACTGGGGACAGATTTCTTAGTAGGGCCTTAGTATGGTTTTGAACTAAAAGAGGGTAGATTCAGAGGAGATGTAAGGGAGAAATTTTCTGCGATGGGGGAGGCGAAACACTGGCACGGGTTGCCCGGAGAGGCGGTAGATGCGCCATCATCCCTGGAAACATTCCAGGTCAGGTTGGACAGGGCTCTCGGGTTGGAGATGTCGGCAGGGGGGTTGGACTAGACGTCCTTGAAAGGTCCCTTCCATCCCAAACCAGTCTACGATTGCCACACAAGAGCCAGGAGATGGTGAGCCAGATAAGGGAATTGATCCATCTAGGAAGGAGGGGGAGAGGAGAAAGGAAATCAGTTTAGTTTTTCTTCTGGATCAGTTGTCTTCTCTCACTTGCTATGTAAATGCACAATACTGATAATGATACACGTGAGGACGCTGCAGCACGTGCCTGGGGTTAAGGGGAAGGTAAAGTTTCTCTCTTCAGCCTGAAGTTATGTTAGCTTAACGTGACCCTAGAACTGCAGCTTCGGTGGGGGTGTTCTGCAAGGATATGGTTTGCCTAGTGATTATACTGAATGGACAGAGGAAAAGGAGGGCGTGTTTTCACAGATGTTACTTCTCTAGTTAGACTGTCTAAAAATATTTTACAGGAAGACGCAAACCCCTTCCACTCCTCCATCTCTACTTCAGCTACTAATTTTTGTTCAGAATTTTCCAAAGTTTCTGCTGATGAGGGTAAGGTGTTGCATAGTTTTCGATGCATTAGATGATGTGCTTGCTGGGTAGCTACAACTTGATCATGCTTATTGTAGGTTACCTATGTTACTGTTCTGATTAAATTACTACTCCTAATGACAGAAGTAGGAGAAGAAATCAATAAAATTTCAATTCGTTATGTAACTTTTTGGGGGTCTCTTCTGGTCTTAAGCCTTACAGGATTATTATTGTTTCTGTAGACTAAACCAGGCCAAATAGCTCAAGTTAAACCTATTAGAAAGCTGGCGTGGATTTAAAGACTCAGAACCATCTGGGAATGGGATCACACGTAGTGGTTCTTAATATAGACAGCTTTGTCATTACGTATCTATTTGAGAACCAATTAATGTGCACTGACCTAAAGCAGTGTTGTGACACACTTGCATATGTAAAAAGGTTAAAAGTATTGTTGAGCAGAAACTTAATATTTTTTCATATATATATATATATTTATTTAATTTCAAGGATAAAATGTAAGGAGACTGGCATTTGTATATAATGTTTTGAAAGAAAACACAAGTTCTTCCTCTGGCTTTTTTTATTCACCTTTGCCTAGCACCTTATTTGACTAGTTGGCTTTGGGGTTTTGTTTTTTTCCCCTTCTTTAAATTAACTTGTAAGTTCCTCTGTATAAAGTGTCTTTTAGGTTTGTATAATCACTCCCCAATGTTGTCGGGGTTTCTAAGTACATCTATAGTATAAATAATAAAGGGAAACAAACTGTTTTATATTTGGAAAAAATTAATGCTGAGATACAGTGTTTAAATGTCACATTAAAGAGCAGCCAAGTACTAAATAATTATTTTTTTTCCATAAATGTTCTGGGTTTTTTTTTTTTTTAAATGCTACTTTGCGTCCTTTTAGAGGTTTTAAATACTGGATACCCTGGGAAAATAAGATAGCGCATATATAATGTACCTGTTCAATTCACCAAGAATAAATATGTGAAAATGAAGAGACTGCTGGAGCCTTTAGCAGTGGGAAAAGTTCATTTCTGTATTTCTAAACATTTGTGATGATACATTACTGATGTTGAACTCCTAGATGGTGAATAGGTAAGAAGATTCTGTAGATAAGGAAGGTAAAATTGGACCTTTGTCTCTCTACTGCTCGTATTTTTAATTTTTATATTCAGGAGTCAGGCATAAAGAAATCAACCTCATTTCTCTTTGTTACAAAATAATGCTGCATTTTTATCTGGTGCTGAATTCTGACATGGTCTAGATATTACCAAAAATGTCTTTTCTTTTTGTTGATTATACAGTGGAGGAATCTGACATCATCGATCTCGAAAAACGATACTGGCTGCTAAAAGCTCAATCAAGAACTGGACGTTTTGATTTAGAAACATTTGCTCCCTTAGTTTCCCCTCCTATTCATCCATCTCTGAGTGAAGGTATGGAACTTTCATCAAACATGCAAGGAAATGATGTTGCTGTGGTGTTCAGTATTTGATGGTCTACTGACATACAAATTTTATGGTTTTAAAAGTGGGCCTATTTTAAAATGTGTCTTAAGCTTAAATTGCAGAGATCGTTCAACTGAGTTATGAATGTTTGAAAATGAGAAAAGATGCCTGAGAAACCTCTATTTGTTGGGCAGTTTGGAATGATAAAGGAAGTGATTCTTCTGTGTGTTGCATTCATATTAGTTGTCAGGAAATACATCAAACTTTATGTGTAATTTGCTCTGTAGTTCCTTGAAATTTTTCACTGGGTTCCTTAGGATTCTGTAATGACAAAATATACTTCTGTCCCTGAAGGAGATAAAATAGAAGACCGTTTTTAAACTGACAAGTGTGAGTTTTGTCTGTTAAATGACAATTCAGCATGCAAGTCCGAAGTTGTGTTATGCAGTCCATGGGGCAGTCTTCCCTAATAGTGTAAGTTAAGGAAGGCTTTGTTCGGAAGACTTGGTCAGGAGATATGTATGTTGCAATGCAGACATACTAATAACCAAGCTGGTCTTTCAGGTTGAAGCCACTCTGGTAATAACTGGAGGTTGCAATTGTCTAATGGCCATTTACTGCATAACATGAGGACATTAAGTAACTTTCTACTTACATGCTAGTTTTTGTCTGCAGTCCTAGAGTGAGAATTTTTTATCACCAAATGGTCATCTTTATTGACAAGTGGCAGCAGTAAGTAGAAAATGGGAAATTCATCTGCAGGGGATGCAAGCTGTTAAAACACCAGAACTTATATTCAATTCAGTAGGGATATATTCCCACATCCTTTTGCTTGTAAGTGAGTTTCCTCTACTTAGTGATATAAATTTACACAGCTGCTATGGGGAAACTCGAATGGTTTCTGGTCATTCTAGATATCTTCTGTGAATAGTGCAACTGAGTCATTGTCACTAAAAAAAAAAAAGTTTTTGTGGGATCAAAAAAAAGTTATATGTGCTGAATGAATAGAACTCTTAAATCCTTCGAAGGCCGGTAACTAAAACTCCTAATTCACTTAGGGCCATATTTGCAATGGTATTCAGTGATTTTCACAGGAGTTTCTATCAGGCACTTTGGAAAAGCCAAAGCATTTGGCATCTGAGTATCTTTACTGTTTTGGTCCTTTAGCTTTTGTGAAAAAGCTCGTCCTGATCGTACTAGTTTAGATGTACACTCTGTGAATCGGTCATTACAAGGAAGGCGTGAGAATAAGGCTACTGTTCAGAATTCTTGATTTCTTCCCCACTCCACCCCTGGCTTTGTCTAGCCATCCATGAGTGATCTCGTTCACCTTTACAGTGGTCTTAGTAGTGCTTAATTATCTTTGTTACACTTAGTGAGAATTAGTTATAATCATGAGTGTTTGTACTTCTCCTTGCAAATGTTAACCATTAACCCTCCATGTAAATGCTAACTATCATTGTCAGCTGTTTCAGCCAGATGCTGTAACAGGAGATGCTTTTGTGGTTTGCAGGTTTGTTTAATGCTTTTGATGAAAACCGAGACAATCACATAGATTTTAAAGAAATTTCCTGTGGGCTCTCAGCATGTTGCAGGGGACCCTTGGCAGAAAGACAGAAGTGTAAGTATGTGAAAAGTTAACTCTTAATTTTAGAGAAGTTTTTCAGTTTGAGCAATGAAGTCTAGTTGTTTCTACCTTTTTAGAATTTTTTTCTGCTGAACAAGTATGTGTCTGTGAAAGGTGACAGACCTTAGAAGTTAAAAAATTAAAGGAATTTTAAATATCAGGGCTTCATTTTGTAAAGGATGATTAAACCTAATTCTGTATATTTTATAATATCCATAGCTTCATATGATTTATCAACCTGTTTGGGAAGAAGAATATATTTCAGAAGTTCTTTTGCAGTGTTCTGCATTATGATGCAGAAGTTTGTATCTCAATATAAAAAGTGCAAACACTTACCTAGTCATTATATATAATATAAAATGAATGTCCTATTTGATTGTCTTGTGGTAAATAGCATGTTCTGGCTTGTTTACCGTCCAGTTTTCAGCTGGCTCCCTGAAAGGTTCTTGTGTTTTGAAATATCTTTGTTCCATACTTTTCTAAAGCCATATTGCTGCAACTTAAAACCTATCATTCACTGGAAATTTCTGGATGCACATATGTTCCCTGCTATGTTACATCAGAAAACACAGCAGAGAATTGCAGGAATCTAGATTTCAGTTTATTAAACACAGCTGCTCCATTTCCTCACTACCACACATGCATCCTGCCTCATCAAAACTGTCAGCAATAAATCATGTTCTTGTGACTCTGCAGACTTACATTCTGCAAGAAAAAAATAATAATAGTTCTTGAGTAGTTCTAATGTAGAAAAGTAATTTCTTTTTTTCTCAGTTTGCTTCAAGGTTTTTGACGTTGACCGGGATGGTGTGTTGTCTCGCACTGAACTTAAAGAAATGGTGGTTGCACTTTTAGAGGTCTGGAAAGATAACCGTACTGATAAAATACCTGTAAGTTATATTTGGATTTTTATTAATTTGCTTCTTTTTCTTAAAGTCATCCTTCAAAAGTAGGAATGTGAAGGTTGTTTGAACATGGTTTCAGTGAATACAGGCTTCCTTGAACTACCTTAGCTGAGGAATATTGGTAACTGGATGTAACTTGCATAATTTTGACCTGCCATTAACCAAAGTAGAATGATTTGACTATAACGTATACTGTTTCACATAAAGAAACCTTAGGTACAAAAGCGCAGCTGACTGGAAGCACTCAGGTGTGAATTGCATAGAGGTATCATCAACATTTCTTATACTTTTATTCTGAACCCATGCAGCTCCAAAGACTGCTGTGAGAATTTAACTGTTTTCTAATCCTTTTGTTTGTTAAGGAATTGGACATGGGTTTGTCTGAAATTGTAGAAGATATTTTGAATATGCATGATACCACAAAGGTAAGAATTTGCTGTTCTTCCCTTGTCATTTTTGTACACTAGTATCTTCAGTTTGTTTATAAGAAAGAAAGTAAAATCTTGTGCTTTCTTTAAAGCAGAGATGTGTCAATAAAAGAATCGCTTTCAGGAAACGTCAGTTTTCCATTAAAATTTTCCACATTGTTCTGTGAGAGAAAGAACTTCTTTGAATTTTACAAGCCATTTTTATATATGAAACTAAACCAAACATACATAACCAGATTAAATTAATTTGAGGCATATACTGTGTGCAAGGCTGTGCTCTGCATAATGAATACCAGTTTTAAATCTGATGCTTGACTTTTGTTCTGGATAAACTGTTCTTTTGTTTCATGTTTAAAACGATCTTACGAAAAAAGGGGTAGTGCATAAGTGTATCTTACATTTTGCGCTCTGTAAAGACATATTATCCTCCTATGCTGGAACAGGACTGTATTAATTCAATAGTAACTTATGCATTATCATTACAAAACTGCTTTGTTTGCAATAATATTATATACAACCAGTGAACCCTGTACAGCGATACTGTTTCAGAGCTACGTATCTGTGAAACTGTGGAGGCATCTGTCGTGACTGTCGTGACACACGACAAAAAGTCTTAGTAGTTTATATTGTGCTTCATAGTGAGCTGTGTGTAAATCTTTAATTATGTTGTTGCTTTTTCAAGATAGGCACTATCATCTGCAAATAATGTAGGGGAAGTTGTTTCCATTTTTTCATCCTTTGCTTCACTAATTGGGAAGAGTGTCTGGAAAGTATAAATAATTTAAGATAAACTATAAAGAATGTCTAGAAATGCTTAATTACTTGTTTGAAGAGTTGTCTTGCCTGCCTGTACTCCAACAAATCGGTGGGCAAATAGTTTATTATAAATTCTTTCATTACCAAAGCAGTAGAAGATACGGCTTCAGTGAGCTCTTTGTTTCATCCTTTGAGGTTTTCATTGTTTGCTTTTTTTAAAAGGGTAGTTTATAAGCAAGTGCATAGCAGTCTCATTTCCACAAAGAGTTAAAAAAGAAGGCTAAGTCTTCAGAGTATCTTTCATAGTCGCATCATGAATGTAGTGCTGGAAAGAGCTGATGGTGCAGTAATTATATAAATTACTTAACCTCTTTTCATCTTAGCTTTGACCTGTGTGAACCCTGGAGAAAATGGTCTATAAGAAGAGGCAGAGTAACTGCCACTTCTGTAAAAACGGCTATGAATTATACTATAATAAAAAAAATTCAGATTGATCCTATCACTGAATTGTTGAAAATCAGAAGGTCCTCTGACATTGGTCAGTGTTATGCTACCATCACTTTTCAAGTGATTAAGAATTAATAGTGCTTGTGTTGCAAGGTAAGATCGTAAGGACGTGATGATCCACAATAGTTTTTCCCAACCCACAGAGGAAGATGGTGGGTTTCAGAATGGATGCAAGTATCTAAATGCGCAGAGCTTATCTGGATGGTCCAAGTCTTAGATCGTCTTAGTCTTGTTTTGTTTCCTACAAAGTGATTGCCTTGATGAGTCACATACTGGTTCTGCTGATTTCATGGTTTGAGAAAGTATGACTACTGCAGTCGAGCATGAATACTGAATCTGAATGATGGAGAACAGGAGCAAAAGTTAGATGCTGAGCATGGTTTGTCCTCTGTACTGTCAAAGCTTTTTCATGTTATGCTAAAACTGGATTTTTTTTCTTTCATTGGATCAAATTTTATTACCAGAGTGGTAGATGCTAATTTTTATCAAATCACTGGCTTTGTCATGCCTCATGTGACACATTTAATGAGCATTTTAATAGAAATAGGTTAATGGTTTAATGTTTTTTCCATCTCCTTTCCTTCTCCTCCCTTTAACTAAGCTTGGACACCTCACTCTGGAGGACTACCAGATATGGAGTGTGAAGAGTGCACTTGCCAATGAATTTTTAAATCTGCTTTTTCAGGTATGTTTAGAGGAAGCTTAAACTTGAAAATTATGTTAATTAACTCATGAGCTTTTTGCGTGGCCATGAAGTGCAGCATCAGCCTTTGTGCCAACACGCTTAGAGTTTTGTCTATTGCAGTAAGTTACGTGTTTTTGCAATTGTGCATTACCTTGGCGGAACGATTCTCTATTTGATTGTTATTCTTTTCAGTGTATGGAGATGCCTAAAGCTTAATTTGTTAAAGTGAACATTGTGTACTCTTTGTAAAATGAAAAGACATTTCAAGTGTATCAGCCATTATATTTTCCATTAGAAAAAGGCTGTGTTCTTAAACAGTTGTTCTTGCAAATGTTTGCCAAGAAAGTGACACAGAAAGTGAGAAAAGGTATTGCTAACCCTTCACAAGCACTTTCCCTTTACATTTTCTGTTAAGGCTGTCTAAGGAACCTTTCATTGGTTTTTTTTTTGATGAAACAGTCCTTGAAAGCTGTGATATCATATCACTACTGTGATGCAGAAGCTGAGGATTAAGTGTGTACAGAATTCATTTTTAATTGAGCTTGAATAGGATTTTTATAAATCCTTAAACCAGTCGTATTTTAGCGCTAGCTCACTTTGTGCAGAAAATAACCCCTAAGATACTTCCGTTCACTGTGGTTTGTGCCTTACCTGTTTCCGCTTTAAGTTTAAATAATAATAATAATCCTAATGGAGCCTTGAAGATTTGCCCTAATTTAATATTCACCTCCAGCCCCATATGACAGTCTCAGTTCTTCCAGGGAAGGCTGTGGAGAACCAGTGAGCCGTTCTCATCTTACCAGTGGAGCTTAATCAGTTACAGGCTCAGACTGCAGCAGAAGAATACTTCATCAGAGAGAAGCTGTGTGTCTTTTAAAAAAATACATCTCCTGAGAGGCTAACTGAATGACATACTACTGATTCGCCTGTTTATGACCCTAGACTATTTTATAAATAGTATTTTGAACTGTACTTTCCCAAGAACTTCAGGGCAACCGAGTGAGAGCATTCTGAGGCCATCAGCTACACCACAGCTGAAAAGAATAAAATCAGAAAGTTCTGCAAATTCTTTCTGTCTCTAATTGCATCAGGTTTTGCTTACCTTGCAACCTTCTCAAGAAGGGCTGTCTTTATTTTTGGACCATCTAGCACCAAACATCCTATCATAATTTAATATTGATGAACTAACAAATATCAATGCAATATTGAAGTAGAATAAACGAACATTTAATAAATTGTCTCCATGATGATGACACATCGCCATTGTTACACATGGTCTCATTTACAGTATTTTTTCTCCTGACAGAGTTGCTACGTTTTCATTTTAGATTTTTATTTTTAGTTCCTTCGATAACTTATCTTACGAGGCACCCTCATCTCATGCTGCAGGCTCAACAGCATGCTCGCACAGGACAGAGTCTGCCATTGATTTGCCTGTGCATTTATTTGAACTGTCACGAGCTTGTGTGTCTCGCCTGCAGACGGAAAAGCTAACTAGTCGGAGTGGAGTGCCTTGGAGAGCTTGTCAACAAATTGGTTTGTTTGCAGCGGGGATAGTTTATATGAAGAATCTGATACTAGCACGGCGTTACACGAGTTTAAAAAGAATCATCAGAGCCAGCTGTGTTGTATGTGCTGGAAAATCTGTTGCTTCCCAGCAGCTAATGGCCTTTGTTTTATTCAGAATGTGAAATGGTCTTTCACACTGTAATATAAATTTAAATAAGATATCTCACCAGTCATTAGAAATCTCCAGCTGAGATGCAAATTGATAGCCTCAAAAGAGACATAAGGAAAAGACTGTAAATCATGTTATGAGTAGCAACCAATTTGAAAACTGACTCGGAGAGGAGACAGCTGACTCTCCTCCCCGCAATGGGAAACAAAGACTCCTGCAGAGTCTGTTCCCCTCCGCTCCTCACTCCCTGCCGCATGCCCTGTGCCTGGGGAGCTGCTGGGAGAAACCAGCCGGAGGTGTCACTGCAGCCAAGGCCAGGATGGTTTTACTAGGAAGAGAGGAGCAAAATATTAGCCATCTGGGACTGCTGCCTTGTACTCCAAATAAAACCCCACCCAAGTCAGGCAGCCATCTAGGGAATGGTGCCTTTTCCTTCTGTGTTTGTTTCAAAAAGAAAAAAAAGGAAGAAAGAGCATCAGACATTCAGAGAGCGTTCTACAATTTTGAGAGCGTTTTTGGCGGTGACTGGTTGGTTGGACCGCTTTAAACTTCTCTCTCGCTCTCTTCATGTGCTCGTTTTCCTTTCAGTTCCTTATATAACCACTTTGCATTTTTCCCCATTCCATTTTGTTTTGGGTTTTTTTTAACCTTTAGCTTATCCTCTTCCAACAGCTTGCATTCTCCCAATTCCTTATTCCCTCCCTCCAGTACATATATAGACATCTTAACTTTTTGTCTATCTGTTCCATGTCAGTTACTGTGATCTTTCATAGCATGTGCTTCAGACCTGAAAATAATGAAAATTCATTTTGTGTTCAACTTAATTTATCTTGGGGCATTTGACATCCTTGGTATCTTTGTCGTAACAGTGGGAACAGGTTGTGAATCCCATAGCTCAAAATACTTCTTTTTAGTGATTTGTTCAATTTTAGCGAACCTTGCTGCTTAATTAAAAAGAGTTTTATGAAAAGTCCTATTAGAGTTGTTGTTTTCTTTCGTTTACCTAATGCTTGTTTCATAGTGGTGTAGTTCTCAGTAAGAATTACTTTCTTTTTCCAGGTGTGTCATATAGTTTTGGGGCTGCGACCTGCCACTCCAGAAGAGGAAGGACAGATTATTAGGTGTGTGTTCTGCTCAGAATCTTAAATGGGTTTCAGAATCATCTTTTAATATTTTCAAAAGGAGGACTGTAATTTCCCTGTTTCAACTAATACTTTGCGTTGTTCGTTCTTTATGTGCAGAGGCTGGTTAGAAAGAGAAAGCAGGTATGGCCTTCAGCCAGGGCACAACTGGTTTCTTATCGCAATGCCATGGTGGCACCAGTGGAAAGAATATGTCAAATACGTAAGTATAATAATAACGTATACTGAATAAGTGATTTCTTTGTATTTGTGAATGTGTTGATGAAAAAATAGTGTGCAACAAATGACTGCTTAACCAATAATGCTTGAAATTAAGCGTCTCCTGTCTCTTAGTGGAAAACAATTGTTTTGCTGAATCATTGTCACATGGTGAGCTTTTCACTATAATTTCATTAAACTGTCATTTCTTTCTGTACTGCGTTTCATCATTCCTGCATGTCAAAATATTTTTTGAATAAAAACATACTCTCACAGTAGTACTTCCCTTAAGTCTTTTGATCCATTTGATAATAATGGATCCTGTTTTGGTTTTGACTTCGCTTGGGCCACAGATACACACTGTGCATTTTCTGGATAAATAAAGGAGGGAATTGGTATAATTTGATTTATAGGCAATGATGAAAAGTAGTCTAGTACCTGATGGTGACCATAGGAGTCCCACTAAAACCTTATAGTTACAGGGTGCTTTTTAATACCCTCCAACTAAAATATTCAAGTTAAAGCATCACTCACTATAAATTTTGCAAAAGAAAGGGTATTTAATAAAATTAAATTTAATAAAATTTCATTGAGGTGGACATAAATATTCTTTGCAGCTTACACAAGTGAAATAAACTATTTCTCAAGAGTTTTACATAGTGATAAGTAATCGTATAGTATTTGAGTTGGTTTACAAACACAAATATCTAAAAATATTCAGAAAACTGCAATGTATGCATTAACTAACCATGTAATTACGGTTATTCTTTGTGCACAATGAATTGGACAAATGATGGCTTAAATGCCTGAAATA
This sequence comes from Elanus axillaris, assembly GCA_026212715.1. Classification (NCBI taxonomy): domain Eukaryota; kingdom Metazoa; phylum Chordata; class Aves; order Accipitriformes; family Accipitridae; genus Elanus; species Elanus axillaris. The sequence goes on along the minus strand of JANZLQ010000089.1, from coordinate 2,838,830 downwards.
ATAGGTAATTTGATCCTTGTCATAGTATAAGTACTCAGATGTGCACATGATTTCATACCTAATCCTTTGCATAATAGCACAATGCCATTAGTCACTCTCTACCTCTCGAGCAAAGAGAACACTCAGAATTTCTGTGCAACTATAAATGACTGCTGTAATTCCAACATACATTTTAGTCTTATTTTTTATACTTTTAGCGTTACTGCACAGTTTTGTTATTTGACGAGATATTGTATTTAGTGATGTCATAAATAGGGGACGACATAAACCAGGAGACATCCCTTTTTCCAGTGTTGTTTGATGTTCATTGCATGGATTTTCTGTTTTGCTCTCTAAGGCTCAGCTAATTCCCTTTTTCTTCTGTTTTCTCATTTGTTGTCGTTTCTTGTTGTGACTGGTGCTGTAAATTGGGTAGGATTCTTCTCACATTTATCTGTACTGGGCAGGCAAGTTATGCTTTTGGGGGGATGCACATGTTTTTCTCCAGCTTTATGGTGCCTAAGTGTGAGCCCGATTGCCTTTGCAATGCTGTTTCTCCAAGGGAAGCAAAGGAAATTTGTTTCAAAACAAAGTTAGGGAAGACTAAAATGTTGCAGGTTTGAGGAAAGAATGTTTTCTTGTTCTTGTGCTTGCTGTTCTCATTTAACCATATGAAATTCAACAAGGACAAATCTTAAACTATTTATAGCCTGTAATTATAGCTGTCTGAAATGGCTGTCTTTTTATGTATCTAGTTAGAGAAAATAATTCTGGTATTTCACAATTTTAATATTGTGCAGAAGAGTTTATTCGATTGGTTTAGCAATTTTGGGTGTTTGTTTCTGCAGATTTTTCTTCAGTAGATGTAGAAAGTATTCTTTATTTATTCTATAAAGCTCGTTGTGATATGCAAAAGTGGTCATGTAGCTGTGAATTTTGGTGATTGGTTTGGCTGACGCTAAACGTCTTTGATACTGGCTTATAATTAATTTTTCTACTTGCCTACCAATTTTAGGATGCAAACCCTGTTGTGATAGAGCCTTCATCTGTCTTGAGTGGAGGTAAGAATTCACTCGTAGCTGCTGCAGCCAATACTTCAGAGCAGGGAGAAGACAAAATGGGAGGTCTTAATTACTTCAGTGCAACAGAAGAAAAGTTTTCAGATAATATTTCTACTGCATCAGAAGCCTCAGAGACTACTAGCAGCAGTAAGCATAACACCTTATTTCCTTGGAGGTTTAATGTAGAACACGTTTTGAAAAAACTACATACTGCATGGATTCCTCCAGGCGAAAAGATAACACAGTTTAGATTACAGAAGTGGCTTATGTGTGGACAGCGGTGAATGACTAGGATTTTGTAGTCTGTGGTGGATAAACAAGAAACAGTCTTGTTTAAACAGCAGTTCATCTTTAATGCTATGATTAGTTTCTAGAATTGTTTTCAAGATAGCTTTTGTCCTATCATTTATTTTCTGAGTGGATTTTCTTCCCCCCCCCCTTCCCATCAAGTTGTTTCTAGTGCTACC
>JANZLQ010000089.1:2759358-2829198 GCA_026212715.1 Elanus axillaris | reverse complement strand
TACCCTACCCTACCCTATCCTATCCTATCCTATCCTATCCTATCCTATCCTATCCTATCCTATCCTATCCTTGCTATAAATCAACACTGTAGCACTTTTCAGCTGTGCATTAACCAGAGGAAGATCTGTCAGGGATGGGTCTCTTTGTCTTGCTGATTGAAGCAAACAGAAATGGGCTTTGCCCTACAGAGTAAAAAGCTCTGCAAACCACTGCCCTCAGGCCCTGTTCACACTCATTCTGCCTATTATTTGGCTTGGAGAGTTATAAGGCTTCAGAGGGTATCTCTAGGGCCCTAAACCAGGACTATTATTTTGTTTTGTTTTCATCTTGATACGCATGAAATACTGTGAGGGCTGTGTTTCAGCTGTTTAAGTGGCATTTTTAAAGTATGATGCCCAGGATTATGAGGTGAATGCCCCCTTTTGGGATACGGCAGGTTGGACTAGGAAGACTTTTTGCGATGGTGCTGGAAGACTCTGCATAGGACAGAGGTGATATAATTGGTGACATACTTGTCTGCAACTTTTGTGTCCTTATAAAGAGCCTCTTATCCTCTTCAAAATCTTGACTAGGACAGTAGGTATGCAAGGCACTATCCTCTCTGAGTCAATTACAAGACTTACTTTGGGACAAGAATATATTTAGGCTTACTAATAAGCTAATTCTTCAGGAATTTTATAAAACACGATTTTAAAACCTAGGGGGTTTTTTTCTGATATTGCCACAGCATTGAAAAGAAATGTACCGCCTATCAGTTTCCCAGATGGCAGGATGTATTTGCACTGTGAGAAAACCTACTGAGCTAAAAAGACTTCCAGTAGAAATCACATTACTTTGTACCATGCACGTTTATTTCATTTTCTCCAATGTAAATTTTGAGGGTAACACTAATGTTATTATACAGGTATGACATACATCTGTGATATGCACCATCTGAATTTGCTGTGCTGATATTTCAAAGACTGGTTTACATTCATGTAGCTTTTAAAGTCCAGCACAACCTTCTGGAAATTTAACAAACACATTTTTGACCTCAACCCTTCCTGTGTGCAGTATTGTTGGCCAATTTGTCCCAATTTTACAGGTTTTTAATTTCAAAATTGTAAGAGTAGCAAAACTTGTAGCTGGTGTTACTTTAAAACCATTCAAAATAAAAATTGAGCCCTGCTGTTAGTTCTAAGGAAGAAAATGAGATAGTACCTGAGTTGAATTTAACATAAGAAATCCAAAATAAGATTTGGAAAAAAACACAAAACAATCCTATTGTTGTCTAGTTGAATCTTTTCCTCACTCTTAAATTTAAAGGAAAAAAAATAATGAAAAATAAATTATTCTGATTCATGGTTTCCTTACCACTGTTTTCTGAGGTTTTACACCAGAGTATAAGCTACTGAATCAAACTTGTAGTCATTGTGCATGGGATTTGTACATATCAGGGGGTTCATATATCTTTATCACCCTTTAAAGAACAGCAGTAAAAAAAACCCAGAAAGCCTTTCCCATTAATCATTTCAAGTGAACTCACATTTTTAGAACAAGGACAGAGGCATGTTGCTCTTAAAATGCACTCCTTTGCTGTTTGTTTTAATAACATTTGCACTCCAATGCCTCATATGAAGAAGAGGGTAATACGCAGCTTGGCTCTAGAAAAGCATGGGTTGCAATTTCTTCCTGCAGTTTTACTTCCATTATTCCTGAATATTTGTATCCACTGCCATCAGCATCTAAGCTGCTCACTCTGCTGAAGACCAACATACTAGTAATTAGGAGAAAAAACATTTGACAAACTGGTAGTGGAGTATCAGAATGATAAATCAGAATGACACCATTATTTCATACAAGCACTTTATGTGAACATCTGCAAGTCCATATATTAAGAATAAAATTATCAACAATCAACACCTCTTTACTGTGATACCACTGAGTTAAATAAGCAAAGAGACCAGCTTTATGGTATTTTAGGACTTTCATTCTGATACAGAGCAGCAAGACACAAAGTGTATCATTGTCTGAATATATCAGAAATTTTGAAAACCATTTTTTTTACTTGAGGCAATTTAGTTTTAATATAGACAGCAGCAAGAAATGTTTCATTGTATCCAGATTCCTAAACTATTGGTTTATCTTTAAATCAGACCTACTTAGTATTAAACATTATTTAAAAAGTGTGTGTCAGACATTCACTACCAAAACCTAATTATCACTGGACATAAGCTTTCTAGATCAAAGGCTTAGTTTCCATGGTAGTACCTAAAATGCCCTCTTAAGTAACAGCTCATGCATCAAATCAGCATTAATACTTAACGTAGGAAGAATAAAACCCAAATTATGTTCACTTCTACTTAAACTCACAGAAGTAACCAAGACTTAGGAAAGTAAAATTTGCAAATGTGCAGTGTATTGGCATAAGTAATTGGTGTGATTTTAATGTATATAGCACTAGCTATGCTTGCTAACTAGACTTGAAGTATGTTGGCCTTAGCAGAACAAAGACCTGAACTAGCTTAGAATAGATACTTTATATGAAGAATAATAATACAGATGAGGAGAAGCTTTCCTCAGTGATTGCTTATGGAAAATATTTTGGATTTGTGGAACATACATGATTTGAGGTTTTCCTGTAACCCTAGCTAATGTCCTGGTAATCTTTTGATGCTCATCAGTAACACACTGTTATGCCTATAAGCACTTTTTCTACATCTTTTTCAGTTTAAGACTCATTAAATCTTTAGCAGCCATGAGTAATAGTATCAAAGAAGATAATACAAGATTCATTCTGTCATACAATACCTATAGCTTTCACTGCACTAGCAAAAGGGAGTAAAATTAAAGCCTTCTGTAAAATGTTAGTTATAGAAAGAAAAAAGTCTTGCTTAATATTTGTCTTCAGTGAAATTTTCTTAGTAAACAATATGGTCAAATTATGTCTATTAACAAAATATTTTCAAAATGACTACTGATTAATTAACAAATTCTTTATTACTACAGATTACTGAAGTGTTAAACACTATTCTTCCATTATAAATCTTAGGTATAACTGACAATTTGCCATTGGGCTCTTGGTTATGGAACTAATATAGCTTAAAATCTCAAATGTCTGTGGCTAAACTAAGCCTTCTAGGGTTGTATTCATGCATTTAAACAAAAGGCCTAATAAAGACAACCTTAGGTCTAAACATTTAGGTGAATAACTTGTGCTTTCATATCAGGATGTTTTTTCAGATCCTGGTCTTTTTTTTTTTTTTTTTTTTTTTTTAAATCGGCTATTGGATATTGTGTATCTTACTCTTTTCTAGAAACTATTAAATACACATGCACAGAAAAAAAATAAAATAGAGGATGTACGTTTCCTTTGCAGTTTAACCACCTGGGTTGGAAAACTCTTGCCAGTTGTTTTTCTAGAGTCGCACTGCGCAAGCAGTGAAATTTAGATTTTGGTGTTAAAGACCCAGAAAACTTATCTTTTGTTTTCCTAGTAGCCTGATAAACATTTAATTATTCTGTGGTGTGTTTAAAAATTGGCAATTGGTTGACCTATTACAAGACTTGATGAAGTTTCGTAGAAACTGTTTTAAATGGAAATAAAAATACAGTCTTTCAGTGACATGCCACCAGAATCTTTTTCAAGTGTGTATGTGAACAAATCACAACGAGCAAGGAGAATGTATTCCTCCAAATCATTAAGCGCATGTAGTTCTCTCATTCTAAAGAAATACCACATAAAATTAAAACATTGAACTAGATGCTTCTGGAGATCAGTGAACTACTGTATTAATTAACTTAGGTAGGAAACTGGTGCTCTCGTTTTTGTGAGTTTTAACTTCATTGCTTTGAGATTAAAATATCCTCAGAGAATTTTAAATCTAGAAGTAATAACTCTATGAAGTATTTTTTTCTCTTGCAGAACTATCTTACTTTGCTGGATGATGAAGATCACAGACTGGAGTATCTTAAAATCCAAGATGAGCAGCATTTAGTAATAGAAGGTATAAAAAGGGCTTATCATTTGTTTACACACTAAAAAGGAATAGTTTTATATGAGTATATATATGGCTAATACATTGTATGTAGTACCCATTTCTGTAATTGCCCAAGCGACACAAATATATAGGCCTACTGCCCAAATATTTTATTTTTTGGACATGTTTTGAGAAGGGAGAGTGTGTGTAAACAGGTGTCTGTCCCTAGAGATGCATGTATTGAAAGAAATAGAGGAAGAAATACCAAAGCTTCAAATAGTCCACCACCCCTACAGTAATAACTAAAATACCAGAGATTTAACAAAAGTAGGGTGCAGCATCTGGGGCCTTTTTATTATCTGGTTTTTCTTTCACTAATTTTACAAGACTTTAGGTTATGATATTTTGCATGAACATATTCTTACTGACAAAGCAAAAGGTGAAGAAAAGTGCATGCGTCAGTCCATGTCAGGTTCATTTCTAATATTTTCATTGCAAGCTGCTTTTATTTTCACATCTGAGGAGAACCTAACACATTTGGACTTGGCTGCTTGGCTAACTCTTGTCGTGGTAGAAAGGCATCAATAAACAGTCTCAACCTTTCTCCTCTCAATTTATGTCTGTCGTGTCTCATCCTCCTGCCATACGCTAACCGCGCTAGGCAGTGCTATCAGTCACAAACACGTTAAGCCCTTGTCAAAGGTATCGGGGTGCACAGATCAGCTGAATTTTCAACTAGTTTCACCTTTTGGGCTCATTTTTTTAATAGGAGACACAGAAGTGTACATAGTTGATCCACTCTGCCGTTGTCCTTGCGTCACAAAGGCTACATAGAAATCTGGGTCTTGCGTTGGTTCTGTACAAGTTTCGCTTAGCGTAGCTTTGTATTACACCTCAGGTTGGTGTGCTAGATGGACTCATCCTTTTTACCACTTGGCTCAGCTCATATCTAAAGTTGGCAGAGTGGCTGATGCAGTTCATTGTGTATCTGCATTAATCGCTAGACAGGAGAAGAAATGGGAATTTATATGTAGGGAGCAGGGAGAGGCGCTGCACCTTGCTGTGTCAGGTGAAACAGAACCCCGAGGCTGTAGGTCAATAAACAAACTGGCATTAAGTCAACACTGCAACTGAAAGAAGCAGTCCGTCCTTCCTCTGCCTTCGCCGAGGACAGCTACTTGACACCTATCCGAGGAACTGGCTGTAAGAAGTGATCTAGTGAAAAATAACTCCCTCTTTTCAGCTAGCTCAGTTCCTGAAGCCAGTTTGCTGTATGGCTTGTGTTAGTGCAAGATAGATGCTTTTTTTTTGTCCCACTTTATATCAAAACACATCATTTGTCCCTATTTTGAAATCCATTTCAATCTTTTGTTGATTCGTAACAACAAAAAATATTAGTGATCGCTCACGAAGCAAACAAATTTGTTCAAATGTGGGAGTCCTTATTAAGTATTAGAATAAGTACTGTAAAACTTCTTAACCAACAGGAAAGACATCTCAGAGCTGCTTTCTAAAGATGTTACTGGCATGGTTGGAATGATGCAGTATTAGAATAATTTCCAATAATGATTGGAAACATTGAAATGAAAACTAGCTAAAATAATAACTAAAAATAAGCAAAGTTCTAAACCCAAATATTAGAAAATTTTAATTAAGCCTCTTCAGCTGTATAAGCTCTCCAGAGTAAGTAACAAACAATTTTTAAAAATCTTTATACCGTATCTCTTTCTAGTTCGAAACAAAGACATGAGCTGGCCAGAAGAGATGTCTTTTATAGCAAACAGCAGTAAAATAGACAGACATAAAGGTAAGTGTTTCAGCACAATAATTGAATTATGATGAGAAGAAAAATCCAAGAGGCTATATTATGTTGAAACAATCCTTTTTAATATAAGTGCTCTTTAACTTTGTATGCCTGTGCTGCTTTGCTTGTTCTTTCTGTTTTATTAAATTAGATGCTGGAAATGTGGGAGGGTTGGATGTATAGATAGGTAAATTTGTAGGTGTTCAGATGCAGCAGCAGCAAATGGTACATAGCGAATTCTGGATTTTGTGTTTAGTATCTTGGATTTATGTTTTTTTAAGGTAAGGATTAGTTAAGATTTTAAGTTAATTTTAACAAATTAGTCCAGAAATTTCAGTACCATAATTATTTACCTGGAAGTAGTTTGTATGGATTGTACTGATGTCCATAGTGGATCACATCTAACAAAATACCTCTGTTTCCGTGGAGTGGAGTTGAGAGAGCAGATATTTTGAACAGGCTGGTCCTCCGTTGCATCTGCTAGCTGTAGTCTTGTAGTTGGGAGCGGGTTAAATGGAATCGGTTACTGTGAAAAGGTCATATTCTTAACTTTACTGATATATGACTGAATCTTTCACATCTGCACAATTGGTATAATTGTTTTCTTTTTCTCAGTTCCTACCGAAAAGGGTGCTACTGGATTAAGCAATCTGGGTAACACATGTTTCATGAACTCCAGTATCCAGTGTGTCAGTAATACACAACCTCTAACACGGTATTTCATCTCAGGAAGACATCTTTATGAGCTTAACAGGTATTCCATTTGAGACCATTGGCATTTTAGATGCTGTAACATTTCTTTAAAATGAGTTTCAGCTTTCAGAAGTAGATGATATGAATAAATCCTTTGAAGTTCAGTGTTATCAGCCATCAGCTACATAGCAGATACTAGATGAGATACATGAAAGTATAGCCTCTTTTGTTTCTGAGAGAGTTAAAAGAGTTCAGCAAGAAGCCTTTTCACTTCCTTGTTTATGCCCGTGCTTGAATTTTGTTTAAATTTTAGTATGGTAACAATTACTTTATGATTCCTAGGACAAATCCAATAGGAATGAAAGGACACATGGCCAAGTGCTACGGGGATTTGGTTCAGGAGTTGTGGAGTGGAACTCAGAAGAACATAGCACCATTAAAGCTGCGGGTAAGTCTGTGATGTGTGTTATTTAAAGGTAGAAAGCAAGAATTTCTTTGAATAGCAGAAATCTTTTAGTGCACTTTTTCCTGATGTTACCTGTATTGTAATGGTTCTGGGACTCAAATCAGTATCTCCCCTAGAGAAAGGGAAGGAAGCTTGGACGTATATTTTCATGTGTTAGAAGCTGGCTGTGAAGCCAATGACCATATCCTGGGCAGTCAGTCATCACGTATGTCACGCCAAACTGGCCGCAGAATTTGCTTTCTTGCCTGTGAGGAATGTAGGGGAGGTGTTCAGGAAGGGGCCGTGTAGAGGCAAGATGCACATCTGGAGGAAGCCAGGGTTCATCAGTCCTGGTGCTCAGGACTTGAGCAGCTTTCTGTGGAATATAGTCATGGTTCAGTGGTTGTAAGGTCAAAGGACTTACCTGCTATGAATCAGAGGTTGTGGTATAAGATGTGGCTTTTATAGCCCTTGTTAGGGACAAAAGGTTATGCATTTGCCTGTAAATGGTCTTGTTCTGAAAGTATAGGGGGTTACCTTAACTCTTGGCAATTGAATTTTTGCTCTTTGACAGCATGCGTCTTGTCTACAATATTTTGATTTATTGTTACAACCTTCGTTACATTATGTTTAATAAGTTTCTGTCGTTTTTTTATAGTGGACAATAGCAAAATATGCTCCAAGATTTAATGGCTTTCAACAGCAAGACTCACAGGAGCTTCTGGCTTTTCTTTTGGATGGTCTTCATGAGGATTTGAACAGAGTGCATGATAAGCCATATGTTGAACTGAAAGACAGTGATGGTCGACCAGACTGGGAAGTAGCAGCAGAGGTATGGGTTGAAATTTTTGGCTTTGGGGTTTGTTTGTTTGCTGGGGTTTTTTTCCCCTATAGTACTAAGCTGCTCAGTTGTTGATGAGGCTGTCTGTGACAGTACTCTTTCAGGACTGTACCATCTTTTGGAACTTGTTAGATCTGTGATTTAAGGAGTCATTTTCACCTTTGAGCTGAAAATGAGTTTTAAGTATTAAAGGTATAATGATGTGACTTCACAATCATTTTGAACAGCTCTTCAGAATTAGGGAGTATCAAAATATTTCAAGATACCTGATGATCCTTTCAGAAGTACTTTAAATGATGTCATACCTTGATTATTGTGTTAATTGAAATAACTTTTTACTCATGTTGAAACTAAATACTTCCTTTTTATTAGACATTGGTAAACCACTTCTGTGGAAATAATTTGACTTCCATAAGGCAATGAAACTTTGGAGGTCTTACAGCATATCCTACTTCCCATAGTTCAAGCAAGTAGTCTTCAGCTTCTAACTTTGTATTGGTTTTTTGTACTTCATTTTAGGCCTGGGAAAACCATCTGAGAAGAAACAGATCCATTGTTGTAGATTTATTTCATGGGCAGCTGAAGTCACAAGTAAAATGTAAAACTTGCGGACATATAAGTGTTAGATTTGACCCTTTTAATTTTTTATCCTTGCCTTTACCAATGGATAGCTACATGCACCTAGAAATTACAGGTGAGTAGCAGTGTTTAACTCCCTATAAACTTGTCATCGCTAAAATAAAAATTGTTTACGTAGAACATCCAAATTTTGTTTGTGTTAGTAGTTACAATTAAATATAGTATAACTATTTTAATGTAATAGAGTACAAGAATTTTTGATGGAATACACTTAAACTAAAATAAAACCATTAAAAACAGAGGATAGATGGCCCATTTTCAGTCTTGACTAAGGGACTTAATAGCGAAACATTTAAAATGGAGAGTCTGAGAACTTTCCTTCAGTTCGCTGTGTTGTGGAGCTTGTCCTAAATCTGCCTGGAGTGAAAAAGAAGGGCCAAGGGGAGTGTACAAACAAAAAATACTTTATGGGTCACAAGCTATACTATGAAGAACCCATGTATTCTTGGAAAAAAGACAAAAGGAAATATGATGAAAAAGTGAAACAAATTTTGAAACCATTTTCTACTGCCTATGCAGCGGGAGATTTTCTGACATTTCAAATGCAGACCTTGAAAATCGACTAGTAAAAAAAAATTAAATAAATTGTATCTTCCTTCAAGTGGGGGAAAAAATACTTTCTAATGAGTAAGTGGCTGTAATGTATTATTCTCATTAAAACCTTCCTGGTTTGCTGACCAGTGTGTTTCTTTTCCCCTTTAAAGTAATTAAATTAGACGGTACTACTCCTGTTCGATATGGCCTGAGATTGAACATGGATGAAAAGTATACAGGTTTGAAAAAACAGTTAAGTGAACTCTGTGGGCTAAAACCAGAACAGATTCTACTTGCAGAAGTGCATAGCTCAAATATAAAGGTAAGAAGGAAAAAAAATTCACCATTGCTGCAACATATTTTTGGTATTTTTGTTTGTTATTTGTGAACAGCAGCATACTTCTTCATTCTTTTTGACATAAAGCTTTGGCTACAAGAACTGTGAAATAATTTAACTGAACGTGTGCCGAAAAAGTCAGCTTAGTTGTATCCCTGTATACAGCGCTTTTATTTCACTCTTAAACCGTAATTTGGCTTGCTTTAAATAGATTTAAAATCAGAATAAACTGAACCAAAGTAAACCACTTGTAAACAAAATTAATAGTGATGTAGAAGCTTGCAGAAGTTTAATTGAATTGATCGGTAATGATATTTTTAGGAAAAAAAAGGATCAAATCATCTTGAGGTAATAAATCTCAAGTTAGAGTGCTTTCATGAGTTTAAACACTGTCCAGACACTGGAGGCATAAATAACGACTCGCTTTAGTGTGCATGCATATATGTGTATATATATACATTTTTTTTGCTGTCATTGAATAGGATTAAAACTGAAAGAAACTAGGTGCTCTCAGTGTGTTTAGAGAACCATTAATAACTCTCTCACGTCTTGCCACAGAGATCTGCAAAGAGCTGTGCTTGTTGGCTCCCTTTTTACCTTCTAGAAAGGTGTAAGAAAGCAGATGGCAGGGGAGAGATGAGCTGATAGATACACTTTTTTCAGAAGGACAAAACATGTTCGGAGTCACAGATAGAAATATATACATGTCTGACTAACTTGCTGCTGTTTTTTACTGAAGAACTTTCCTCAGGACAACCAGAAAGTCCGGTTATCAGTGAGTGGGTTTTTGTGTGCGTTTGAAATACCAATTCCAGGATCCCCTACATCAGCATCAAGTCCTGTGCAGACAGGTAAAAGAAAAGATACTTATTTTCCTGTTCATTTAAAATGCACAGTGCTTAGGTACTGGAGAAATTCAAAAGAAAACCTTACTTTTGAGCAATAAGTAAACAGTGAAGATTAAAGAAAAGACAAATAAGTTAGAATTCGTACCCACAGAGAAGCTGTGATCAGTCTCAGTACCTACTGGTGGTGGTCTGTGATCCTTTTTAGGATCTTACCCAGGATAGCGGTCTGAAGATCACTATGTACTTACTTTACTTAAAGACATAAGAAACATGCAAAATATTTTATTACTTGTGGATTGGCTCTAAGGCAGGACATATAAAAAATTGGAAGCCTGATTTTGTTTGTGGTTTATCTACAGGTTGTAAACACTTCTGTTATTCTTTGCTCTTGCATGCTCTGATTTTGCAAAGCTGTAGGCAAAGAAAAGGTTAGATGTTGGTCTTAAGGAGAGTAGAAGGTATTTTATTAAATGCATTGACCAGAATGGGAAGGGTAAAAAATTCTTGTGATCAGTTCTGGTTGCTGTAGATAATTGAGAATGTCATTGTCTATCTACAGATGTCTCAACTGGGCCATCGGCTAATGGAGCACCCAACATAATGATGAATGGAGACCTTCCAAAACCAGCCCTAATTCCAAATGGAATGCCAAATACTGTAGTGCCATGTGGAACAGAGCGTAACCTTGCCAACTGGACTCTCAATGGTCATGTGCCCTTGCTTTCTGATAGTCCATGTACAGGGTATATAATTGCGGTCCACAGAAAAATGGTTAGTAGATTTTGTATTTGTTATAAATTGTTCACGTAACACACTTTGAAAGAAAGACAGCGAGGCTTTTTTTGATGTCCATATGATAAATTAATCTTTGTTTCTTAAGAACAGGGAGCATGAATATATTTCCCTCTTAAGTTGGCGCCAAGTTCTACAGAAACGCAACTCTTATAAATTTAAATTGTAATGTCTAAAGTTGGTGCATTTTAGTTTCCCTAGTGCTGGCATGCTTCCCAGTTCTTTAATGCTGAGATGCATACTTGGGCATTTGCTAACTCCCTGATTAAATGTTCCAGGTTCTTTGAGCAGAAAAAAATGTAATTAGAGGAGCTACTAGAAATGCATTTCTTTCCCAGTATGTGGAAAAGCCTTACTTCTTATATGGAAACAGAGTGAAGATATATAGTACATTCCTGGGTCGTTCTGTTAGCATTACTACACTTTGTAAGTGCATCTGTAGTTAAGTTGAACTCTCAATGTCAGAGCCGGCTGACTGAACACCTCAAATAGCCACGCGTTCTGCGTGCGCTGTGTCCAAACTTTTAGAGTCTGTTGACATTTAGAGCCTGGTGGATATGGGCCAGGAGACCGTTTAACTTCCCTCTTTACTGTGTGTTTGTAGGAGGCTTTTTTTCTCTATTCTCTGAAGAAGTGGCCACTAACCACTGTTATCACTGTTATCTTGATTCCGATTTTGCAGAAACTCTTGGGTGACTGGTATAATGCTTTTGAGCCATTACAAGCTGCTAGTTATACAGCTTAAAAACCAGTAAAAGTAGTTTGTGGAAGCTATTCCACGCTTGCCATTGTCAAAAATCTTATCAATGGAAAGGGTTAATGGTATAAAACTTAGGCAAGGTGGTGACCATTTGCTGTACCTCAGTGTCGTTAAGTCAGCATGTTAAATCTTTCTTACGATGGAAGATGTAGCTTGAAGGTTAGTTTGTCCGCTTGGTCTAACTTGTGTACAGTCTGTAGTGCTCCTTCAGACGTAAAGGTTTTCTTTTTCTAGCAAACGTACGCTTGCCTAGTGTAGAGGTCATTTGGGGATAGGTATTAGCATCATTAAGTGCCTGGCTGCATTACAGTATTACCATGTGCTGGGAAAAGAAAGAAATACGCGTCATATGAAAGGTAAAATATTGTACATCATTGAAACACAGTTTTATGTTGATGTGCTCTAATGCCTAAATAACATTGCGACAAGATCATACGATGCAAAAAGGTTTTCAAGTCAGTGATCAAAATTTACGGTATTTAATATCAGGGGAAAAAATGCTGAAATGGAGTGCTTTTAATAGAATTAATGGTTTATTTTAATTGCCAAAGCCTGAAATAAGTAAGAAGGTCAGCATCCTAGTAATTACGGTAACGTGAGTTAATGCATACTTAGATCTGAATCATTCTTTTATTTCACATATGCAGATGCGGACAGAATTATATTTTCTTTCATCTCAGAAGAATCGTCCTAGTCTCTTTGGAATGCCACTAATTGTTCCTTGTACAGTTCATACACGGAAGAAGGACCTGTATGATGCAGTGTGGATTCAGGTTTCCAGGCTTGCTAGTCCTCTCCCGCCTCAGGAAGCCAGTAATCATGCACAAGACTGGTGAGTCTGGCCTCTTGGTTTTTGGCTTGAATTACGTAATACAGTGGCTTAGACTTGCTTACAAGGTTTGAGAGTCTCTTCATCAGTTCTGACTTCTCATAGTACCTCTGTGGAATGAACACGCGCTTTTTAATGTATAATTAAGCTTTAAATGTCAACAACTTCAGGAACAATTGTGTACGCTTTCACCCCAAGTGCTTTCTGCCTGCAGGTTCCATTTAGTGGGCTATTTTTGTGAGAAGTCATTTTGAAGTCCTGCAATTTAATAATGGCAATAATTAAAAATAAATTCTAATCCTTTTTAATACAGTTAAATGTAGTACACCTTCTAGCTGCACTTAAAGGTTGGCTTTACTCAAATTGCTTGATTTCTTCTCTTCCAATGGTTGATAATTAGTTATATCTGGTAAATTTAGATGATGAAAGGGCAGGTCTTGTTTTAATAACTTAATCTAATCGAAACTAAAATTTCGAGGGGTGGGGTTGCGTTGTTTTTAAAGTAAACATGGCAAGCATAGTGAAGGAACGTAATTGGCAGTCTGAGTGCTCATGTTTCATGTTGTTCTTTCTTCTGTTCCAGTGATGATAGCATGGGGTATCAGTATCCATTCACCTTAAGGGTAGTTCAGAAGGATGGAAATTCTTGTGCTTGGTGTCCATGGTACAGGTAAATTGTCCTTTTTAATTTAAGGAAGGGAATCACTCTAGCAAAAAGGTAATTTATGTTAATGAGTTTGTGATATGTTTCAAACTTCAGAGGTAATACCAAACAAAACAATTCTAGAATCTAACTTAACCGAAATTCTCACATGGCAGACTTTCACTGTAGTATAGTTTTTATGACTTGAGAGTTGAATGCTCTGCTGACACAGAAATTCTAAATTAAGAGACAGACATGAGATTACCAAAAACCTCTTAACCCCTTACGATATTCAGTGTGCGTGTGTGTATATATGCAGGTGCATATATATACATATTTGGATGATTCGGGGGGGGTTCATACAAAACCAAACTTTTAGATGTAAATCATTTACCCTCGCTAGTTCCTGTGCTGTTCGAAGAGTAAGAACTAAAATGGACAATAAGAAATTCACCCTGGAAGCATGCTTGGAATTCTCCCTACAAAAAGCCATGCTACCAAAAATTCCAGACCTTTGCTGGAAAGTATTCAGACCATATACTCATTTAAATAAAAGTTCATATACTCATTTAAATAAAAGTTTGTTAGACCTAGATAAATAAAGTACATTAGCTATCACGTTGTAAAATACTTGTGGAGGCAGAGCACTGTAGTTTTTTGGTGTTCTAGGTAGGCTTGGTCAGCATTATACACAGGTAGATGGTTGAGCTCACCCAGTAACTTCATTGCTCATCTCTGTTAAAGTTTTGTAGTAAAATACCAAACTGACACTGATTATTGTTTTATAAAAGTGCCTCTTACACTGAAGGCAAGGCCTGAAACTTTGGGGGTGCATATGTTACAAGGTACGGAGCAGAACTGGAGTGTGAAGTAATGTAAAACTTAGTGGACAGTTTACTTACCACATCTAACTTTTTCATTTAGATTTTGCCGTGGCTGTAAAATTGAGTGCACAGAAGATAGAGCTTGTGTTGGGAATGCTTACATTGCTGTAGACTGGGATCCAACAGCACTCCATCTGCGCTACCAGACATCGCAAGAGCGGGTAAACTTTCAGTGCAAACCCTTTGTTGTTCGTCAGTAGCTCTGAAGCACAAAATATTTCACTGCTTTTTATTCATTTTTTAAATTCATTTTATTTGATGCTTCTTTTGTCCATTTTCTGTTAAAGTCAGTAATCATTGAACAGTACATTCCGGATAAATTAATGTCTTAGTGTTAGACCTCTTACGTGACCGTAATGTGGAAGGGAAGCTCTTAAGAAACCACAGCAGTGTATTTTCTGTCTGTTGTGAGTTGCTTTTGATCCAGCCTCCACAATATGTTACAAAATATGTTAATTTGATAAATTTTCTAAGCACACCAGTGCTTACATGTGAGTAAACCTAATTCCTCATCGAGTCAACAGCACATATCTAAAGGTAAGCCTATAGCTGAGTTTATCTAGAATAGCTGTTCGAACTTGTGGGCTGAATCTATAAACTTGTGCTTTAAGGATAATTTTGTAAGCAGAACCCAAGAATAAGGGCAGTGCATTATTTGTACTGCCTTTTCATAATTGAAATAAAATTTCTGCTAAAACTTAGTGCATCTATTTTTTTTATCTTTTATCCTAAATAACTATATGATGTTATTTGTATGATACTGTGAATAGAGCCTTCCTCTGAGCAGTTTGCATATGTTTCCAAGTCAGATACAGTTTTTTTCTCACTTTAGATTGTAGAAGAACATGAAAGTGTTGAACAAAGCCGACGAGCTCAAGCAGAGCCCATCAATCTAGATAGCTGTCTTAGAGCCTTCACCAGTGAGGAAGAACTGGGGGAGGATGAGATGTACTACTGTTCCAAATGCAAGACCCATTGTTTGGCCACCAAAAAGCTGGATCTTTGGAGACTTCCCCCTATTTTGGTATGATCTTGTGTAATTTTCCTCTACAACAACAAAATCGAAGTACATTGATCACAAATTTGAATTGCTAGCTATGTCTCCTTGTTCTGAATAAGACTTGCTTTTGTTCACAGTCACAGGAGGGGCATTGCCTTAGTTTGCCTCATGCATTTCTGTAATGCAGACAAATAAAACAAACCTCAAAACCTTTTGAATCTTTTTAGCTGATACATTGCAGGAAATGGTGGTGTTTTGCATTCAGTGTCATCTGTTCTGACATAGAATTCGCATTTAGGCAGTCTTTCTGGTAACATGATCTTTTGTCTGGTTGTGTAACACCTGCTTTTGTCGCTTTTCAAATTTGGTTGTGTTAATTCAAAACACACAGTGCTGATCACTGAATTGAAGCAACCTTTTCCATCATTTTCCCGTGAAAATATTAGTTCCATATTTTACCAGCTTCATCCCCAAATTCAAATTGTCACATTACAGCATTGTTACTGTTTCATAGTGACATATGACAGAATGGGTTTGTTTCAGGAAAAAATATTTTTAAACAGTGAAGTTACTCACTGTGATGTAATTGTCCTCCTTTCATTTTCTCTGACATGTTTCTCCTTAGATCATTCACCTGAAAAGATTTCAGTTCGTAAATGGCCGCTGGATAAAATCTCAGAAAATTGTTAAGTTTCCCAGAGAAAATTTTGACCCAAGTGCCTTTTTGGTACAAAGGGATCCAAGTAATTTTCAAAGAAAGCAGCTAATGCTCCAGGTTGACAGCCTTCCTGAACCACGGACTCTCCAAGGGGAGTCTAGAAAAACAGAGCAGCAGATCACTAATGCATCAGGAGAAGGGGAGATACTGAACAGAAGTCCATCCTCCCTTAACACTACTGTCTTGAATAATATCAAAGGTGGGTAATAATTAGGGAAAATTCCAGTCAATACTGATATTTGGATAGGGAAAAAAAAATAATTTATATTATGAACGAAATCTTAATGTTTGTTTGGCCAAAGCACTGCATTTATTTTGAAACACTCATTTCTATTATTGTTTGCCCTGGAAAGCTTAGTGAAGCTTTACCAGGAAAAAAAAAAGAAAAAGAAAAAAAAAAATCACTCAGTGACAACAGATATTGGCACTGACTGCTTGTGTAAGTGGGCTGGATTAAGACTGAGGAACGTGCTCATGCATAAAAAGAGTTAAATTTTATTGATAGGTGTATGTATGTGTGTGCGCAAAGATAGTTTTATGTACTACTCATTAGTTGCAGTGAAATAAGTATTTTTTAATGTTTGGTTATTAAAAAATATATATTTTTTTAAGTCTACACCGTATGTTTACTGATCTTAGCAGTCCACATGTTTTCTGTTTTAGCATCTCCATCTTTGGGGAGGAAAAGCGGAACCAGCTGTCCTTCAAGTAAAAATAGTAGCCCAAATAGTAGCCCAAGGACTTTAGGAAGAGGTAAAGGGCGTCTGCGGCTACCACAACTGGGTAAAAACAAACTGTCAAGTAGCAAAGAAAATTTGGATGCAAGTAAAGAGAACGGTACTGACCAGGAACAGAGGTTTACTTCTGATCACAGTGATGCTCTTACTAGAGGGCAGATTTTGGGTGGTAGTCAGAGTGAACTATATACTGCTCAGGACAATGAGATGACTCTAGCCAACGGATACATCTGCGAGCAGAATGCATATAGTAACGGCAGTATCAACGGTCAAATTGATAACCACAGCGAGGATGATATTACAGATGACCAAAGAGAAGAAGTATGTGTTAACCCAATTTACAATCTATATGCAATTTCGGTAAGTTGACTTTTTTTTATGCAACTATCTTTGTTGGGCATTGCTTTGACTAAATGCATTTACTGTGTTGTTTTCATTACAGAAAGTAGGGATCTGTTGAGAAGGAGAGCAAAGTAGAGCCGTTGTCAGAAAAATAAATTTGCCATAAAACTGAGTACAGTTGAAAAGTAGATCTCTGCATAATAATTTTTCTGCTTGAGTATGTAAGCTTAGTCAGCTCCAGATGCATGGATTGTCATGAACCATTGCCACTCACTTAAAGATCATGACAATGATCATGAATTTGTGAATCACTTATGCTGTGAATTCTGAGTTACGGACGTTTGATCCAGAATTTATTTTCTTCTTCGTTTTCTTCAGTGCCATTCAGGAATTATGGGAGGGGGTCATTATGTCACTTATGCCAAAAACCCGAACAACAAGTGGTACTGCTACAATGACAGTAGCTGTAAGGTAAATAATTTCTTTTTTTGTAGCAAATAATTTTCATCTTGCTTACCTAGAGCCAAAGAAATTTACATTTGGTCAGAACTGTCCTTTGAAATCATGAGCATCTCAAAAGTTTAATCAGAAAAATATTGAAGTTGTTAACTGAAATGGTACATGAGATTTTTTTCAAGTTAACATCTGTTCATCAGCTGCTACCATGGGTGAGGAAGGATGCTTATTTTGTACAAAGATGGAAGAATTACTAAAAATGGAAGTCTAAGAATATTTCTTCATGATGCTAGCAGTTTTGTATTCAATTACTGAATAACTAAGTTCCGATGTTTCTAAGTATTTGCATTCATCGCCCTAAAATTTGTCATACTTTTCAAGTAAATAATGGAGCCTGATAACTATAATAATGGAGACAGAAAATGTGATTCTTCTTGTAAACAACCAGTTAAAAATGCTGTTTCTAGGGCAGTTGTGTGTATTTCAAGTTCAGTGACAGTAACGCAATTGTCCCATTGCATGTTTCAGACCGTTTTTCTCTTTCTCAGGAATTGCATCCCGATGAAATCGACACCGACTCTGCCTACATTCTCTTCTATGAGCAGCAGGGGGTAGACTATGCACAATTTCTGCCAAAGATAGACGGCAAAAAGATGGCAGACACAAGCAGCATGGATGAAGATTTTGAGTCAGATTATAAGAAGTACTGTGTTTTACAGTAAGCAGGTGATCTTCCGTGGACTGTTTTGAGAATGTGAGGGATAACATCCTGAAACTTACATTTGGCAAAAATGTTATTGAAACAGATAACCTAAGTGTAGTTATTGTACCCTGTGATCTGAAAGCACAAAAAGAAAACCCTAATTAAATAGCAGTTAATATAAAGATAGTATTGTTTTGTTCTGTTATCTCACTACATGCTCTAAACATTTCTGATGTTAGACATCAGGCTGATACTGCCATTGGCCTTTAAATAAAAAGGTTTGAGAAAGCCGACTAGGACCAAATAAGAGCTAAATTAATTAGTCCAAATAAGAGCTAAACCTAGTAGTGTAGAGTTTACCAACTGTTCTAACAAACCCCTAAGGCTCTCTTTAGGTTTAAGATAATGGGGAAAAAAAAATTGTAGTGTTGTCTTTGGACAACATGATATTGCTACCTCCTTTTTCCTGCAGTTTTATTGCATTTTATTGGCAAAACAGGGAAAGCAAGAGAATGAAAAGTGCACAAACTTAAAGAATTATCATCAAGAGTACGAGAAGTTTCCAGTTTTGCCACCACTAATGTGTGTCAGTTGCTTGCTTTCTGTATGTTGGGAGCACAACCAAATCATAATTTGAGAAGAGATTAATTTCTACACTTGAATGGTTTATTATAATTGTGTTTTCTCCATGTGTTGGCTGTGCGGATCAACATGTTTCAGGAATGGCTTTTCTGCCTGAAGAGTGCTATCTCAAACTTTTGAGATGCCTCAAGAAGAAGCTTCAGGTTGGAGAGAGTAGTTGTGATTTACACGCATGGTGTCTTAAAATGTGCACATTGCACAAAATGTTCCCAGCTTTTGGAAGGAAAGATGCTTGAGCTTATGTTTCATGACTGGTGTTGCTTTTAAATTTGCACTTTTAAAAATTCATATAATTAAATTCAAAAACATAGTTTGTTTTTGTTGTTGTAAGGGCTCTGGAGTGAATGGCTGTGAATTATCCACTGTGTATTTCAAACAAATAAGAAGCTGTGGCTGTCAGGTAGCTATCGTAGCATTCATGGATGGAATTTTTTTTTTATTGGTTTCATAATTTAACGGGTTTCTCTTTTTTCAAAATTTGGTTGCCTTTTCAAATTTTCTTTTTTTGGCGACAGGTTATGCGTATACTTGCAATTAATCCAGAATTGCTTTCCATGCCCTTGCAACATGCTCTTTTAAGTCAATGGGCTTATTGCATGAAGGAAAGCGTGACTGAGTCTTAGCAGAGGCTGGAATAAAGGTGATTATTTTTTGAGTAGGCATTTCTTTAAACATTTTCAGTGTTAAATTGTTTGCATATCTGAATGAAGATAAAAGTTGCACTCTTTTGGCCTTTTGTTCTTCAGCTGAGTCCAAGAAGCTTACTAATTTTGTCATATGTCATCTTCCAAATTCTTCAGATTTTGTATCTTCACTAACAAAATTGATACTTACATGGTTGATCTCTGAAATAAATGTTTGGATTCATTTTACTGTGTTTTACAAGAATGCCAAATCTACCAGTAAGTTTATAATCTCCAGAAAGATCTGAGTTTTATCCATTTAAGAAATTATATCAGCTGATCTTGCTGTCTTTACTCAGGCAAAAACCTCCCCGCCTTTGTTGGAGATTGTGCCTCCTTGAGGACAGCAGATCGGTTCCAAAATAAGTATTGTCTTACTCGTGAAGTGTTGCTCCCTATCCTATATGGTCTTTTATCTTTGAAGTGGTCTAAACATTGAGACTGAAGAAAAGCAAACATGGCTTGTGAATTTCTAGGTTAGAAGCTTTTTCAATACCCATTTGTCTCCTCCTTCCTCCGCAAACTCCATGAAAAGTGAAAGATTTTCAACTGAATTACGTTCAAATGTTTTATTTAAGCAGGTAGCACAATCTACTAATGTTATTTGATCTTCTGTGTTTGTTACTTTGGTTGTAATTAATTTTTTAAATTAAATTAATTCATGAATTAGTAGTAAATTTATTAAGTTAACTATTAACTACATTCACTTTGTAAATTATTGTATAAAATTTATTGACAATGCACTGACTTTAGAAAGATGTTAATGTACATAAATACCTTGTAAATAAAATAGTGTTGATGTACTGGAATATGAGCTGTATTAAAAAAAAGGTATCGGTAATTGTATATGGAGTGAACCTGTTTATCTGTAACTATATTATTCAAACAAATTAAATACTGTGGATGCAGATGAAGTGTCACTTCTTGTCAGATAATTTTTAATAGCTGTTTTCCTGCATTGAAGTTTCTGTGCTGTTTTCATTACGCTTAAATGTATTTGTCAATCCAAAAACTGAAACATGAGTAAGCATACAGCAATTCTTTGCGGTTTGTCCAGCACAGCACTCAGTTCTAAGTACCAAGATATTTCAGCTTGTCTAAGTTTTGTTTTAAAGTTTAGTTTTCCTTTTGAGAACTTTCTGTTCAGTTTTTTTTTAGAATTAGTCCATTTAATTTTTTTTTTAAATGTGTGCCTGTATACATGAGAGAGAGTGAGAGCGAGATCTTTCCCTCTTAAAAATAAGTTTGAAGAACCAGTGCACTAAACCACATGAATTCAGTGGTTCTCATGTTTTTCCATGTTGTAATTTTGGTAGATCTGAAGTGAGATCAGTGATGACTTAGAAGCACAGTGGCCGCACATGGGACCCCTTCTTTCCCACTCTTGAGAATCCTTCTGCAGGTCATTAAACTGGGAAAAAAAAGTTAAGCGTCTTTTAAAATATTTAATTGCTTAATTTTTGCACGTGTACTTGGACAATTAAAACTTGAGGTGTAATGATTTCATTCCAGGTTCTCATGCTGTGGTATATAAGGCTCCTTTTGAGTGTAACAAAAAAATATGTAAAAGAGCATTTTTCTTCAAATTGTTCCAGAAATAATGGGATTTTAAGAAAATCATGCAAAGATTCCATCAATGGAGAGTTTGACAGGAAGTTATGAGACAAATCTTTCAATGGCACTTGCCAAATTCTTTCTTTCAGCTGGCCGTGGGCCAGCGCAGCGGTGCTCATAGCCACGCAGCAGCAGCGCAGCCCACCTTGTCCGCTCTGCCAGCAGCAATCGCGTGTCATAATGTGCTCTCGCCAAAACCCTTCTTTTTAACCTGTTAATGAGAAAATAAAACAAAGTTTATCTGCAGTGGAAATCATCTGCATATTGCTTATTAGCGCAGGTTTTTGCCTCACCAGGAGGAACGATTTCTGAAGTTAAAATTTTCGTGTTACAACAGGATCTGAAGTAAATGACGCTTAGTAATTCTGCACGTAAGCATTTAATTGTGCTTGTATAATTGATCAATAGGCGTTTTAGGTCAAGCAGAAGATCTGTTTTCATGAGATAAAAACAGCACTCTCAACATATGACTCATACAAAAGACACAGAAGCAAAAGGAAAGATGCAAGTTAAAAAATTAATATAAGAACAAGCCAAGAAATAACGTGTCTGTTCTGCTTCAGTGTAGATGCCTGATTGTCTCCAGATAGCAGTTTGCACAGGTGGAGAATAAAACGGCTACATTTGCTGGCAAAGGAAATTCTTTCCTGTAGCTAAAGGAAGAGTCACACGCTGTAGCACAGGCCGTCATCGTTTCCTCCAATGTTGTTTTGTAACCTGGTAAGTCTGTAAAATGGCAGAGTAACTTGGGATGGAAAAAAGGAGGTCATCTGCTCCACCTAACTGCTGGAAGCACGCCTCGGTTCACGTATTGTAACAGTTCCCTGTTTTGTGGCCGTGGTCAATACAGAGGGTGATGCGTTTGGTCGCGTTTTATTTTTCTTTACAAGTTGTGGCAAATGAGCCACTAGGTTTCTTTTCTTTAAGAAGGGAGAAAACATGAAGCTGTCCTGAAGCCCGCTTTCTGGTACCACCTGCAGAATAAGATGGAGTTTCATATAAACAGAGGCTAACAATGGTCTTTTGGGAAGACACAGTTCATCATGAATCCAAGTAACTGTGAGGTTAATGCTAATGGCAAAAAGTCCTTGGGAAAATTTTGCACAGGGTACAAACTGAGTTTAACAAGGTAAATACCAGAGATCTGGCGCATTTGGTATGTTACTGCTAGAGGGAGCACTCCCTGCATGGGTCAGATCATAACACCGAGATTTAAAAAGGAAAGCAAGAAAGGATACTGTACGTGAGAAAATATTTGGGCTTTTTACTCCGAGTTGAATATGAGATTTCTTCTAGAATCTTTTAATTCATGATGCGCATGTTTGTTGATATTATTTTCATGTATGCCAGTGTACTTTAGATGTATCCTACTGCCGGGTTTTTGTTGATGCAAGATTTAAGGCTAACAAAGTGGAAAGTCAAAGGCGAAAATCTTTCACGTAGTCCCTGGAGGGGTAACAATTCTGACACAAATATACATGAGTAAGAGGTCGAAACTGATCTGGCAGTGCTTGAACATGCACTTGCAGATAGGTTGCAGTTTAGAAGTAAAATAAAACTTCAGAAGGTAAATCCAGATCCAGCTGTTGGTTCATGGAATTTCTGAAAAGAAAGGGAATGGTAACTCCAATAACTCTGATAAGCAGACTGTACCTGAACTAAATTTTCATCTGAAACTCTTCTGGTTTTTACAAAAGGTAAGTTTGATATTTTCTCAGTTGAATCCCTCATTCAGTATTGCTGTTAATAATAATGACACTTATTCTTAGAAAACAATCCATTTCAAAAGTGAAATGATCCCTTATGTAAATGAAGGGTTTGCTCTTGGAAGCAGTGCCTTTGAAACAAGGACCCGAAGGTACTTTACGTACAGCCTTGGTGTACTGATATGTTCCCGCTGCTCCCCCCCTGCTTCTACGTCTATGAGTGTTTGCTCACGTATTTTCTTCTTGATTGTCTCCAGTGTTGCGACATTTCCTCTGAGCAGACACCAACTATGAGAGACTTACTGCAATTATAATGATGCTTTTTTTCCAAAAAGGAAGTAAATCTGGTTGAGTTGGCAAGTGCACCAAAGTCCACAGTAAACTGGTCCATCAGGCGTCACATATTGCTTGGGGTGGGTTGTTTTTTGAATGCTTCCAAACATTATGTTTAGCTGGAAATGAACTATTGTTGTTCTTTTATGGCCCTTGAAGATGCTAAATGGATATTTAACCACGGATTAGCATGCATCAGTATCACCAGGGATGATGCCAGAGAAGCTAGTGTCTCTGGAAATGAAGCCATCTCTTGCTATATTTATCAGCTGCAATTGGAGCATTTGTGCAGCATTAAGTGATGACACTTGCTCAATGCAGTCATCTTTACTGCCTGGTGATAAATTTTCAGAGCATTCACGGTCATTGTTCTTCACAAGTGTGATCCTTCCAGAATGTCATTTGAGTCATTTGTGCATTTTCAATATTGAATATTTAATTTGCATCAAAGAATACGACCTATAGTTGTTCCTGTCATGAATTTCCTCTGTTAAGGCTTTTGGGTATTGAAAGTGCAATTTAAAAAAATTAAAACCTCTAACTACCAAAGATGTTCATAGGTGCTGTTTTCAGTAGTAAAGCTTTTATTGATTCAGAAATGTACCAAAGGCCATTAAATAGATGAAGGGATCATATCACTGCCAAAAAGCTGCAGCCATTTTCTGCTGTTGAATGCCTTTTATTTCCCAGATCAAAACTGTACAAGTCTCCAATGAAGACTCTCTGAAATCAGCAGAGCCCATTTTGTAAGACAGGAGCAATTGTGGAATGAGCTGTGCTGGAATTTTGCCCTCATACCTTTATGTGCGTCTGAAGTGCTGAAGATATGTGGCCTACACTTGAAGGTAGTTAGGCGGCCTTCCTTTAAACTTTGAGTCAAGTCCATCAACCAAATGGCTTTTGGTCTTTCTCCTGGGAGGGAGGGGGAAAGATGCAGCAGGGAAAGTACCTTCCTATGCAAAAAAATTTTATTCCCCCCAGCGTGATGGGGAGCACGGACGCACCAACTTCTGCAAATAGCCCTCTAGCAAAAGGAGTTGACCACTGTCACTGCCCCCTAAACCTTAAAAGCCCAACTCCAAAAGTATTTTCCATTTTCATCCTCTTGTTTGCATCTGTCTGGAGTTGCCGGTTATGGCCAGAGTGTATTCTCCTGTTCCCTGCACTCCCTTTGGTTGGCACAGGAGCTTGAGTCGCTGCTTTTCTCTATATCATAGATTTATCCGTTATCTACAGATTGGGGCCATTAAGTCTCCTGAGAAAGCGCATGGACTGCAGGCACAGCTGCCCCGGCTGGCCGAGGGCCAGAGGATCAGCATATGCATGAATTGCAGCTTTTGTTACATTTTTTTTCCCTTAGGTCCAATAAATTGAAGCAAGAAGTCTGTAAAATGCAGTCATCCATGCTTGCTGATTTATCGTTTCAGGAAAATAAAAACCTGACAGAAGCTTGGAAGATTGTGCCTTTTGTTTGCGACAAGCCTCCAACTTCCTTGTTCACGTGTAAAAGATTTCCTGTTTGTGAAAATTAAAAGCAATGTTTGATAAGGTCCCTTTAGCAAAATTAGGCACAAACTAGAAAATACATTAAGGCTGCTTCTGGGTTTAACAGAAGTCCAAAATTTCTGAGCCTGTTGTAGAATCTAGAAATGCTGCTCTTGCTTGTGAGTGATAGTTGCTCACTTCGTGAGTGTTAGGAGCTCCCAGAGAAACTATAACAGATGGGTGACATCCTGTCTGTTTTACAATATAGACGCACAAACTCAAGATTCTTGTCTTTTGGGGATTAAATAATGTTTATCACTGAGACAGACTTTAGCAGGTTGCCTGGTTTTTGCAATTTAGTCCTTTTGTCTGGGCAAACAAAAGTGGTAGGCTCTGCAGAAAGATAACTGAGCAGGACATTGGGGTGTCCATAGCACATGTTGTAAGCTCATGTACTTGTTCGTCTAGAGGCATAGTTGGAAGGCTACTGGAAAATCAAGTTCAGCCTTTTATTTAAATTTCATGAAAAATGGCCTCAAGGCCTGAAAATCACAAGGAAAAGGTCTGTTAATTTGTTGAACTTCAGTTAATGGTTTTGCTTTAATGCGATCCGTTGCTGGCAGCATTTGCATCTTGCGTGGTGGTGATACCCCCGGAGCAGGCGTGGGGATAAACCCAACCCAAGCTGCCGTCCTGCTGTGTGTTTCCCGTCTGATTACCACTGGGTAGTTTTCCATCGAAGTCATTATTTTCCTGTCAGCGTTTGGGTCAGACGAAGGGATCACTTGGGCTCGAGGAATGGCGTGTGTTTTTTCTGGCTGGTAGTGCTGTGTGTGATTCCAAACAGCAGTTCTCGAAAACTCTTTGATTCTGATGTTCTCCTTAGCCTCTAGCTATAAACCATCACCTCAGTGCTGGTTCCAGCCATTCGTGTCTCTTGTCAATATAAAATTGTAAAACTAGAGGTAAGGCAGCTGAATCTCCTGTCCCGTGTTACCCGACTTACTGAACCTCACCTTCTAACTTTTAACACTGTATTTAAAAACCATGACTGCAGAGCAAACAGATGTCCCTAGGTGGGGCGCATGCTGCTTTTGTTTATCAGAGTTCATGTTGTTCCATTCCCTGCAAAAATAAAAAATAAAAAATAGCAGCAGATGCTTCACAGCCTTTGTTGAAGTGTTTGTCTGATCTCTGAAAACACAGGACTCCTTGTACTCAGTTAAGCAGTATTATTTATCTTAGTACTGCTGAAAAATTTTTTTTCAGCATTAGGTTTTTATTGGGTGCAAAGTACAAAAGAGCTCATAGAGCTCTTGGGTGAGACGACTGTGCTTTCTGGATTTTGGGAATAGTATATCCAAACTGCTCTCAACGTTTCTCAGACAGGTGTTTCTCGGTTCTGTGCAACATGCTAAAATAACGTGCTTTTCTCTTTTCCAGAAAGCGGGAAGCACAGGGAGCTCTTGGGAGTCTTACCAAGGCAGGTTTCATTTTTCCTCGTGAAAGAAACAGATACATTTCCCTCTTACTCACACTGAAGGGATCAGGGGTGTTTTATACCATCTGCCTTTGCCACAGAGTGTAATGTAGACTTAATACAAATGAAATAATAGCATGATGTATAATTTTGCATAGAACTGTTGAATTGTAAAATAATTCAGGTTGGAATGAAATTCAAGAGGTGACCCAGTCCATCCTTCTGCTCAAAGCAGTGTCATCTCTGAATTTGGTCATGCCCTAATGCCTGCAGATACAGCTAATTTAAAAAACAAAAAATATTTTTCAATTAAAAAAAAAGTTAAATGAAGATATTTTCTTTTCTGAAATACCTTCTTTTTACTTTGGTTTGTCAGTATTCTGTCACAGCCGGGTCATCTTATCTAGACTTTCAGATTTTGCCTGCAAATACTTACCTTCTTCTTACTGACTCTTCTCTAGCCTTTTATTTCCTCAAATTATCTTGCAGATTATATTGTCTTTACACCATCCATTCGAGGATTTTTTTGGTTAAGCTGAGGTAGGAGAAAGGAACTAACCTGCCAAATAAATTGGAAAAGTGGTGGATTGTGTGCTGGCTGTGTTTGGAGTCAAAGAAATAGTTTGAGGCTATAGGCTTAACTCAGTCTTAACATCAGAGAGAAGTTTGTATTTCATTCAGTAGCTCGGGGTACGTGGGTAATCTTGTTTAAAATTTGCTGAAACACGATATAGAAAGCACTGTATTCATCTAAACTTTCTTTATGTTTAGCATACAACGGCTGAGACGGTTTGCAGATTAAAAATTGTCCCTTCACTTAATGCAGCATTTTGATGGAGAAAGTATTTATATGTATTGTAAATAAACCTTGGCCTCCCAATGAGAAACTGCAGGAAAACTGAAGAGTGCATGTCAGTTAAGAACTGGATAACAACAAAGGGAAGCTGCTGCTTCGGAGCCAGAAACAGGATCCAACGCCACCAGCAGCAAATTAAGAAAGCCTTACACATGATGTTTGTATTACGATGTTTGGAGTAACGAGACAATGCAAGGAACAATGTGATTACAGAGATCTGGCCCTTACATTGTTAGACAGATCCCTCCTCCAAAGCGCTCCATTGACATTTTGACATTGCCCCCGTGTACCGTGGGGAGAACAAAGTATACAGGATTTGTGTATGAAGGCTTGCCCGAGGTAGGGAGGAAGAGCTCAGCGATGGGGATTGGATGAACGCACACTGATGTGCTGCAGCCTCAGAGTAAACCGAAGATTAGGACAGCAAGCTCGGCAGGAGCCAGCAGAGTGTCCTGCCAGCAAGGAAGGCGAAGAGCACCCGGAGCCTCGTTAGTAGGAACAGAGCCAGCAGATTGAGGGAAGTGCTTATCCCTCTCTGCGCAGCACTCGTCAGGCCACATCTTAGGGTCTGCTTCTCCGAGCCCCCTCCAGGTCAAGGCACACAAGGGGGGGTTGCAGAGATGCAGCCCCCCTCTTGAGTGCTGCGAGGCAGGAGGGTGGAGACAACGGGCAGAGATTCAAGCAAGAGTGGTCCTGACCTGATATGAGGAGAAACCTGTTCACCACAAGGGCAGTGCAGCAGCCAGACAGGCTGACACAGCAGCCGTGAATTTCTGTCCCTGGAGGTTTCCGAGAACCGCCTGGATAAAACCCTCAGCTGCCCGATCTGAGCACACACCGACCCTGCTCTGAGCAGGAGGCCAGACCAGAGACTTCTGAGAGCCCTTCCAGCCTGAATTCTCCTGTGATCTCAACTCATTTCCAAACTCACAAGGGTAGAACTGGCTGGGTTTTGAAGCTCTGATGTTCCGATATTCATGCAGCAATTTAAATCACGGCTCAATGCTTCATCTAGATGCTGGAGGTTTTCTTTTGGGATCCACCAGCAAAAGGAACAGAAAGTTAGACTTTGTTAGGTGATGTTTTCCGTTTGATATGGAGTAAAACACCTTTGGAGACTTTTCAGTCAAAGCCATTCATGTTGTATCCGTCTGCTGCTTCAAGGGGCAGGAAAGGATTCCGCACAGGAAGACCCAAACGATGCACATTGACCATTAGCTCACGCTCGTGTTTATGACCTTGCTCATGAGCAAGTGAACTGTAAACATTTGCTTGCCATGTGCTCTTACCTTTTTATCTTCAGTTTTGATTATAAAAATGTTCCTGTTTAAAGGAACATACGCAAGGGAATAAATCTTTGGGCCCACAGCCCCTTTGAGCATAGGCAGCCCCAGTATTTAACTTGTAACAAAGAGAATTTTAGTGGAAGCTTTTTGATGAAAAGTTGGCAGCATATCAGAGGGCCAGTTTGACCATGAGATGTGAACAAAGATGTCAGGCTGGGTGTTTAAACCTCTTACCTTTCCCTCTAATTAAATTTCTTTAAATGATTATGAATGAAATATAAGCTAGAATAAGATTGCTGTCGGTGTAGATGATGTTTTCAAATAGTGACTCGAAGTTATTAAATTTTGCTTTTAGCATAATCCAGAGATTTGACTGCTTAATAAGACACAAGGCAAACTAGCAGCAGTTTAAAGTAGTAAAGAAGAGTGACCCGAAGAATGATTAGCTTTTAGCACAAAATCTGTAGGGCTAAGAAGCTTGGACTGTTGTTTAACTTATTTAACTGGGACAAAAACGCCAGCTGTGTTTTCAAGTTGCCTTCTTTTTCATGTGAGTGGCAGGCAGCCTATTGCAGTGAAACAGAAGTTGAGTGTGAAGAAGGGTAGAGATCAAATAAATAAATAAACTGTATTAAGACTTGATTAAAGGAAGGTAGGGGATAGAACACAGATGTGAATATCCCCTCCTAATATATTTCACTCTTCACTGGGTTTGTCTTGCTTCCTTTAACTGCTGGGCTTTGATGTTTCAGGGTAGAAAGCAGACGCCTACCTTACCTAAGCTTTTGTGTTCAAGGCAGCATTGACCCTTTGTCTAACTAGTGCTCAGGGAGGTTATAAATCTGTAACATTGCACTTCACCTTTTGTATCTTGCTTAATGACCTTTTAAAAATAAATGCAGAATAGCTGAAGGAAACAGTATCAGCGATGGAAAAGCTGACACGTATGCAACCTGAGCTCTGATTTTTCAGATTGCTCCAGTCTGTTAAACAAAACTTCTTTTTCTTTGCTCTGTGGTTACAAAAAAGAGGAAAAAGGGGGACAGGGGAGTGTTTTCTTAGCAGGGTTCTCTGTCTTATAATTCTGCCGTAAACTGCTTACTGGAAGAATGCTCCACAGAGTTGCTAGCCTACAGAAAGAGGGTACAGTCATTCAAATATGAAAATAGATTCTTTTCACAAATATCTGCTATTTTGTTTTCAGAAGTCTGTGGAAAGCTGTTGTTTTAAGGGGCTCTTGCAAGAGCCGTCGGAACTGATGCTGTTTATTTCTCTTGCATAAAAGTGATCATTTAAGATTCTCATCAGGGTCTTTTTCTCTTTCCCACAGTACTAAATTTAACATAGGTAGCCTTGATATGAAATAAATACAACTTTTATCTGAGTCCATGAAAATGTATAGTATCCCAGAGGAATGGCTTACTATAAAACGTTTCCATCTGAATGAAAGGAAAACTGAAGTTTCCCACCATTTCAAACCGGTACAATAATTTATTTGGGTGATGATTATAATGGGTATTTTGGATTCATGTGTACAATAGTAAAACACTGACATTATTTTCTTTTGTTTATGTATTTTGCTTAAAATAAAAGATTACTCCAAAGGAAGGTATTTGAGGAAGAATACTTGCAGAGAGAGGCCAGATTTATTTTGGCTGGCTGTTCTGGCCTGTCAGCTAGAGAACAACCTGCACAATTTACAGAGACCTTCAACCTGCTTGGAGTTTCCTTTACCACAATTACTTCTAACGTAGCATACGGATGCTAGCTGAACTGACTTATGTTGACAATCCCTTGCAAGATGTACTAAATATTTTCCAGTAATTTTACTCATTAGATCCTCCAAATAATTGGAATACCAAAAGTTGAGTGTGTTATGGGGAGGTCACTTGTACTATTTGTAGTTTTTCCAGGCAGTTGTAGTCACCGGCTCAGGGTGAACAGATTCCGAGTGAACCAGTTTTCAAGTGTCCCCACAGCCTTCATTTCTGCCAGGGTTCTTCAAATGGTTGGTGCTCTCTATTCTCACAGTTTAACTGAAAGCCTTGCAATTCATGTGTGTTTGTCCTCAAAGCCACAGGACTCTGATAAATGTTATAAGGTCAGTCTGAAAAATGTATTTGGTACTTTAACTTGCCACAGCACACGATGCACTTGCTAGCAGGGTGACTGTAAATCTCTGCTCTTGGCCTTGCAGGAGTTCATACCCTTTACATGCCACATGGCAGTGTTAACTTCTGGGTGCTGTGCTGTACCCTGTACGGGACTCTGTTTCTTTTGTTAGGGCCCTAATGGAATTTTTATTTCAGAATATTAGCATTTTCATCTAGTCTTTGCAGTTACCTGCTGGAGAGATGCTCATCTGGCAGGTTATTCCCTGGCTGTGTGCTTCAGTCTTTCAGCTTTGGACCTTTGGCCTTTACACAGATGGTCCTGCCAGGGTTACAGATTGACACTATAAATCACTTCTGATTTAATTCATAAAAAAACATCCTGCCTTAACAAATAGTGTTCCGGATTGACTTGAGTTTAAGTGGGTTTTATGCCTTGAGCCCAAATGCCTGACTCTGGAAACGTGAACAGTGGACTGCGGATTTCTGGAAAATAGGTACTCTGCGGGGAGCAGTGTCATTCGGTGTGACTTACAAAGCTGTCTGTGAATTCCCTGGTTTTCTGCTAGTCTCTGGTAGAGGCGTTAGAAACCCTGATTCAGGAGACGAGCAGTATTACTGCATACTGGTAATAAAGTCAAGCTCCCATCACAATAATGTCTCACTAGCTGCGAGTGTTTGGATTCCCTGCCTTCTGTCCCGATGAAGATTGAAACTTAAATATGAACTTAAAATAATTTCTAATGGAAATTGTTACAGATCAATTTAAAAAAAAAAAAGTATTGCTATTATAGTAGTTTATGTAGAGGACAATTTCTTCCAGGCTAGCTTGCTATTTATCTTCATCTTTTTGAATAAAAATTTAATTTGGGTCAATTTTTGCACACTTTTCCAACTCCTTGTTCCAGAACATCTTACAGAGAGCCAATGAACTGATAATCGATGAACCCACATTATTGCATCACGACACAACACGCAGGAGCAGCAGGCTGAGTTTGTGGAATGCTGCTAGCATTCCAATTCACAGTTTGCATCTAATAAATGCTATTATAAAAAGCTTATTTATATGTGATTGAGTCTGTCAGCTACAGGTGAAGGTAGCTGCAGACTCCTAAAACTTAACCTTTCCTTCTTGTGTGCAATGTAGCTGAATATTACAGTATCCTCCCTATATCTCGTGTCCTTCTGCATTTTAGAAATGTACTCGCCATTTCCTTTTATTTCGTGCGTTACTGCTTCCACTGATGTGTATATATGTGTGTTTATGTTTATATATAGCTGCATATAGAAGTCTGGAGCCCTATGATTGTCTTCTGTTCATTTAATCTGAGTTCCTATAACTCCTCCAATCTGTCAGGGAAGGCATAATTCTACGAGTCAAGAGTTCTATTACTTTGCTGCTTTGCTCATATGAAAGACTGGTAATGCTGCGTTTTCCCTTATGCCATTCGTTTTGTTTTGTTTTTTATTTAAAAAAAAAAAAGGGGGAAAGAGGAGCAAGGGGTGGGAGAAGAGGAAACTATTGTCCTTCCAGTATTAGAACTAATGTTACTGATAGTAGAGTACTCTTAGAAGTAATCAGTGACAATCAAAATCCTCTTAATAAAAACAAATGGCACCATTCATCGAGAACGTGCTGCAAGGAGCTTCTTATAAAAATTACTAAATGCAAAAACCCAGGAGTGTTAAGAGCATTGGTATAAGAGCACTGCCTTTTCTTAAATTCCCTTCCAGGTAAGTTTGAAGACAAGAAAAAAAAATATATAAAACCCCAGGATTAGGATCAGTTGCAGAAAAGCAGAGTGCCGCTGGCCAAGCTTTTACAGAGTGTGCAGTGCAGAGAGCGTGGTACAGTGTTGTATTGAAAATGATCTATTTGCCACGGAGTATCCTGGGATAATTGAATGCTCTATAATGAGGGCACAGGATGTGTTAATCATTCCATTTCAGCTTTCTTGACAGGAACTTGGCAGTAAGTTACAGCAAAGCAGGCACGGATACTGAAGTTTTTATTACCACTGCCCATGCGACCGGCAGATTTTATTATTGTACTGTTCTTCCTGATTTTCTAAATGGAGAAACAAGTTACACTATCGCTTCTATAGGCTCTGCTGGGGGCAACTATTGCAAGATAACTTTTGTAAAGTAAACTTTTACTTTCTCATGCGCTGGGGTTTTTTTTATGCCTTTATTTGTCTGTTTAGCTAGAAAGTTGAAAACTCTAGGCAGCTCTATCTTCTGCAGAAGTTAAGACTTACTTAGTCAAAGAGGGGGGAAATGAGCTATCGGAAGAGTTATTTCCATCTTTTATAGCTTACTGTGCATGCTCTTTTTCTTTTGTAAATTAATTTTAACTGTCAGTGGTGCTTGTGTATGCTTTTGTTGCACAGCCCTTTTATAAACTCCCTGCGTGTGTTGCCTTGTGTTAGCAAAACAAGCTGCTAAGTTTCACCAAGCTGACATCTCTTTCTTGAGTCTGGATCTGTTACTGAGGTCACTCGGTACTTGCTGAGAAATGGTCAGGTGTTATTTTTCTTTTTAATAAGCTTTATATGAGGCATTTGTAAATCATGAACTGTGGATTGCTTGTTGTCCTACCAGCTCTTCTCTGTCACAACCTCGAAACATTTCCATGGCTGCAGTAGAAATTGCACTGACTTTTCAAATGTGTTTCCATGTAATCTGAATGTTTGCATTTTATGAGCTTTAATAGCTGTTTTTTAAAAGAAATCAATCTTGTTCCATAACATGTGCGTTCATATCTGTGGGATCATAAACCCAAACTTCCCGTTTATGCTCTGGGACTGCAATATTAACAATCAGGACAATAGAAACCCATTTCAGGTTTTTTTATGAGTGACATTGAGTCCTTTTTGCAGTGCTTGATAAGACACCATGTTCTCTGCCAATCAAACTGTTGTAAAACCATTGAAGTAAATGGAGCTTTGGCAGTTTTTCTGCTTACAACCTGCTTCGTAGACTTCATCTATACACAGGGACACTCCTTGGACTGGGACTGTCCCAACACCCAGTTTGCAAACTGTTTGAGCTACGCCAATGATTTGGAGCACTGAAATTCTCTGAGGACTTGGAAGTTAATGGTGAATCCTCTCTTTTACTTACATGTGTTTGGAATAAAGCGCTGCAAAAAAAAAGAAAGCTGAGAAGCCATCAGTTGCAGCAAATTTCAGCTGAAGGGGCTGGAGGAAGACTTTGTGTCTTTATCCTGCTCCTTTAAATGGCAGTTTACCTTAGGGACCTTACTGTTTTTCTCCAAGGATTATCCATAGGTTCAGCAGTGACTGTTGGGTTCCAGGACATAAAACATTATGTTTTACTGCATGTAAGAAAACATTTTGTGTAGTGTAGAAGAGTTTCATGTACAAACATACTCAAATGATTCTAGGTTTTCAAAGAGATAGCGTTCTTGATAGAAAATGACTGTGATTTATTTAGGGCTTAATCTCAACATCAGCACAAGCAGCAGAATGTAGAACTTCTGCCTTGCTTTCTCTCTCATAAATTCTTCATAACCACACATATCTGGAAACTAATCAGTCAAGATCTTTCTCCTACGTGCTGGGAACAACGAGTAGTCTTAGTAATGTGGGAAGCGAATGGGTGTTGACATTATGAAGGTAATTTCAGTTGATGGAAACTAATAGATCCTCTCTAATAGAGAATAGGTTCTCTTCATATGATAAAAAGAAAGGGCATGGAAAAGTTTAGCTAGGAGGAGATAGATTATAAGAAAACAAAAACCATAGTTATTAAAATAGTGTCAGCTGTTTGGATTTTTTTTATCAGAACTGTGTTTGAGGACTAGGTATCCAAATAATTTCAGAAGATATTACTAGGTAAAACATAATAAAATAACCCAAACTGATTACAATCTTACACCTTTTATAATATAACTTTAAATGCAAATTGCATTCAACTGCAAGAAGGGAAATAATGTCCCAAAGGCATTTCAATTAATTGGTATAGTTAATTACACTCATAATTTTACTTGTATGACTAATTATAATCAGGTTTTATGGGTGTATATGGATTTATTTCTGATACTAAAAGCCCCAAACAGTGGGTTATTTTTAGGAAATATATTTAAACTTCATAATGAAAACCGCATGTTCCCATTCTCAGCAGTTGGCTTGAATGAATTGTGTCTGTGTTCAGAAAGAGTTTGGAGGGCACCAAGAAGACAAACTGCTCCGGCTTTACCCAGCCTGGCTGAGGAGGTCACTGTGGCCCCTGCTGATGCTGCTCATGCTCCCAACTTCTTTGATTGCTTTTTTATCCTGTGATGGGCACCAGAGTCCACGTTGGTGGCCCTGAGGTGTTGGCCACCTCCTCCAGTGGGGTCTGGAAATGTCACCCCTATTCCCTGCAGCACTTGGCAGCGGGTTCCTCAACCAGCCCGAAGCAACGCTGCTTTTAGGCAGGTTTTCTTGAGGTGCCACGATCACTGTCACCCAAAGCCCCGAGGGTACAATACCTGAAACACGGTGGGGAAGGCAGCCCGGGGCTGTTTTGTTCTCCAAGATGGGTGCCCGGCAGATGCCCGCAGCCAAGGGGTGGCCGGGTTTGTGGGACTCCCCTCGGCCTGACTGGAAGGGACCCTCAGAAGATGGCGGCCAGTGGCAGGCGAGCTCTGTGTGTGCCCAACCCCTCGCCTGCCACTTTTTCTCCCCTTTTTTTCTGCCTCCACCCTCCCTTTCCCTGCCTTTTTTTTCTTTCAGGTGTCTTTTTAAGCAGCATGGCTGCCCTACCTGGCAGCTGAACCCAGCTTTGGTGACAGTGGGTGCTGCCGCACGCCTGCCCCACAGTGCCCGCCTCAGAGGAGCCGCAGCCCGGCCGCGCTGACGCTTCCCACAGCCTGTGAACAGCAAAGCGGTGAGTCAGCCCTCTCTGCAAAGGAGATTATAAACGTGGAAATAACACCAAGAAAAAAAAAAAAGGTGCGCAAAGGCTTGCCAGGCTGAGCACTGCCCTGGGGTACGGAACGCCTCAGATGGGTGTCCCGGGTGCTTCGGCTGATTCCTTATGGGTGTGTTGCCCCGTGTTGAAACAGAAGCTTTCATAAGGCTCTGTAAGGAGCAGGTGAGAGAGGCAGTGTGTGAGTGAGGTGGGGTTTAGATGCTTTATGTGGAAGAATTCAGCAGGATTTCGGTCGGCCATGTTGGCCCCTGTGTCTGTGGGGAGCAGCCTGCCAGGCCTGGCAGCATGGCAGGAGGCTACCAGTCTCGGGTTCCTCATGCGTGTTTCTTCAGTGCACCTCAGCTAGAGTTTTCTTGGCTTTTCTACAGGTACATATTAATTTACTAATAAATCCTGCATTTCCTTTAAAAAAAAAAAAAGTGTATGGTTTTTTCCTATATTAAACATTTTCCACAACCACCTCTGGCTGCACAGAGCTACCGTGACATTTTTTCTCTGTCATTGAAACTTCCCTAAACCCCATGCCATTTGTAGTGCTTATTGGAAGAAAATCACCGCGTCTACTTTTAACTCTATGGAAAAAAGCCTCACATCTCCAAGTGTAATCATTTTTGTGGTGCAGTGTTATCATCTCCTGTGCAAGGTACAGCAATAGGCCACGTGTCTTCTTGTTTCTGGATCAGAGGTGGTTGACGTTACACCTGGTACTAACACATTTATTGGACTTCAAAACCAGGCTGGTAAGCTAGGTAGGCTTCTCTATATCCTTATTTGACTACAGGTGGATGGGGGATATTTTACATGGGTTTGATATATGACATCTGTTTAACAGGAAGGCTGCTGGCTGTGCCAGCAAATGCTGTTTCCCCTGTGAAATCGACTTCTGGATGGGTGAGGGAGAAAAGGAAAAAAGCAAAAGGCTTTATTCTTTTCTCCAAGCAGTCACGGAAAAATGATTCTCTGTAGCAGAAAAGTGCATGTTGAGCTTGTGTTTGTCAGCA
Source organism: Elanus axillaris (assembly GCA_026212715.1). NCBI lineage: Eukaryota > Metazoa > Chordata > Aves > Accipitriformes > Accipitridae > Elanus > Elanus axillaris. The sequence goes on along the minus strand of JANZLQ010000089.1, from coordinate 2,793,098 downwards.
GGAGGAGCTGACCATACAATGAAGCTAGCAAGTTTGTTAAAATTCTTTGTGGATAATGTAAATATATGTCCTGTGAGTAACAGCTAGGTTTCCTTGTCTTTTTCTGCTTTCTCAGAAAATGTTTTGCTGAAAACATATTGTATTAAGAATTTTTTTCTGTGCCTGCCCCTCCTGTCATACCTGCCTGCTTCTCTGCTGACTGTCAGATGATTGTGAAGGAGAGAAGCTGGGCCTGTGTTCATATGGCAGATCTGCTCCTTCATTTCTCTGACCTCTGAAGGCTTGCACTCAAATCAAGGTCTGATCCAAAACTAGAAAAGGATGGCTTTTCGGATGCATTATACAACAACAATATGTAATCTCAGCTTGGTATATTTTCAGAAATGGGCAGGACCTACTGAAGTTTGGGGAGTCCCTAGTTGCTGTTCAACCTTATGGGAATGAACTCTACCGCAACTGCCATTACAGGCAAACCCTAAACCAAAATGCAAGCTGCTTCCAAAGGACAGACTTTTCATAAGTGAAGCTACATCCAAACTGTGATAATCTCCAAAAATGTTTTGGTCTTTGCACTCTCGAAGGCGATCATACGTCTGGTTTCCTGCAATCCAACTGCTAGTCTATCTCTGACTTGATTCAGACTGGCAAATCCCCTGCTTTTCTTTTGTTTTGAACCTGAAACATACAGCTCTAGTGAATTTTAGTTTCCTGTGTTGTTTCATTTTCTATTGTACTCCAGTTTTCAGTCACAGAACACAAGCAGCCTTCAACTCTGGCTCCAACATATGTGAAATGTATTAGCAAAGTTCTATGTTAACTTTTTTGTACATGGGAAAATACTGTTCTTTCTGGGTCTTTCTAAATACCTCTGTTCCTTCCCCCACCCTTTCCTGTATTACCACAGCTTGGCTATTTTTTCTTCAAGAGCTACTGGCGTTTCCTAGTGTCTTTGCAATGTAAGAAATTTCATGCCAAATGTAGCATAGACAAATTTCTTGAAAATCAGCACATGAAGCTGCTTGTGGAACAGTAAATTACTTTTCCATAACTATCTTCACAAACGAAAATCAAATATCCTACTTCAAGCCTTCCGTCTTCTACTGTTTTTTAAAACTGAATAGCTTTTGCTGTTGATTTGCATTTATCCACTGCATTAATAATAGTCCTGTAATTGTCACGTCCTGCACCAGGACAGAATGTGTCTGCCTGGTTGCAAAGAGGTGCCTCTGACAAAGAACAGATTGAACTAGATCACTGACACAGATGCAGATTGTAGCATTTCCCTTTTCCTCATTGGCATAAAATTCAGATTCACTCAGTAAAAATGGTCATACTTGTCTATTCAGATTTTATTCATGCTGAGGTTTGTGCAGAAGAGGACTTCCAGAGGACTGTCTTCCCAGCAGATTTTTTTTCTTTCTCTTAGTTATGTTTTAATATGTTTCATAGTAAATGAGATCCTCACACATCGTACCCAATTGCCATCAATGCTCCTCTCTATCTACACGGTAAACTGAGCCACAGCTTAGTCAAAAGTTGCCCCCATGATTGATCATTTATCAATAGCAATAAGTGACAGTTGACGCAGATCCTCCATAGTTTCTTCCAATCACCCTTAAAAGAGGTGCCTTTGGGCACCATGAAGAATCACTTAATGAATTCAGTAAATAAATAATCTGAATGGAGGAGGATGATGGGCTCTTAACACATACTCCCAGCAGATGCAGGGAGCTTTTTTAGTGCAAAAGACATTGTTTTCAGTGGAGGCATCCTAATGAGTATTCACATTGCTGGTCTTTAAAACAGGAGCTCCCAGTCCTATGGGACTTTCATATGTGATTGTGCTGCTTACCATGTTGTCTGTAAATCTTGAAAGAGCAGTAAAACATGAGCCTTTCAGAGTACTTCCATTTATTACATGTTGTAACACAGCCTGAAAACAAAGCGTCTTTCCTCTTAATTTCTTGATGCACCCTCTACTTGTGGGTTGTTGAGGGATGTAGTGGAAATAGCTAACACAGAGATGTTCAACAGAGGAGTAAGTATGCAACCGTTTATCCTGGTTAACTAACTAGCCAAGCGTTTGTACAGAGGTGAAGTTACCCTGGATAAATCCATGGTACCCTTTCCTTCATGGTAAGAAATCTGCCCGTCCTCTCCCTGACAGGCTAGGTGTGTGCAGCAGCTCTGCTGAGCAAGGTGCCATACTCAAAGCAATTTTGCTATGTGCAGAAGATACCCAGGTGACCCACGTGAAGTAAAATCTCCAGAAGCCTGCTGACATCAGGAACATCCCAAAGTACTGCAAAACCATGCTGACCCCCCCGCCCCCAAATGCAAACCCAACCCTAAATGTCGTGAAGAAAATAGGGAAAAATGTCACATTCCTTTTCTGAAGGAGTATTGTGTGGATTCCCCTTCAGCAAGTACAAAAGAATTAAAACTCAAGGCAATGAAAACATAGGTGTCTGTTCAACTTTAATCTTTCATTTATGTTTGCTTCTCAAAAGTTCTTCAGTTAGCTAACAATACAGTTAAAGTCTTAATCATTCCTCTAACCTTAAAAAGGTGAATTTGCTTTCCCATGTGTTTATTTTAAGTTTATATTATTGCTTGTTAAATATGAAAATAATCCCCCCCCGCTTTTTCTCCTTTAGTGAGCCGTAGTTAGTCTCACTGCATGATTTTCCTGAAAATGACCATATAGCTGTAGCATAAAGTCATCTTTGCAAATATTACGCTAAAGAAAAAAATACAAGTCTGCTAATATGAAATCCTATTTTGGTGTGGCCAAAATCTAAAATTCTAGAAGAAGCTGTAACGTGTTGTATGGCATTAGCCAAAGAAAACTGTTACGACTGTCTTTGGAGAGAGAACTGGAGTAATATAAGGAAATCCCATTTCCAAATTTATTGAGCTTTTCTGTAAGTAATTGAGTAAGATCTGAAGAAATCAGTTCAAATCACAATCTTCTTGGAAAAACTATGGATCTTTACCATATGTGAATGTTGCAGGTATGTTATTATATATTAAAAAAAAGGGAAATGTTCACACTGAAATGTTCAAACTGACATTTAAAAACTTCTAAAATGTGATACTGGAAAGAGACATTTCTTGAGCTGTCCCATTTTATTATGCAAATGAAAACTGTAAAGGATCATAAAAGTCTCATGCTTCAAATGCAGCCCTCCAAAGAGAGGGAATTTCCACAGACGTGCAACCGGTACATGCAGTTGAGCTTTCCTTTTCCTTTCTAGTACGTCATCTTGGCCATGGGCATCCCAGAGAAGGATGTTGTACTAAGCTGAATAAATAGGTTTAAGAGAGAAAGCTGAAATCCAAATCAGTATATTAGATGAAAGGAATCCAGTATCTTTATCTAAAAATTAACTTTAGATAGTCTGAAGGAAGAAGGGGGGGCAGGGGGCAGACGGAAATTGTGTTAGTACACATGAAATTTGCCACATATCCTTCACTAGATAGGATCACCCAGATCAATTGCAATTGTTGCTCAATTGTGTCTGAGCATTTTTTCTTTGCTCTGTATTTTACCTTCATGTAGGACAATGTAGGGATGATAAGAATTACTCCCCGTGTTACTGTCTTCCTGATGTGCAGTGTTGAATGTAAACATGCTCCAGACAAAACCCTTCATAGGCACTTAAGAACAGATTTCTCTTGAAGGTCCTCTGTATAGCTTGCAAAGTGTCCTTCCACCGTTGTGTTAAAACCACAGGCTTGCAAATAATCCATCCTAATGCTTTCTTTAAGTGTGGGGTTTTTTTTAATTTGAATCTTCATAGCTTTATCTTACAGTTCCACTGAATTCTTGTGATTTAGTGCAATGGGTTTCATTTTTTATAAGAGCAGCAACAGAAGTCCTTAGTTAGTATCTGGAGGAGGACAAGGTTAAATTCTGTACTGAGATATGATTCATGAGTTGGTAGTTAGAGAGGCTACTTGATACAAAGAAACAACAACAACCACCTTCCAAAAAGCCCAGAACCTTGAATGAGATGAGAAGTGTTCATTGGAAAAGAGAACTCAGGATGTACGTAAGCATCAGGAGCGATGTTAAAACCTTAGCAGTAGGCAGGAGGATGCTGGCACTGGACCAGCACACCTTTCGTTCGTTCAGAAACTGAACAGGCCGGAAATTTTCAACCATGTAAGTTGAGTTCTTCCCATCAAAGTGGACTGTTGAAAATTGAGAAATCTGCAGACATCAAAGAAAAGAATAGATCGTTAAATCTCTTTTCCATGGAACACTGGAAATTGTGATAATCTAAATCTGCAGCGCCTTATTCTGTGGCATTGTTTTGAACTGTATGGATGCATTAAACCTTGCAGGAAACAATGTGGTGGAGGCTACTGCCAGAGGTCACTGACAGATGACTTCTTTTAGCCTTGGAAATCATGGGGACTTCCTTTCTGTGTGAGCCAAATGCTTTGTCCACCTCAAAGACCTGGTTACACTAGTCCTCTTGACGCACACAGTCCTGTCCTTGTCCATCACGTCACGGTGACTCAAATTAAGAGGACTTTGCTTTCAAATTTCTAATTGCTTGCAGCGTGATGCTGGCCCAGGGCAAGCAGATGCTCACCCTTGTGTACTGTGCTATGCTGACTTGTGTGTGGCTGAGCACTGATTGAGTGATTATGAGTACACTGCAGGTAAGGAACTAAAATACAGATGCTGGCTCTTGGCCAGGCTGTGCTGGCTAGTAGTATTGCTGAGAGTCCACTCCAGGACATCTGAATTTTTTAATCGTGTACTATGTCAGCCGAACGATCTGCATTTTAGAGGCAGTCATGATTCCATCTCCTGTTCCTCTCTGTAGGACACAAATGGGTTGCTTAAAGCTGGTGCTGATAGACTCAAAGTTTGGATTTTGAAGTATTCTGTTCTGGTATCCTAATACTTACGACAATAGGAGAAAAACAGTGACATTTGGGGAGTGAGCAGATGACAGCAGTGGAAGTGCTGCTGACGAAGCACTGAGCTAGGTGTTTATCTGTGGGTTTTTTTGGCTTTCTTTTCACGTTGTTATTTCCCCTTCCTTCTGCTTTCCTGCCATTTTTTGAGAGATGACTTAATAGGCACTAAGGACTGTGATTAGGCTAATGCCAAGCAAGTGTGTGTGTGTCACAGAACAAAGCAGTGGAGCAGCTAACAAGTGTGTGTTAAGTTGCGTGAGTGAGCAGACAGATGAAGGGGCAAAATAACCGTAAGCAGACCTTCCAGGCTATCCCTCTGAGACTTACCTGAGAAATACTGAGTTCAATTGGCTTCTCAAATACTGTCCAGATGACACCCTCATGGCAGTCAGGAGTGGTGAGGGAGCCCTCGTACCGATAGTACCTTCCAAGGTCTTCCTCAGGTGGGAGAAGAGAACCCAGCGGCAAAGGCTCCATCTGTGTTGTTTGCCCTAGACAAGCCATGTGGAAATACCGCTTGTAACAAGCGCGGCTGCAGGTATTGTTCACGTGTGTCTTCAAATGAGGCTGCTGCTGCTCGGCCATGCAAAGCCTCATCCCCGCGCATGCTTCCCACGCGTTGCTTCACTGCTTGTGAAATCCCTGACTGCCAACCGCAGGATCCCACACAGCACAAGCTATGCGCATCTCTCGTGATAACACGTTTTGGGCAAGTTTTTCTTCTCCCTGTACTTCCTCCTGTAGAAGCAGGAATACTCATGCAGGTTCGGGGGGTGTTCTTCACTGCAAATATGGAGAGCTAGATTTTCTCCCACCTGCGATGCCCTGAGTGCTTGACAAACTAACCTCTATCTTTTGGCTTTGACTTCCAAGTAGCAATCTCTACTGTAATTAGAACAGGATTGGACCATGAACTACCCGGTATTATATGTGCTGAAATAAATCTATGCTGTGTTCTGACCAACAAAAGTGGCTTACCTTTGTATTTAATATTCTCTAATTCATTTATTAGAGTTGCATAGTTTCTATTTTCTTCTTCAATCTGAAATGGAAATATTTTGATTCCAAATGATGCTTTTCTCAACAACTGGTTGCTTTAAATTAATTGCAAATAAACCACAAAAGACCCACAAGGCTAAAAGATAACAGCAAGCAGAATATAGGAAAGGGTAAAGGAACTAAGTGCTGGCATTGAATGCCTGCAGAAGACAGGGAGGCTTAGGTCTTGGACTACTGTAACATTAACGCAATCGATCACTCAGCCAAAGTGCTGGTAGATTTGAGATGGGCAATTAAAAGTTTGGCTACCCACCTTTATAAAGAATGCTAACACAGCCACACCATCTGCATTTTTCTTTGCTTCTGTTATATCTGAAGCGTCTTCTCTTATGTGGACAACATGAAGCTGTAATACAATAGTCAAAGCCAATTATTTGTTCTTTTTCCTCTACAGTTTGTTGCTGTTAAGTGCAGCCTGGCTGCTTCTCTGCACCTGCGCTGCAGCGGGGCTGGAGCTGCTTTGCTGCTCGCAGGCTGGGGACAGACAGCTCGAGGCCCTTGATCTCAGGCAGGAACTATGCAATCAGTGGACTATAATTCAAAATTTCATTCATCAACAACACTACCATTTCATACACCTCTCCAGAAGGTGAAGCGCTCTGTGCGCTGCTGCAGCCCTCAATTTTCAGCCGTGCAGTGGAACAGGCAGATTTTTACGTCATGGTTTGAAAGGGGGGCGGTTTCCTTCCGCCAATCCATGTGTATCAGCACTGGAGACCTATCTTGCCCTGAAGAGAGGGGTTTTTTTCAGTTACATAGTTCAATTCATCGTTGCAGTCCCAGAAATGAATATATAATCTGAATAAGCAGTGTGAGAGTGTGATCAGACTGTACAGCCTTTGAAATGTTTCTCCTCCTCAAAAGCTGTATAACTCCAGATTTGTTGGCTGTCCCGTGCCTTTGCTATGCAAAACTAGTGTGTTTTCCTGCGTGTTCTGGGTAGTGAGCAACGTGTCCTCGGTTCTTTATTTCCACTGTTGGGGTTTCATAGGAGAACTAGCCGGTAGTTTTTGTACAACAGTATCTTAAAAAGCCAGAGTTCTTGAGTAAAAGCCATAATCCACAAACAGTGTCACCTACCTCCATGGCTTGTTTTTCGCCGTCTATGCTGTGCTCTGACCCGGGAAGGTATTGCTGCACACCTTGGACTCCCCAGTGGAAATGAAATTCTATCGCCTTGTATTTTCTTCCCAGACCTCCGCCTCCAATTTTAGGGGATGTGCTTAATGTTACTTTAACTGGGGAAAACAAATAAGTCATTTTAAAAAACAAACAAACAAACAAACAAACAAAAATCAACAAACCAATTATACATTAACAGCATGTGAGAGTAGCAAGATACATATTCTTGAGGTTCCAATTTATCTTAAAGTTTTGGCTTGTTTTGTCACACCGAGTGTTCCAGAAGTTCAACTCTGCAGAAACTGAACTCTTGCAAAATGCTAGCTGAGATTAATTTGAGATGAAAGGGAGAAATATCATAGGGCACTTCCCAGTAATATGCAACAGTATTTGGGGCTCCCTCTATGGCACAGCACTTGGAGATTCTCTTCCCATTTCTACCCAGGATTTGCTCTGTGAACTTATGAGTGTCTTGAGTAGAGCCTCACTTGCTGGAGAGTTGAGCTGAACTGCCCATTATTTCAGCTGAATAAATAATAGTAGATAAAATAAATTTAATGTAAACAAGATTTTTACATCTTTTGTAAAATGGAGGAAAAGGTCAGAGCACTACTTTGGATTGTTCTGGGGTGGGGGTTTTCTGGACTTTTATGACATCTGCTTATATATCCTTTGGAGTATCATCGGTTAATTGCATTTTGAAGAAAACAGGGTAATATCCTGTCTTTCCTTGATTGCACTGAGGGGATTTTTAGGGATTTGTTCACTGACATTATAACCCCAGGAGTCAGAGCTACTTAGGCCTTTCAGAAGACCCTATATTTCTTCATTTTTTGTCTAGGAGAACACCCTCTATCAAAGTATTCTTAAAAATAACCTTGATCCCAGTTTATTTGGGGTTTAAGCATCATTTTATCTCCTATTGCCTGCACTGTAACATTTGGTTTAGGCAGGGTTTAAAGATATTCTGTTTTAATTTAGAGTAGTGTTGCAACTTAAGCCTAAGCATCTAAGTCATTATATCTATTTAATGTGATGCTTAATCTGTTGTTAACAGCAAAACAAAATTTTCTTGGGAGACACTTTTCTAGCTATAAATCACCATCACATCCTGTGCTTGAGACATTTGTGAAAGTATTTTTAAAATTTACTTATTCAGACCTCTACATTAAGCACAGTACTTTTCTTTCCATAGGAAAGATTGTTTTGACCTGGATTGAAGCCCCAGAGATTTCATTTCTGTTCTGAATTTCAAATGAACTGGAAGCTTGCGTGAGTCATTTAGTTACTTTGCTGTTTTTATCTGTAAATGGATGAGTAACTTATCTTTGTTGGCTTTGTTTATTTAGATTCTAGGACCTTTGAGACACTGACCTTTGCTATCTGCACATCATCAAACATAATGATAATCTAATCTCACATAGAGCTTCTAATTGCAGCTGTAATTTAAGTAATAACAGTTCCAGTGTTGTGTTCACTGTAGCCCAGGAATTGGTTGCCCTCGGAAGAAATTTTAAAAGCCCAGATAAAAACCTAATCCTTTTGCATGCTTGGGAACAATGAGAGTTCTGACCAACCCTTATGAATATTAATTTGCCTGTAAAAGATATTTCTATGCACAGCAACTGCAATATGGAGATTCTAGGATACCATTCTGTAATGGAAAAGTCATTAACCCATGCACTAAGAGCTAAACCATGTCTTTTTCTTATGGTCTGTCAAAATACCAGTGTTTTAAACTAGGACCTCTGGCTGTGAAAATCTACCCAGCTGCCTACCTTCCTACCTTTCCATTTTAAGTTAGGAAAATATTTGCCACTTGCAACTTTCCACTTCAGGGATTTGGCAGTTAAAACAATCCATCTAAGATTTTAATAACACCTATAGATAATTTTTTTAAAAATGACAACAGATTTATTTTTAAAGTTAAAGTAATTTAGCATGATGATATTGTTGAAGCATCATCATAACTATTGCTTTTAGTGAAGAAAAGTGGAGGAAGTGAAACAGTTCTAAATAATATACACTGATTCACTGTTTACTGATTTGCTGTTCACTGATTCATTGTTTACTGAATCAGTAGGTAGCTAATCAACAAGCTCACTTTAGATTACTTCTGTTTGCAGAGAAAACAGATTGAAATCTGAGAAGATTTCAGCTCCTTGTTTAAAGAACTAGTAAGACACACACACTTCGAGCCGCTGGTTGAATGACTTTCCCGGATTATGTTCTTCAGCAGAATTCTTCTATGTGCAGAAGCAAGGGTCAGAAAGGGCAAGCCCAGAAATGAAGGATGTAAGAGCATTCAGCAGAAATGACATACCTCTGCCAAAACTGTTGCCCTAAAGCCCTATACCCACCCGCCTCCTAGTCCTAGAGGTGGTTGTCTGACTTTGAGGTTCCCTAGACATCTTGAGGTCTGTTTCTGCATGTGCACAGAACCAATTTCTGCGGAGACACTCAAGGACTGTGTCCAGAATCCAAAAACCAGATCATTCCCCCCAGATTCCCAGAAAGCCTTGCTTCAGAAGTTGTTCTGAAAGTTTCACTGCTGAAAGATAGGGGTGCTATCTTATTTTCGCTTCCTTGCTTTTAAGTAGCAGTAGTGACATCTAACGCCTTGCCCAGAACATGGAAGAAGCGAATGGATTGTTCCAAGTGAAGGCACAAGTTAAATCCCATAATAACAGTAATCATTTGAGAGTACTTGCCTGTATGTCCATTATTTTCTATGTTCCACTTCGAAGACCCTTTCACATCATATCCTTCAAAATTCAGTGGCTTAAGGCTCCTGTCATAAACAACATTTCTGGTGACAATATTGATAGGTGACTGTTTGTTTCCTTTGCAGGTGACGACTATTTGATGCCATTGTCGAGGATCTATTTAAGGATGAAGAAAATACATTTTTTTCTGTAGACTGCAAGTCCTTGATAAAGCCAAACCACCCAACAGTAAATATATTCTTGCTTGGGAAACTGGAGACATCTTTGAAGAAAAGGTCTTTGGATGTTGGAATTTAATAGGGGAACTTTCTTAGCATATCATTTTTTGTAGTTTTAAAAATATTAATATGTGTCAGGAATGTTCTGTTAAGCTTAATAGGAAAATATGCACATGTAATGGCTGTAAAATGGAAAGTGAACTACCATTGAGGTTGGCTGAGCTATAGAAACTATAGAAACTTGGAAACTGTAACAAAAACCCAAAAAGAAGTGGTGATAGCGATGGGGCTGGGAGTGAAATGCTGCTCCCAGCACAGTCAGTTCCAGGGAGAGCTGGGCAGGACACAGGTGGGCGAGGGAGCAGGCAGGCTAGGTGGATCCTGCTGGTAAAACAAAAGGTGCAGTTGTAGGTGGAACATTAGGATTTTTCATAACTGTCCTTAAGAATTTAAATAGCTGTCTATACCCAGCTTGCTGGGATGATTACCTCTGGAGCACATTCAGAGTTATTTTTATATTTGTAGCATTATCCTTGGTTGAAACAAAATAAAGAGTTAGAACAAACACTGGTATCTTCAAAATACCCTTCTTTATGTACCCTGTTCAGCACTTATGTTTGCCTATAACATGATCATGCAGCATTAAATGCTCAGTTGTGAGAATTTTTGCATTTTTTCCACAGAGGCCCTTTGCAAAACAGAAGAATCCAAACACTGATGTGATTGAAAAAATAAATTGTTTAGCAGTACCTTCACAGTGTAGCTGTTCATACTTCTGTGACTGATAGCACCAATGGCCTCCAACTAAAAAAAAAATAATTAAAAAAATCAGATATTGAAAATTAGGTGAATGAAAAGCTGTACAAATTGTCCCTGGAGAAAGCAGATGGGAAACAGGGTTGCAACCTGAGAACCTCAGAGAGTGATCACTGGCTATGCTGTTTTGACAACTTCTTATTTACGTCTGCCCAATTTTATTAGAGTGAGATTATTCATTTATGAAATATATAAACAGCAGTGGCTGCTAAGAGTGAGTGCTTCAGCTGTAAAGTGTGGAGCACACCATCCAGCGAGTCTAGCTGGGTTCTAATATCAAATAATTCAGGAAAGAGCGTAAAAATCCTGCAGTAGGCAGCTCTGTCTCTCTCTGGATCTCCTCCTGGTCTTGAACGATTCGGTTTACAACTGTAAATATGCTTTCCAAAAACTGTGGTACCATAAAATAGTAGAACTCTGGATGGGTTGCAGTTCTAAATAATTTGGGTTTGAAACTTTGGCTTCAGCAGCTTCTTGAGGCAAAAGTTCCACATCTGAATATATGTAGTGTTAAAATAAATTCCCTTTTATCAGTTCTGTACTTGCCATCCTTTCACATACTTGTAAATTTGCTTATGCAATATTACTTATCTCACTCCGTTCCAGGAACTATTTTAAAGATTACTTGGTGCAATAGGGAATTTTAAGAAACGAAGGATCTAATTTCCTGAAAGAAAGAAAGAATCCTCATTCTAACTCAGCTGTGATCCCACACAGATGGTTGAAAAAAATTTCAATAGAAGGTCTTAATCTTACTTTTCTATTGTCAGAAGAAATATGGGATTCAGAGGAAGAGAGCTGATTTAACTTAAGTATATGTTGATTTAGTCAAGAAAGTAAGGACTAGTTTGTTTATCACAGCATGCTTCCTTGGCTGTTTATGACAGTTATAAAGTTTAAATGGACTTTAACAGGAGTAGTTCTCTTTGGCTATTTAACTTTAATCAATAACAATTCAAAACCTCTTATAATCATAATTAATAGTGCAGTTTCTGTTTGCCTATGATTAGTAAGGTATAGGCATTTTAATAAATGGCTAATCAATTTTTAGGGATTATTATGGAAGAGTCCTGTCATTAGATTGCTAATTACCATAATTTGTGATCTTTTATAAAACATCTGCTGGAAGGCTTGTAACTGCTTTTAACACCTTTATCTTCATATAGTAGCATAGCAATGCCATCCACCTATTAAGTATTTAGAAGAAGTTATAAATAGAACCTTGATGTAAAATGTGGCTAGCTATAACAGAGGGAGACCTGGATGAGCTCGTGGCAATTAATATAATCTTGAAAAATGATACTGGTTTAGTTCATCTATCACAAAAATTAAATTTATGCTGAAAACTATAAATAATGTTGACTCACTTTCTAGTTTAACTAATGTTTAGTAATATTGAGAACAAAAGTAAATAATATGGCTAGATTTGTCTTGTAAGAACTGCAGGTCTTGTGCATTGTTGTTCCATTAACATTTCGTAATTATCAAAAAAATGGTTTCGACAAGGTTTTATTTTCTGACACATTTCTAAACATACGCAAAACTTAGCTTTAGGACCTGCCATTTCTAAAATTGATTGTGGCATTTTTTCAGGCCTGTGTACACAAGACAGTGGCCAGAGCTCCAGCAGTGCTGAGCGATTTCGCATCTCCACTGGGAAACAGCAGAACCAGAAGTTTCAAGCACAGAATGTCACCAGGTTACTTAATCGGTATTCTAATCAATAAATGCCTAGCAAATACTGAGCAAGCCAATCTTCACAATGCTTGGTTGTGCTTCATATGTGTTAGTATTTGCATGGATGTATGATTGCATTCATATTTTTGGCAACTGCTCTAGCCCAGTGCTTAGTATATGCTTTAATAATTGCTGTACCAGCACCCTGTGATTGCGAGTGGTCTTTCTTTCTTTGCAAGTTACATGTGCACGAACCTTCAGGAGAAGAAGTATTGTGCTGCAGGAATAACCTGGACACAAATGTTTAAAGGTGGTAGCATCTGTGCAGCATGAGAGGATAGTTACCTGCAAAGATTTGGTCTCAAACTCTTTGGGATGTGAGTTAAACCGGAGGAAAGCTGTCAGGTGAGGAATCAAGGTCAGTTGAGGCATTCTGGTCTGTTTACTGTAAATTCTTGGAACAAGTTCTACTGTTCTGGGTTTGTATAGTGCCTTGCACAATGGGAGTGTGATCATGACTTAGCCATCAAAGCATGACTGTAATGCAAATCAAATTTTACAGTCAGTGTGATTCACAACTAGGAGTAAGTGCAGCAAGTCCATTGTCCATTGGGTTCAAGGTTGTGGAACTTTTAGACCATGACCCTAGAACCACGAAAATCAAAGATGACCACAGGAGACACTGAAGGAAGGTAAATATCACCAAATCATATTGTCAGTGGTCCTGAGACAGTGTCTCTGTACCAGAGGAGTGAAGTGGAAGTGGGTTATGGAGCCTTTCATTGCTGAGTCTGAGTCCAACCCTTCTCAAACAAAGCCACCACTGCCTGTTTACCAGCTGATAGGTGTTTGGCAGGTTCTCTCAAATAAGCTTGTGGGTTTCAATCACTTCTTAATAGATTGACACATGAGCACGCTAAAAATCTTTCAGCCCGCACATCAAGATGGTGGGGAGAAAAAGTTTAAAAAATTAAAAACAAAAAAAAAATCCAGCCCTTAGGTGTCTACTGCTGCCTTACATCCAGCACTCATGAGCATTCTTCCCTTCTTCTGTCAAACGCAACATACACCAAATAATTAGCGTCTAATTTTTGCAAGCTTCCTGTGAAATTCCTAATGTCTACAAACTAACAAAGAATTAGTGTTTTCCTATCAAGTACTTATCACGGTTGTGGTTTAGAAAGTTGGATGGGATCAGTGAAGTAGAACAGGATATAAATTCAGCAGTTCATAAGAAAAAGGTCCTTAGAGCTGTTAAATCTTAAACAATGAGCTAATTACACATTGCGGAATGCCTGAGCAAACAATGAATTAATGTTTACTGTGAATTAGAATTTTTTTGTGCTTGGCAGTGATGTAACATTAGAGAACAGGATCTTTTGTATAGATACTACTCAGGATGAACCAAACCGCCGCAGCCTGTGCCACTTACAAGGAAAATTTGCATTTGGATTTTATTTGAGTCAGGTGTGATGCCTCCCTACGTATAGGGAACTTGCATTTACAATGGTCCTTTTTTTCCCCCTGGGCTTTATGGGTTTATTTCTGAAGCAAGAAGGAAAGATACTTGTCACATCCAGTCAGTTGTCTGTGGTCTGAGGCATGATTATGCCCGAAGGTATGTTGTCTAGTCTAGTTTTAATTGTCTCAGTGGCTCCTGCCACTTCCCTTCGGAGACTTTTCCACAGTCTATTAGCCTTCACTGTCAGGAAATGTTTCCTGTTTAATAGTTTACATTTTCCTTTTGCTTATCTGCATCCCTTCACTCCTAGAAATATCACTGAACCACCCTAAACAATTCTTTTCCCTCCCTGGTGTTTACAACATTCAAATAATTCCTTCATAATCTGTAATTCCTGTTCTTCCTTCATCCATCCTCTGTCCCATCTCTTGACAACACGCCCTTCGCCTTTCCACCATTTCCACTTCAGTCTTTCGTCTCTTTCTCCAAAGCCCTTTTCTCACAGGGACTCGGTACGTGAGATCCCATCCTGCAGTCCTCTCACCTGCCTGCTCTTTCAATCAGACCTCAGCTCCCCCATTCCCTTTCCTGTTGTTTATTTTATTGCCCAGAAAAATGCAGCAGAAAGTGGGGGGGTTGGTGGTTNNNNTGCTTTTTTGCTTTTTTGCAGTTCAGGTGCTGAAACCATTGCTGTGATATGAGCTGCCCTGGGGGGTTCATAGCTTACTCTCATACCTTGCTGGTACACGTGAGTTAAGCCATGAGCATCCACACTTTGCTCAGGATAGTATTAGATACTAGCCAGGATTTCCAAAAGCTCCTTGCCTAATTGGCATTAAATAGAGACATTTGCATTGCTGTCACCATTGGAAGTACTGTAATTCGGTACACATGCACATTCAGTATACGTATACACCTGGACTTACAACTCCTATATTATCTACTGTATCTGGCTCTTGCATTGTATTATGCATTCTTGATTGAAGTCGTGATGCATCATATCGAAGGTGTCGCCCTGACTTTACTGGGTTTTAATTTAGAGTAGGGCTGAACTGGGCTGAAGGCCTCCTCTTCCTTCACAAAGGTCAAGACAGTTAAATTTAGGGAGTCTCTCTTGGCAAGTGAGCAGTCCTACTTATCTCTGTTTCTTCCTTGTCAAATTTACAACTGGTTTCCTGACCAAAGCTTATTTTTTTGGCACCAGAATAGCTGGAAAACAATACAGTTACGTATTGTTTTCATTTTATTGTAAATGTTTTCAATTGTTTTAGCTATCAAGCCTAGCTTGGAAACTTGAGGCGAAAAATTCCTTCAGTTGAGAACTCCCTCTTCTGTTCACTTACACAGCTGGATGGAGGACAGTGCTCCTGGCTGGAAGCCAGGGTGTTAGCAGTTTGCCAGTGGGCTATTGTGTGATCTAGGAAAAGACCCTTAAGCTCTTTGGCCCATGGTCAGATTGCCTGAATTCCATAAAAGTTCCTAAATCTACTTTGTCCTACTTGTTCCATGCTTACTGCCCTACTTGGACCTGCTGAGTTGCTGCGTGGAAGCCCACGTCTGACTCAGTGCCGTGAGACAGGTGGTATTCAGGCTAGATGAAAATGGGCCTTTTAATTTGTCCATCTGCACAAAAGGGTTACTAAAACACGTTTTGTCCTTCTGGATAAAGTAGCTGGAAATCTATTAATTTTATATGTTGAAGGTTAGCTATTTTTATTAACTATAGTTAATCTCTTGAAGTGTGAATGACCTTTATGCCACTAATAGCCTGAAGTACTGGGACAGTAAGAGTATCCCTGTTGCTTTTTAGTTAAAATCCCTTCTCCCCCTTTCACTGACTGACTCCTTTGTTTGTCCCATCAGATCTCGTCACCCTCTTTCAGCCATGTCCTCGCTGACAATTCGTTGTTTTCCAAGACACACAGCTGATAGTGCTCCCTCTGCACGGCTGCTTTTCAGAAAGCCCAGGCTGCCCTGAACGGCATAGTTCTCATTACAGCACTACTGTCCACCGGTTTCAAATCCATCCCTAAAACCTGTTGTATCCACGGGCTTTGCAGCAAAGTGAAGGCTGGCCTTTTCCATGAAAAAGGCAAAAGCTAGTTTTGCATGCAGTGTATTTTTAGCTTTGGTTTGTGTTGGGCTCATTCTATTTTTAGCTTGCTTTGTGAAACTTGTTATCTTAAGTACAAAAGACAAAGAAACTTAAAATCAAGTGGAATCTAAGTCTGTCTTTCTAATTAACGATGAGATTGCTGAACAAAACCTGAGCATATATACATGAGTCTATTTATACATTCTTAAGTATTACACATCCTCAGGAAGTCCTGATCAACTACTTTGACAGGCAAAATCAGTTCCAAATGTTTACTTCCAGATTTGTGTATCTCTAACCGTGTAAAACCAAATGTTTGTGATCATCCATCTCTCTTCCATTCACTTTTACCTGGAAATTTTATTTTTCATAACAATACACATCTGTATGTAGGTACATTCCAAGATATTATGGGGAGTTAACCTTGACAATAAGCTTTATTGTAGTAGTGAAGCATTACACATAACCACATCTGATTTGAGCACAGCGTTTATAATTTGCACATGTGTACATAAATCACATGCTCAATGATGTCTTTGCAACACGTATAAAGGAAAAATCCAAAGAGACTGGAGGATGCTAGATATGCCCTATAAACACTTGCAAACTACTTCCTTTGTGTCAGAGATAGGAAAATATTTTTAGCTGTGACCTGTGATACTGTTGTAGCCTCTGTCATATATATGTGTCCTCATAAATTTGCTGTATCAAAGAAGGAAGCTGGTCTTTAACAAAAAATTAGTATCCAGGGCTAAGGTGATTTGCTTCTGTGGGGTATTTTGCTTTGTTTACAACAGAGGCAGCGTCAAATAAAATTCAGAAATCCTTTTCTTAGTATTTTTAAAATTTAAGCCAAATAAATTACATTGTGGCTTTGCTGTCCTTTTGTAGTCTTTTGTGCTGGGTTTATGATGACTGAGCCTACAGTGAGAAATGTGACTAAAAATCTAATAACAGGCCATCAGATACATTCTGCAGCATAACAAAGCGTCTCCTGCAATGTCACAAACAGGGGCAAAAAGCCTCTTTGCATGGAGACAGATACCTAGCTAAAGAACCGGGCCTTGCAGCGTGTCTTGAGGACCTAAAAGGTTTGCACTGGTTATTTGGACAGCAGCGCCTGTCTCTGAAAATGCTTTTCTGCTTCCAGTCTTCAAAACCTAAACGTAAGGGCTAGAAGAAACCGTGACTCCACTTTTCTGAAGTATTACAGCACACAGCTTGCAGCATATAAGGGATATTCCAACTCTTAAGCTGATACCTTTTGCTATAGGAGAAAGGAGAGTAATTCTTAAGCTGAAGTAATGTCACTTGTCACCTGCATATGGCTCCTATGTATGGCTTCTACCATGCTCCTTTCCTTCCCCCTGAGCTGAAGTGAAGAGCAGCAGGAAAGCACCTGGCTGGGATGCTGGAGAAGGACAAGGTGATGCAGCACATTGCAGTTTTGCTTGAGGTCAGCTAAACAGTGAGTTAATACAAACTGATGACAATGTAGTGTACTCATGCTAGTCAGGCTGATCCTTAAATGGAGCATTAATAATGTGATTGGGTCCACAGTGTACATGGAAAATTGCCCACTCATTGCATGTCACCAGAAACAGGCTGCAAACAAGTGAACAATGATTTTTGAACTTGGAGCTGTGATGCCCTTGGACGCATCAGCCTAATAAAAACAATCTGTCTGCTCAAGAACCTCAATGCCTATCGAGGCATCGCAAAGATATATGCTGCCTTAGGCACAGCAAAGCAGGATTCATCTCATCTGTGATATCAGTCAGTCATCACTACTTGCTATATGCAATCACTCTTCAGCGGTTCAGAAGTCGTGCAGGGGGATGAGGGGCTGTTGTTGGATTCATATGTGATGGAGACAGCAGAGGTGATCTTATAATGCTTACATGTGTAATTCTTTGAGAGGCAATCAGGATCTGCAGATGAATGTAGATTACAGCAAGATGTGTCTGCACAGTACATATTCCCAAATAACTTCACACATAGACTGATGTGAAAAGAATCAAGGCATTCCTGGTCTGACACAAATGTATCCATTTGTGCAATGCAGATATATCTGAATGCCACACCTGGCAGGCTGCAGAAATGTAAGAAGTTAAAAACATTTCAAAGTTTGTTCCATATATGACTCTAATATTATCTTGTAGCTGCATTTTGGGAATCTTCCAGTGATACACAACGCTGGGCTTGGTTCTCTGCCCCCCCGCAAATGAAACGGGTTGTTTCATTCAGCTGAGCTAACTGAAGAGCTGCTCTCTGGCTCCACTATCTCCCCTGCTGCTCTGCCCCAAGTGCTTTTTCTCTCTTTTGCTGAATTTTAGTGTCAAAGAGAGAGTAAGAATGAAATTGTTACAATGCCATACCGCTTTGTGCCTCTTATCATAGACTGTGGAAGGAAATAAGTGTACGCTGAGATTACAGGATTTGCATGCTTAGATACCCTGGTCAAGCAGTCTGCACCCTTTCTTCCCTCAGCCATAAACCCCCTCCAGTTGTGAGCCAAATGTGACAGTGAATAGAACAGTGGCTCAACCTCTGTTCACCATAGCAGTCCCTCTTATAGACTTAATTTGCTAAAATTTAATTGCAGGATCCACATTTAATGGGAAAGTTTATTTGTAAAAAAAATTCAGTGTATCAAAGCTATTAAGTACTAAGTGCTGCTACTCGTTCAGCACAGTTGATAAAGCTGGAAAATTCTGTGCTGCCAGAAGCCTGCTTGTGCAGTTGGTGTAGCTGTATGGAGAGGGGAGAGCACAGAGCAGTACCGGTGGGTATCTCCTGCTCTCGGTGCACACTCAGCAGCCTGACAAATGAGAGCTTTTGTTTCTTCTTGCATACAGTGGATATGACAACGATGGCATACGCTGATATGTATGAATGATGGTAGGTAGACTCAGATAAGCCTTTAAATCTATTTTGGCAGCTTGAATGATGACAAGGATGAAAGAAAAGGAAGCCCTAAGCGATGTATCCTGCATAAAGATCGTAACTTGAGATCAAAAGTCTGTCTGCACTGAGATGGTCGAGATAACTACTCTGAGATAATGTCAGTGATAGCTTGTCAGTTATATTTAATCATGTGCTGGATTAGGTGGGTGGACAGAGGGAAATTCAGGCAATCCATATGTCCTAAAGCACCTATGGATTACTGCCTAAAGCAGCTGTGGCTTACTGCCTTTTCTATGTGTTCTAGGTCTTATATTGCAGTTATTACTCTTTCTCAAACAACTGAAAATGCAGCTTTTCATCCCAGAGTGTATCTAAGTGCACCAGCATCCCAATTTTTCCAGCCCTAAAATGGATTTGAAATACAGCTACAAATATGTGTGCAATCTATACCATTAGGACTGGAAATGGGAGAAGTTACAGCATCTTGCTTTTATGCAGCTTATAGAAGTATCAGATATACTTCGTATTTGAATGGCCCTGAAGAAACATCAGACTGAGAATTAATGCTGACAACGTCAATGTCAGCATGGTTATATAAATTTTCTGTTTGTGAAAGTTAAAAGTATCTAAGTAGAAATACAGAAAATGAGAGAAATCATGTTCTATCATGCATCAATCTTTTGGAGCGCTAGAGCATGGACTGTGGGAGAATGTCTTCTCATGCCTGAGTCCTGGTTTGTGATAAAGAAAAAGGTTACAATATGCTGGGGTCCATTCCATTCCTCTTAAAGAAAATTCTTTTTTCAGTAACACTTGGAGCTTGCTGTAACCCCACCACAAAGCTTCTAGATGGATGTACATTACTGTCCGCTGCAATTGTTGTTCTCCGAATGGCACTAGACTGAATTTACCATTAATAAAACCTCTCTCTCAAAAGGTTTGGAATATTCCTGTTGGAACATCGCAGACATTTTGCCTCTCTTCTGCCTGTCTAATAGTATTACCAGAGGGTCATTGATCTCTCAAAGGAATCAAGCAAGCCATTTGAGGTGCATCAGCGCAGCTATTAAGGGAATATGATAACTGAGATCCATGTAAGTCAGTGGATGAGATGCTGGACAGAGGTTCAAGCAAGATGGTTACTCTTCCTGGTGCTAGTTGATCTCTGGGCAGGTGACGGCACCAACGTGCCTCGGTTTCCCTTTTGTAGAAGGGGGATAATGAAGCTTGCTCCTTTATAAAGCCCTCTAAAGACTATTAGTAATAATTTTAAACCATAGGTGCTATGATATTAAGACAGGTCAAGGCTGAAAGCAATTTGAAAGATGAGCAATCAGCAATCATATTGACTGTTTAAGTGTGGTGAATTATGAGGCTGCCCAGGTTAGGAAAACAATCCTGGTTGGAGGTATGTTAAAATGAGCTAAAAAAGTGGATATCACTCAAGCTGTTTCTGAAAAGTGGTAAGATAGAAATGAAATGCTTATTTTTTTTTAAAAAAAGATACCTTCCAAATATAACAAAAAGTAATTCAGGCTGATTCTCAAAAGTTGAGGTTTCTTGAAATGTTTAGCCTTTAACTTAGCATGATGTATCCTGTGAAGCTTCTACCTCAGGAAAAGGTTTGGGAAAGAAGGCGAGGGAGAGAGCAGGTTTCTTGTGCATTAATGACTAGATAGTTTGCCTCTACTGGCAATAATCATGGTGGGGAAAAAAAGCAACAAAAAATATTACATGCATTCCCTATCTTACTTCCGTCTGCTAAAGCACTAATTATTAACACTAATCTAATAAAGCCCATAAGGGTTTTCTAAATAGTCTTTCAAGATCCTGTAATAAATCCCTTAATAGAGCAGTAAATTTAGCAAAGTGTTAATCAGTCAGTAATCAATATCAAGCAAACACTAGTTGTAGACTTTGGAAGAGCAAAGGTTCTTTGTGTTTCTGTTTACCTGCCCCACATGTGGGAAGCCTCTGGAGAGAGAATACCTACAAAATACAGACTAGGGAAGAGGGAAGGTACTTGAGCTGTCAGGTAAGAATCTGGAAAAGGCAAGCTCCTGAGTCATGGATATGGAGAATTAAGAACAGATAAATAAAATGGGGGGTGGGGGGGGTGGGACACGGACCCCCCTTATTTCCCCAGTGCTCAGGCTGTGCTCCTTAAGGCACTTTCTGAGCATCTCAGACCTCTGTTACTTTAAGTCTGACAACTGAATCTTGACCTGCTTTAAAACTGTGTCCCTTTAATAGGCTCTTGGTGCAGTGCTTCCCTCTGATACCTCTGATAATATTGTATCTCTTTTTTTTTCCTTAATGCAGTCTAGTCTATTTTAGTGCAAACAATAGACCCTTCATTACTATTAAGAACTGCAGTGTTTATCTTTCATTTTGAGGCTGTATGCTGATATTTACATAGGAAAGGTGATTTATTCAATGTTATAGCATTGCTGATCTAATAGAAGCATAAAAATACCTTCTGCATTTTTCAATACTAATTATAGACCGCTATTTAATCTAGTCATCGTAAGTGCATAGTGTACTTATGTACATAGTGCACACAGTGCAAAAATAGATGGATCTGCTGGGCTAATGCAGCAAAAGACATATTGTTCTTTCCCTCTCAGTAGGCAACCATAAGAATTCCATCTTATATCATAAACAGCAAAGCAGTATGAGTGGAAAACTAAACAAGCTATCTGAAGTTTTAAGAAGTTTACAGATAAAGAAATTGTGGTTTGATTTTTTTAAATTTACATATATAGTTACCTACAGACATCAAGTCGAACCTCATTGATTTTTCTTGGAGGAGGAAGGCAACTAGAATCTCTAAAGGTGAAAAAAACCACCACCAAACCCACTCATTCATTCATGAGAAAAGTCTATACTTGGTATTTTACCACAAATAATAAAAGTCAGAGAAATAAATAAAACATCCTTCATTTGTCATATAGAAGAATTAGAGAGTCTCTACTCTATATACTGGTACTCAGAAACAAATCATAAATTAAGAGTAACCTTGGTACATGGGGTTAGAAAGAGCAGGCAAGGACTTACCTACTGCCTCTGTCTTGAGAATGTGCAGAGAGAACAGAACAAGGAACAGCAATTCCATTATCTATTTTAAATAGGCTCAGTGTTGAAACCAGAATTGATTAGACTTCTTAGGATGTGATCATATTTCTGCTCTCAGTTTTATACTGGAGTAAGTAGTCCTGGACAGACCTGAAAGCCATAGCCAGGAAGGTGAACTCCTCCCCTTTGTAATTTCTCCAGATTTACCCTACTCCTGATTTGCCTAAATTTATTCATTTCTCCAAAATGAATGGCAAATGGAGTAAGGCTTTCCAGCACTAAGCAAGTAGCCTGTAGTGAATAATTGATACTTTGCAACCTATGCACATTTAGTAACCTATCACTAAAATGCTACTTTTTATTTACTGGTAGCTTTTTTTTTTTTTTCTGACAGCCCCCATGACATTCAATTAATGCATGTGTTACGGTTAGTGTTTTG
Source organism: Elanus axillaris (assembly GCA_026212715.1). Taxonomy (NCBI): domain Eukaryota; kingdom Metazoa; phylum Chordata; class Aves; order Accipitriformes; family Accipitridae; genus Elanus; species Elanus axillaris. The sequence continues at coordinate 2,770,564 of JANZLQ010000089.1, read as the reverse complement.
TTTCAAAAACCCCAATGAAACAAACTAAAGACCCAACTCCCTCACACCCCCTGCATCCTTATCCAGCAACCCTCCAAGCAGCTGCTCAGGAGTGGGGTAGATTTGTGAGACTGGAAAATGAGTCTTCTGTGTGCAGTAACAGGGAATGTTTATTAGGTGGCATACCAACACCTTATATATGCTTTTGCACTTAGTGAATTAACTGAGAACAGACCTTTTTTATTATTATTATTTGGTTGGTTTGGAGGGTGGTGGTGTCCTTTTTTTTGTTTGTTTTTAAATAATACTTTTTCTTAACTTTCTTGCCTCTGGTACTATAGTATAATATATAGAGATATTTTTTAAAAAAATTTTTTTCCTGTCCCCTTTGCTTTTCTACCTGAATGTTTTAATTCTATGTGTCTGCTCAGTGGCAATTCAGGCTTTATGTTCAACAAAGAAAGGTGGGTACAGAAAAGTAGCACTACTACTTTTTGCTCTATAGTCTCTATTATAGACACATTTTCTTCTTTGCACTTGGGGTTGGATCTATACAGCCAAGGAAAACAAAAGAAGGAGTGCAACTTCTTCTTCCCCTTCCCCAAATGCCTCTCTGTCCATGGGGTGCAACCCACATGCTGGGTTGGGTGCCAGAAGAAGAGCAGGATGCTTGACCTCGTGCTCCTCATGAAGGGGTGGACAGAGTGAAGTGGTGTTATGCTGGCTGCAATGAGCAAGCCTAGTCATCCAGCAAGGGCTGAATTAAAAAAAGGAGCCAAGAAAGTGCTTCTTGCCTTTACCAAGAGCTGCGGGCTCCCAAGTGAAGAGTATGGCCATTCTGCTGTTAGTAGTAGGGTCGCACAGGATCAGGACCTTTAATAACAATGGGAAATCTGACAGCTGACTTATGAGCAGGTCTTTTATTCATAAAAAGGATAGCTATAAATAACATTCCAACAATGAAGATTTGCTGGGTAGTGTTTTTCCATTCTGGATTAGGTAGATTAAAGTACGAACAGACGATGATTTGCCTAGCACATGGTGCTAAGACAAACAGTTACTGCAGCGACAAGAACAATAAGGGAATTTGTTGCATTTTTTAACTTCCTCGTTTGGCAGTCTCGGTGGAGCTATCTAAGCAAGGTGCATGCTGAGCACGTAGAGAGAAATGGGGGCGTGAACGTGGCGGTGTCAAGTGGTGTCAGCCTTCAAGGGCATCTACAAGACGTTTTACTCTTGGGTGTTTTTCTTTTCTGGGGATGGTCTTCAGTGGGGGAGCTGAACCAAAGCTCTTTGCTGATTTTTTCTGCTCTATTTCTGTTTAGTTCTCTGAAAGCTAAGAATCTGCTAGAAACCCTCTGTTTAGGATTGAAAAACCTGAAGGTTAGAAAATTTGATCTTGAAATTCAGGATTCTTGGTTTTGTTGATGGTTTTTCTTTTTTTTTTCTATTTTTTCTTCTTTTTTTTTTTTTCCTTTTGTAAACCTTCCAGCCTGTCCTTATTAAAGTGGCAATAAATTGCACTGCAGTCATGTGAACTAAGCCTTTATTTGTGCTAGAAAGTGAACGCAGACTCAGAGAAAGACGTTGCCTTTCTTTATAAAGTCTGCAATCTAAATAAGCGGGGCAGACATCATGTGATCTTCATTTTTCTTCTAAAGAAACTTACCTGACAGTTGCTTGGTTATCAGTTCTCGATGGCATCTTTGCACCTAGGGATATTTTTGAAAGGAATTGCACTGTGGGTGGGTTTTACATAAAGGCCTTTGAACATTGAACCTAAATACATATGAGGATCTTGCTCAGGGAAGATAAGAGACAAAATTATGCAGGGAGGGTATTGCAGATCACTGAACTCAAGGCTAGTTTTTTCTGGCATAATGATTGCAGTTGTGTCCATAGCTACAGGATAAGTAAGAACGGGAGGGAACATCAAACCCAGTGAAAAAAACAGTATTATTTTGTGGCCTTAAGAGCCACAGCAGCAAAGTTTTTGGAGGTGTTCCCCCCAGCCTGGTTTCTGGAATGCGTGAGACCTGACATTAGCCTGCTGCTACCAAAGGGGCTTCAGGGGAAGTTCGGAGGGGCTGACACGACTGCTAATAAAGCTCGCATGTGTCTGAGCCAAACAATCCTACCATGTGCTGACGGAGGAAGTCCAGCGCTGTTCCTAACCTGCCAGCTGAACGGCTGCAGTCCCCCGCGTCCCAGCAGCGCAGGGATGAGAGCAGGCTGGGTCTGACTCCACGGCACAAATGCGTAAGAGTCCCAGTCAAAGTCAAGGCGGTGGCACAGCTCTTTGAGCTGGGAGGCCGAGCTGCTGCTCTTAGAAGGAAAATCTGAGGCTTGTGAGGGTGACGCTGGCTTGAGTCCAAATCCTGTTCACAGATGAGCTGACCTGGGAGGAATCGTCCCTGCAGTGGGAGAGGGAAGCTCTTCCGAGAGACGTAAAACACAGATGGATTTCATGATTACTGACTGGGTGATTGGGAAACCTACCTTTCAGAGTGGAAGAACACACTAAGTGCTCTTCATCTAGTTGCGTGTTGTAATTTTCTTCCTTAGAGTTCCCTCACCACTGAACAGGAAATCTGGAATTTTGTAGCTGTTGGTGGATCAGAAACATTAAGTCTTCATCTTTCATGTGAAAATGTGGGCTGGCTGTGATTCTCCCTGAGTCTGCTCTATTGGGAACATTGTTCTCATACAAGGTCATTTCCATGGAATAGTAAGAAGCATTTGCAATGGCCCTTTACTTGGCCTTCTGCTCGGCTCTGGTGCGTTAACTGCTTACTACCTACTTTCAGCTGTACCTGAGAGTTAGACCCCGTATTATGTGGTGTCTTCGTTAGTTAAGCTGAACTTCTCTCCTTTTCCCAGTATTTGTGTAAAGCACTGTTCTTTATGTGGATGGATAGTCTTCATTTGGTGAGTGATGAAACACCAGCAGTGTGCACCTCAACATTTCCTGGAATTATAAGAATGTATTCTGAAGAACGCATGCCTTTAAGCTGTGTATTTAGCTCTGTGTGTTTACAGCCTGTCTAGTTGCTTTGCCTGGTTTTGCAACACACACATTTCTGACCATTGCTTTCTTGTAACAAGAGCCCTCACTGTGTCTCTGCAGTTTAGTCCAGAAGGAAGATGCCCTTTATGTGGACGGTTTCTCGTCTAAAGGGATAAGATGCACTCTGGCTTCTTCCCATCGAAATTATCGATGGAAGGCTTCATTTACCATACAACCTTAGTTTCAAGTATTTATCAATGTTTGTCTCCCTTTAGACAGCATAACACGAGTTCCTCAAAGGCATAAATAACAGTTCTGGCATCTCAGAGAAACGTTCTGTCTCCGCATAGATGGGGAGAGGGCCTGGTTTGTGGGGGTGTTCTTGCAACAAGCTGTCCTGCCATTATTTTGTGGCTTGTAGGTAACATAATGCTAAACAGCAGTCGGAGACGTTCAGACCTGACGATTGCCTTCACTTTATGTTCCTGGTACGGGCCATGAAAGCATAGCTGGGAGGTCAGATAACTCAGAACCTGTGAGGCAAAGATTCCTCAAAGAGAGTGGGTGGAGGAGGAGCAGAGAGCTTTCTGATTTGAAAACGTCTCAGAAAAATCTTGGAAGGAGATCATACATCCCATTTCTGTCTTCCTCTCCAAAGAGGAAGACTTTAATCTGCATAAATTAAAACATAAATTGGATAAATAGGCTCCTTATTTGTATTACTCCCATTCCTGAATGTTCCTTATTTGCAGGCCTCATGATGCCCATTGAAAGACTGAGCAGATGGATACATTTGTCTCAAGGCTTTGATGAGGTTCATGGCAAGCAGGAATTAATCTTCCTCAATACTTAGCCAAGCTGCACATCACTTGCCATTTTGGGGCTTGTGTGTTGCCCGCAGCTTGGTAAAGTTACAGGGGCAACTGAGGAGAAAGCTGAACCGTTGCATTTCACAACAAACAAGGTCTGGTGTTTCAAGAATGGGAGTAGGAATCGGACGTGAGTTCAGGGAGAATGTGACAGGAAAGAAACCGGAACGGTAAAATCCCTTATCCTCTCAGTGCCTTGTTTTTCTCTTGTGTATAGCGTATGTACGTGACTTTGAAAGTAAGGCATCTATAGCTTAATTGTGCTATGGAGTTCTTATTTGCATTACATAGATGCAGCTTTTTCTCCTGCAGTTTCAGGCATAACTCAGGTTCCTTGGTGTACTGTCAGCATGAAGGACATAGAGAATTGCCGTTGCATCATGCTAAGGTAAAAGTGTATGTTGTCCAAGGGTTACTGCACAGAACTAAGACTCGCAGCTCCTGAACTTAATTTCCTGTTTTGAAATCAACTTTGGCGTTTCACAGCTGGGGCCTGTTATTCTGAGAGCTGCTGAGCACTTGTGATTCCTGTTGAAGTCTAAGAGTTATGGGCATTTCTGAAACTGCGAGCCCAGTTGTGTGAAGTTAGATTTTCCACAACAGCCACTTCAAGTGAATGGTCAATAAAAATTCAGCCCGAAGCTTCTCATGTCTCTTCCTCAGTCGCTTCAACGTGTTCAGTGATTATTGTCTTCTCCACAGGCATAATCATCAGATATTACTGAACTTTGAGAATTTATACAAAACCAAAGCCATTTCTTATGCATGACAAGTATCAAAACAACAGCAATTTGGACGTTCTGAAAACAAAATATAAAAACAATTATAGCACTAAAAAGTGTTGTAGAAGGTGAAATCTAGATAAATATCAATCAAAGGCTTGCCAACAGCAAGGTACAGCCAGTGTTTAAAGTGTTAGCCTGAGATATAGGAGATTAGATTCAGTTCCCTCTGCAGTGGACTTCTATGTGATCTTAAGCAAATAATGTGATTGTTCTTTTCCCATTTGTAAAATGTAGATAACGCTCTTTCCTTGCAGGTGTGTTGTGAGCGTAAGTACAAGAAAGATTGCAAAGTTCCCAGAATGTGGGAGTATAAGGACACCCTTGAATCGAGATTGTTATAGGTGGAGGTTTGGCTACGTAACAGCCCCCTGTCTCACACAGTGTTTTCAATTCAGACTACTTTTCACCTGTTTTTGAGAGCTGAGACTTCATTACAGAGGGCTGGAATATACAAATCTGAGGTTTTCTGTATACTGAAGCCCACTAAAGAAGAAGTTTCCACAATAATATTGTCTCCTTTAATCTAGCAATATTATGCTAATTTTTATGCAATTATATTAGGGAAATAAGATCACAAAGCTTCTGTGAAGAGCTATTTATACTACTTGATATTATCTTCAATTACATTCTGATCTCATATCGTTTAGTGTTTCATGCTTGAACAACAAATTTTCAAATTAGAGAAATTTCAAGTAGCATTTTCAGGAGTGTCTAGGGCACTTTGGAGTCCAAGTTCACGGATACACTCTTCTTAGTAGCTAGGATATTTTAAAATATGTTCACTTTGTGGATAGCCTGCTGTTCATCACAGCCCTCAGCCCCTCCCTCAGTTCACAGAGCCCCGTCACAGAGCCCCACGGTCAGAAGAGATCCGGAGTGCCTGTGCCTTGGTCCGGTGTCCGCTGCCATTCCTGACTGGTACTCAGCTGGGCTGTGCGTTACCTTCTGACATACTTGCTGTTATTAAAAGGACTTGCTGACTTGTGGTGCTGGCACTGACAAGGTGACAGAAACAGTAGAGCCCTTGTTCAGCAGCAACCTCACACCGAAGGTGTGGCTGACTGGTCTGCACGAGGTGGATTATAGGATGCACAAAGAGTGGTTTATCTGTGACACTTTGAGAAGAGTATGTTATGGGATATTAATATATTAGCAGACTTGATCAGTCAATTCTCAGCCCTTATTTCTATATAATCATTCTTTGCGCTTCCTTGTGACCATCTAAAATACCTGTTACTTATTTGCATAAAGTATTTCTGGTATATAATAATTGTGTCCTACTAATTGCACACTAACCCGAACACACTGATACACTTCAAAAAAGATGCTATAGAATTTTCCTTTTTAAGCTCAGCATTTTAGCACAAATTTCTCCTGTTGTGAATTCTGGCAGAGCTATCATATAGTGCACAAATTTACAGTTCTAGAGCTGCAATTGCTGCTGTAATGATCAGATGTCAGCACTGAATGTGGAAAGCCCATAAACTTAGCTGAGCTGCCTTGCAATATCATGATGTAACATTGTTACTAACGCAAATCAATCCTCTGTTAGGATAACAGTAAAAAATAAACTAAATCAGAATAACTTTGTAAGTAAAATGGCTTCACCTGGATAATTTTGCTAAAGGAAAGCTGCTCCGTTTCTGATGCCAGGTAGCAGCCAGACCACATCGGAGATTTCGCCTTGTACATGGGCATTTTGAATAAAACACGGGGTGACACAGAGGCGACCCACGCTCAGCATTAGCAAACAAAAGCAGCCACTTCTGCATAGAAAAAATTACCCCTGGTGCTGTTCATGTTGATATGCTGATGTACTGCTCACCTGAACTGCTCTGCTGTTTAAGATCCCCATGTTCCCCACTCTGTACTGTCTTGTTTGTTCCAGCAGTGCCCTCTGCTGCCTGAGAGCATTGAATGTATGTCCAAAGAGCTTCCCCCTCCCGCCAAGTCCCAAGTATTTTAAATGTAGTTCTCAAAAATCATTTACCTTTAAAAGACAGAGGAAAAAAAAGACATAACGATATTATGTGGCTTTATTAGTGTACAAGTTACACAATAACTTTAAATAAGCCAACACAAAATATCCTGTAACAGAGGTATAAGTATAGATGTCCATCATTTTCTAGCTACATTCTCATCCAAGAATTAAGGTTTAAAAAAAAACAAAGGCATTTTTAGAACTGCTTAGGCACTTTAAGTCTCCAATACAATTAATCTACTAAAGGGTTAAGCCATTATCCTGCATTTCCTTGTTTGAAAATTAAGTTAATTTAACAACCCATTAAATGCATCTTTTTGGGGTTTTTTGGGGGTTTTTTTAGCTTGTAAAACATCAGTACCTCTGATTTACACAAGTGAAAGAAAGGCTGTACGATTTCAGGTGTGTTCTGACAACTGCTTGAGTACTCCAGCAGTACTACATCTTGAGCACTTTAGAAGTTTTGTGATGTCACCAGAGCCGATCTGAAATTTCGACTTACACCCTCACTGAGCCAGAGTCCAGGTTAGTGACACAAGATTGTTGTTCTTCTTTGAGTTCTATCAGTCACATACTCCCTCCTCCAAACAAAAAAAAATTACTGCTCTCCATTTTCTGACTCTCTAATCTTTATCCATCTAATTTATTTGTGAATTAAAGCTGAATTCACATTCATTCCATTTTAGAATATCCTTAAAGATTTTTAAACGATGGATGTGAATCATCAATCTTCACCATAACTGGCCAGATTTTGCCCTCGATAAAGGTGGCTTTAAGCAGATCATCTGTATAGTAGTAAATATGTTTTCCAGTTTAGGCTATCCTAGCAACTTAAAGGTAATTGGCTATGCCCTGAGTTGGTAACCCAAATATTTAAAAACACGAGTGGTTAAAGTTTAATCCGCTGTTGTGATGATGATGTGGCAACAGAAGCTGCGTGTCAGGATTCATTCTTTGCCTGGAGAACAAGGTGGCCGTAATGCTCGTGTAATATGGTCTCTTACGGAATATGGGATGAGTAAAGCAGACCTTGTTAACGGTTGAAAGTAGGATTTTCCACCATGAATGGATACCCAAACTGCTCTGCTAACCACACTAAAATTTGGAGTCATTATTTAGTACTCGCCCTGGGCATCCCTCAGCTGACCATTAACATAGCATCTGTGATCTTCAACTGCACAGTCATCTTCACCCGAATGGCGACAAAGGATCTGCACAAGCCTATCTCTATACTCTTCTGCAATTTGGCTTTTTCTGATCTCTTCACCAGCTTTTCTGGCTTTTGGATTTCAATGCTGTTCATCACCAGTCCTGACACTACAATCTTTGGATCCAAGGATATGCTTGCGCCTTATGCCTTATATACTATGTCTATTTTATCCACCATCTATAACTTGGTAAGCATTGGAATTGAACGCTATCTGGCCGTGGCTGAAAGCATGAGGACAAGATTCAGGGTTGCTAGAAATCATTCCATAGCTGCAGTTTTAATTAACTGGGTCCTTGCTTTCTTTTTGGGGTGCTTGCCATTGATGGGGTGGAACTGCTTGCGCACGGAAAAAAACCTCTCCGTCCTCTACAGTCCCTTTTGCGTCGACTACCTCATCTTCATCGCCATTCCCAATGTTGTGGTGGCTTTTATTATACCTCTGTTCACTTACCTTAGAATCATTATCATCCTGAGGAAAAGAAAGCTGAGAATGAAAGCATGCGGACAAGCCATGGGCACCTACAAATCAGCTGAAATCCAGGTTGCCAGAACCAGTATTTTTATTTGGCTCCTGGCATTGATCTCCTACGCTCCTTTTTTCGCAGGAGTCATATTCGACGCAACTAACCATCAGTGCCACGTTGACCTCTACCCAGGCGTCTACATCTTTCGAAACTGCACAGCTATGCTGATAACCATGAACTGCTTGGGAAACCCCATCATTTACACCCTGAAAGCCAAAACCCTGGGGGCTAAACTCAACCCTCTGAAATGCCTCTCCGCCAGCGTGTCCAAGCCTGCACCATTGAGAACATCCAGCCGGGGCTGCCCTTGGTCCAGGACTGCTGATGGACCTGACCTAGTCAAAGTACAAGTCATCAGGGGCAGAGCTGAATTAACGCCCCATTCCCGCCCGCTGCCAGCGAGGGGACAGCTCCGGGGTGCGGGAACCAACGCGGGGCGCGGAAGCCAGCGCGGGGAAGGGTGGGGGTCCCAGGGTGGGCAGCCACAGAAGGGGGGTTGGAGCTTCGCAGCTTCTCTCAGCAGCTTTCGGTAGTGGGTGAAGCAGGTGCAGCGCTGGGGAGGTCTGTGGCTTTTCCTTCTTGAAGCGGGCCAGGGCGCACGGCCGCTTTGTCTGGGCTCTGACGAGAAACAGGAGAGCTCTTTTGCTCAGAGATAAAAATAACTCCATTAGCCCTGTTTACTTTGTGTTTGGAAACGGGCTTCTGTTGTGCTCGCTTTGCTCCTTTTCGTGTTATTTGTTTGGTTTTGAAGACAGTGAAATGGCTAGAAAATTTTCAGTAGTCTGGGGGGAAAATGTAGTTTTGCTTTCTCATTGACAGTTTTATTTCTGAATAGTTGCTGAATCTCTTTATTAATGGTGGCACTCAGCACTGTTTTACTGTTGTCATTTTAATTGCCGTACGTAGCTGGATTACATGCTTTTGCGAGGCATTTGCGACTACAGTTTTCATATTTCTGCTCATAAATAGAGGCACACTTGAGTCCATGGCTTTTGAAATTTGCACTGTGCTAGGAGAAAATTCACTTGAATTCGTCAGTATCAGAACTGCAGTCAAGTCGCCTGTACAAAACAAAACAAAATAAAAATGTCAAGGCCAAGTAGGTTGTAAAAGGAAAAGCTCTTACCTCCTGCCTCTCCAAAAAAAGAAGTTGGCTACTGAATAGTTAATCTGCCAGATCCTAGTAGAGATGAATGCTCTTTCTCAGTTATACAGGGATATTGTCTAGAAGAATCTCAGTGCTTCAGTTTCTTACCTCTTGCAAGGTTACCAGTCCAGAAGCCTTGATCGAATAGATCCTGGTGACATTAGCTCATCTTGCCGGTTTTAAAGTGTGCTGAAATACTGCTCAGGGGTATGACTGTGATGATCCAGACTCTGGTAACGTTCTCCCATTCATGAAGCACACACACACAGAGTCCAACCAAAATCAGCCCCTCCAGCCCAGGTCGGAGTTTTCAGGGATTTCTTCCCAGTTTGTTTGCTTTCTTGTCATCGTTTCAGCATTTCAAAAGGCTTGAGTCAACTAAGAGCAAAATCCCATTAATCTGTTCCTGAGCGGGTATGAGCAAAGAGCATGTTCTGCGTGAGAAATGGGTTCACCCACTGGTGAAAGAAACGGGCATGTGCCATTAACGACTCGACACTCGGCGGTTTGTGTTTGTTGCTGTAAAACCCTCTTCTGTTTACATCCAAGAACTCTGGGGGAATTTTGTCAGTCTGAATTAACATTCAGACGTTTGAGGAAATGGATGGCGCTAAACGATCCATAATTAAAATGAATTATTTAAACGGATAGCGTAACTCAGGCGGGATAAATCTGGCTCCATCGTTCTCGGCTGAACACTACGGGTTTGCTGTGAGCTCGACCCCCACCAGCCCCAGGGAGCCTTCGGCAAAAAAAAAAACCTGAACGTCTTGTCTCCTACCGCCCCTATTTCAACCCAAACTCGCTAACATTCAGCCGAACCTCACCACGGGGCAGATGGTGAACATCAACCCGGGGGTGGTTTTACTACCTGCTTTTTATTTTATGGTATAGATTTCTGTTCAGAGGGACAGTGGCAAGGGGGTAGGTAACCCCCACAATATTTAACGCATCGCTGCCTATCGCGGCGATTGTCATTTCACAAGCAAGGGGACAGCTGGAACCCGGCCACAACCCCCTCAAGAGGAGATTTTATATATATATATATATATGGATGTGTAGCTATAAACCCACGCCAGCGCGGGGCGGGTTGCGCTCGACCCCTCCCGCCGCTCGGCGATGGACTAACCAGCCTTGGGTGGAGGCGCTCGGCGCTCCGCCTACCGGAAGCGACGGAGCAACGAGCGCCATGAGGCCGCCGCGGCCCTGCGGCGTCTGCGGGGCGGCCGGTGCCGCCAAGTACCGCTGTCCGCGCTGCGCCGCCGGCTAGTGAGCGCCGGGCCGGGCCCGGGGGGGACCGGGGAGGAACTGGGGGGGCGGCGGGGGGGGGGGGGGGGGTACCGGGGCGGGGGCGGCCTGCGGGTGCTAGGCCTCCTCCCGCCCTTACCGGCGTCTCTGGCGGCCTGCGGGTGCTAGGCCTCCTCCCGCCCTTACCGGCGTCTCTCGCCCCGCAGCTGCTCCGTGCGCTGCTGCAGGACTCACAAGGGTGAGTGAGCGGCGGGCCGGGGCTGAGGGAGGGCCGGGTCGGGGATCCGGTGGGACCGCAGCGCTGCTAACGCCTGTCGCTCCCGCAGAAAGCTGCCGGCCGGAGCCGAAGCAGGAGGAAGAACGGGAGCGGCCGGCGGGCGGCGAGCGCTTCCCCGGCGGGCCGCAGAGCCGCGGCGGGCCGCAGGCAGGTAGGCTGGGGAGGGGAGGGCGCGGGGG
>JANZLQ010000089.1:2736270-2759258 GCA_026212715.1 Elanus axillaris | reverse complement strand
TCCTTCCTTCCCTCCCTCCCTCCTTCCTTCCCTCCTTCCCTCCTCCTCCTCCTCCTCTCAGCGCTGTCCACCTCCTGAGTGAGCGCAGCCTCGGATGTCCGGTTTCCTGGTGGGTTTTTTACCTGGCAAACTCGGGATAACTTCGGTGAGAATTTGCAAAGCGGCTGGGAAAGTTGGGAGCTCCCCTGCAGGCGCCTAGGAGCTGCTGCGACCGCATCTTCTCCATCCCACGGATTTTACTGCCTTGGATATTGCGAGGGGAGGGAGGGGGGGAGAGGACGGCGAAAGAAGGGGGGGAAGAGGAAGAGAAGGAGCCTCAGAATTTCGTCTGCGCTCTTGCAGCTGCCCCGCGGCCCCGCTCCGCGCTCGCCCTGCCGTCCTCGCACCATGCACTTGCTGGAGGTGCTGTCCCTGGGCTGCTGCCTCGCTGCCGGCGCCGTGCTGCTGGGACCCCGGCCGCCGGCCGCCGCCGCCGCCGCCGAGTCCGGCCAGGGGTACTACGAGGAGGAGCCCGGCGCGGGGGAGGCCAAGGTAAGCCCCTGCCGCCCCCGCTGCCGATGCCCGCTCGCTCCTCTGGGCGCCTGGCCCCGGGTCCGCTGGAACGGACCGCCTGGAAATCCCGCCGAGGAAGGCAGTTGGGAGAAGCCTGTCGAAGTGGGGCTGCTTTAAAAGCGGAGGAGGGATCTGGTTTGGGGGGGGGGGGCGACCCCCACGACATCGTCTGCGTTTTCAGGGTTGCTGGGGGGAAGGTTGCGCGGGGAATGACGGCGCTGACAAAGAACCGCAAAACACCTGATCGGCGGGGGCAGCCCGAAGGCTCCGCTCCTGCCGTGGTGCTGGGGCTGCCCGGCGCGGAGCGGACCCGGTCCCGGTCCCGGCCCCGCCGTTTGCAGCGGAGCCCGGGCCGGGCAGCGACCCGCCGGCTTCCCCGGACCCCCCCGGCCCCGGCAGCTCGAGCTCTCCGCGCCCGCAGGCGGCCCCTGGTCGGTGGAGGACATCCTGACAGAAGATGACGAGCAGGACCGCGTCCCGCTGCAGAAACTCAAGCTTTTAGGTAATGTCGAGAAGGCGGGGGCACTCACAGCTCCCCCGAATTCCACCCGGCAGCTTATCCCAGGCCTCTGCCTCCTTGCAAGGCCTGAAGGGTTTAAATGTCAGACACCTGGTCTCTCACCGTGCCTCTTTGAAAGTTTATTTGCAAAGTAAGGGTGCTCTCAGCCACCCTGTTTGTAAGAGACAAGTATGGTTAATGTTTTTCTTTCTTCTTTTTAAGGGGAATCGGAAGAACTGAGAGGCTTGCTTCTGAATCCGCATCTCCAGCAGCTACTGCTGACGGTCGACCGAGCAGAAGATAAAAGCTCCCTCATGAAGAAGTACATGCAGGAGCCGTTATTTGTTGAGTTTGCAGACTGCTGTTTGAGAATTGTTGAACCTCCAGAGAAGGAGAACATTCTTCCCGAGTGAGCTACTTTGAAAACGTTTTTCTTTCCTTGCGATTTTTTCCCTCTGACAGAAGAGGTTTGACAGCACCCCGTGCTCCTGCGGTGTGCCATGCTGTGTGTGTGTTTCATCCATGTGTGGTCATGCCTCGCTCACGGACGTCAGCGCTCTAATTTTCAATTTAGAGTTGATAAACCAGGACATAGTGTTGGACAGATTTCTAGGTACTAGGAATTAAACTTGATGTTCTGTGGACTTGCTTTCTGTTGATATGGAAGCACTGTCAACCACGGGCACCATTGCTTCCCAGTGACAATGAATATTAAATATATTTGCATTTATTTTAATCCCCAAACTAATCTGAAATGTTTTTGTGAATTAAACCTTGTTGCGGATTGTCAGACACCTTTCCATGGTAGTTAGCGGTTTATTTAAAAGTGGCAGACGCAGAAGAACTGAACGTTTTCAAGACCCATAGGAGCAACAAGGAGATGGTGTCGAGCGCCTCTGATGAGAACCTTGGCAGAGGTAACGCCATTGACTGGGAAGTGCTGGAAACGCACGGCAGTTGTGAGGGCACTCACCTTGTGGTCGTATAGATAACAGCGCGAGAGTCCAGTCTCGCTTTTCCCTGAGACACCTGCTGTTGGTGTTAGAGCTGACTGCTGTCACAGTCAGAAGTTGGGTTACGTTGCTGAACGCTCGTGGTCAATCCACGTAGTTGTACTTCCCAACAGAATCCAGCACGCATCAGAAACGTTTGCTGTATTTACTTTCTCATTACCAGCCTCTTGCTTCTCCCAGGTAGTGTCAGAAGTGTTCACTTCAAGTATATATTGCTTAAAGCACTGGATCTATTTTAATTATGTTGAGTGTTCGCATGGTACTGATGTTTCCTCTATTACGTGCATGTGTGTGCGAGAGGAGGAACGCCCCCCTCGTGTTCTAAGTTTGAAATGTAGTATACGTACAGTGCATCAATTTAGAAAGCTCTGAGGTAGCAGCAGATACGGACGTTGCGTAATTTGAAAGCAGCAGCTTGCAGACAGTCCTTCCCTGAAGGAAAATGTACAATACATGCAGGTGGCCAAAACCTATGTTGGAAGGAGGTTTTTTCTGTCCAGTAAAATCTGGTTAAATCCAGTGATGGAACAGGCATCCGTATGGGGGCTGACGTTTGCGTAATGGAGGGGAGACTTCTTACAGTGAAACTTGATAGAGCCCTGCAAGAAAAAGAGGTGGAGAGGTCACTTCATGTTTTTGCTGGATTTTGAGCTGATTTTTCTAGTCAAAGTAAATAGTGCTTTATTTAGCATATAAGCAGCTAGTGAATATGAATGAGGATAGGGGAAGACCGCCAAAGGAGTCCTAGTAGAAATGGATTTAAGAGAAAGGATTACTACAGAGAGTACCAGTTCCGTAATTTGAACTGAAATTAGCTTTAACTCCAAAGATTTGAGTATTTGGTCACTACTGAACTTGTTACTGCTTCTTCCTACTCGTAGTAACTGTGACCAGACAAAGGCTACATTCTCGCACACGTAATTTTATGCAACCTCAAAAATTTCATCAGCAGAAAACCCAAGCATGGGCACAAGGTGATCTGTAACCGGAGTGCAGTTTGTGAGAGGAGCCAGTGTGGGCTGCAGCTTGTTTGTAGTAAATGCGTATCTATGACTGTTCCGCATGTGTGTAGGAGGTGAAGTACTTGAGGGTTGTTCCCCGCTTTCTGCCCTGAAAACCCTCTGTGCGAATTAGTCTGCAGTTGTCTGCACAGTGAAGTTAATACAGAATTACTGGGATATTAATACACCCAGTGGGTGCTTTTTCATGTGTTCACCTGTTGTGCAACTTGAATCCCCTAAGCAGAAAAGAATACGTAGTATGTAATAGCAGAGCCCGTGTTAGAATCCTCTACTCTCCATTTCTGAAGCGGAACTTTGATCGGTTTGCTCCTATGACAGAGATTAACAAGAGTTTTCATGCTTAGTTGAAAGTCTCAACTCAGCCCTGTGTCCAGCCTGACTTACTGATGTCAGAGTCATCCCTGCATATCTAAGCCCATGGAAAAAGGAAGACTGTAGCCTGAGAGCAGACTGCGTAGTTGCTGTGCTCGACAGCGGAGTTCAGGTTCCTAAACCCGCAGCAGCTTAGCTGTGCTGCTGACTCGAGCACGTCAGGTTTGTTACCTGTGGGAGAGCTCTAATGGAAGTGATGCCACAGCCAAAGAAACAGCTTTCCACCTTGTAGCAGTCGCTCTCCTGACGTACTTTGAGGCATGCCAGCAGGGACAGGTCTCTCCGAAGTCCCGTGACAGTAACAGGTGCGGCCGCCAGGACAAGGCCGAGAGGCCAGAACTGAATTATTGCATGCAGAGGCCAAGTTGTTTCCAAAGAGCAAGGCGGTTTGGCCGAGATCGCCGTAGCTCCAGGAACGGAGAAGCATGCCTTTTCTTCACCCTCATCCAGTTCTGCTGCTGCTAGCGCAGCCATTTTTGCCTGACAAAGAGATGCAGAACGATATTCTTGAACAAGATTCTCAAACATCTTGAACAAAATTCAAAACTGCAAAACTAAGAGTCGAAACAAGGGCATCTTAAAGGATAGGAGACCCTTTGGGACAGGTTCCCATTTTATGAAGGTAAGGACCGAGTTTATTCTGCGGTCTCTACGCTGCTACCCTGTAGAAGCAGCTGTACAAGACTGGCATCTGTTTTCTGCTCTTCAGTTTGAGAAGAGTTTTCTGGAGAATAAACAGTATTGGTTTTGTAGTTACTTGACAGAGGTAGATTCTTTCTCAAACACTAAAAAGCCTCAGTCACTCAATTTCAATGCTTTCCTGTATCAATGTACTTACTTTCCATTTCTTCCAGCCATGCTTAATAACGTTAGCAGCCCTGCGCATCCTTTGGAAGCGATTCTTGGCTAACCAGGAACGAATAGCTGAAGATTTAATTAGAAGAAATCTGAGTACAAAGAATCCCAGAAGCTCTTGCGCACAATGCAAGAGAGATGGCACTTAAGCTTTCTCTGTGTTCAATTAACATAACCACTCCTGCCACTTTAAATATCCAGCGTAACTGGAAATGTTACACTGCGTTCAGTCACACCCTGATCGAGTTACCTGCTTGGATGACAGTTGCAGACCATCTCTCCTTCGCTAGTTTCTTCTGTTTAAATCTTCTCCAGCAACACTGGATGCAAAATGCTTTCTCATTTAACACCTCTGCTCTTCTAGATTCAAGTTGCTCCAGCTGCATTGGGGATACGAGCCTGCAGTTAATACTTGGGGACAGAGTTGTGGTCACAGCTCCTCCCTCTTCTACAGTCTCTTGGTGTTTGTCAGAAAACCACATGCACAGTCGAGTGTCCTAAGACTGCTGATTAGGTTTTGGAAGTGAGAGCACTTCATTAGTGCTTATTGGGTTAACATGTAAAATGAAAATGAGGGGAGAAAGGGTGTTGTGGGGGGAAAAAGTGGACACTCCCAAAGTCACAGTAGCAGCTGGCTTAAAAGTAGCTCCAGTGAAGGGGGTCCTTCTGTGGCTGCATCCTCCAGTATGGAAGCTTTGCAAAAGTGCCTTCATCTCCTTCATCTCTCTCACAAAGCTGCTGCTTAGGCCTGCCAGAGTAGCCAAGTCTGTCAGCTGAAGCTACAGAAAGCTGTAATCTTTAATGGAACTGGGACGATACAGCGCTACGCACAAGTGCAGCTCCTTGTCTGTTAGCAACAAGGACGCCATTAAACGAAGTGCTTCTGATAGTTGGATTCTGATGGATGTTTGATTTGGTTTAATAGAAAAGGCCAAATTCTGGTCACGCTGGCATTAGCGGGAGTATCACCTAAACCGTGATGATAATCTGTGCCAGAATCCCCATTATGCAATTACGCTCCAGAACTGTTAGCCAAGGGAATAGCACTCTTACCACAGAATTAGCCATAAATACTTTGGTTTTGCCGCAGTAGACTGAAGCATTGTCTGCTGCGTTCCCTGTTTGCTCAGCAGTAGTTGGTCCCATAACAACGTTCTGAAGGATCTCAAAAACAACAGAACGTGATGCTTTGTCATCATCCCCCACTGGAGTCTCACCTGCAAACGAAGCATTGAAGAAAGCGCATCACAAAACTTGGAAATCAGGACCAAGTAATTGCCTTTACAAGGAGGCTTCTTGGCCGTTTAGGGGGGGATACACATACAAGAGGGGTGGAGGCGATGGCTGAGACATCGCTAAGGTCTGATCTAGCTGGGTTTAAGGGAAGAATGTGACAGCATAGATTTTGCCATGTGCTAGCAACTACAAAACCAGTGTGGTGTGGTTTAACCTGGATGTAGTTTGGGTGCTGTCTTATCTCCTCCGTTATAACCTATCCATAGGTAACAAATGTCATTTGGGGCAGATCTGGACAATGAGGCAGACATATGGAGGGCTCAGCTGTTCTAACATTGTTTAAAGCATCCTACATGGAAACATCAGCAAGCAACAGCAATGCAATTAAGAATATATTTGAGCAGCTCAGGCCCTGCAAAAATCTGGTGAAATACCCAAAACTCAAAGCTGTTGGGAACAATGAACAAAAAGCAAGGCATTAGCCTCATAGCCTTAACGTACTGAAAGATGCAGGAACAGCAAACAAACTCTACACAACTCTACAGCTTTCGCAGGGCATCAGAAGCAGCTACAGGGACATGTACTAAGCAGGAGTTTATTGCAGCAATAAGAGGTTATTAAAACCATTTCTGGAACATAGGACACAACTTTTTACATTGAGACAAACGGGTTAGCCAGATTAATCTATTTGGAAATAGAGGTAGACTTAATTCAGACCTGTCCTTGAAAGAGATTGTGTTGTTCAAGGCAATGCTGCATGAGTTTCTGCATGCCCAATGCCGGAACTTGATGGTCTTTGTATCTTTCCATCCTGGATACTGTTTGCTTTTCTGCTATAAATATTTCTAAGGAGATGAGAGCATTTTAAGGTACTGAAAACAAATACAAGCAATTTTTGCTTACAGGAAGACATCTGGTGACTATGATGGTGTTCATGGGGCTGGGCTGATAAGGGAACCAAAAGCTTATCCCCATGTTTAGGAAATCATTTCGCTTTGTTTGCAGCTTATTACCCGCTCAAGATAAAAAGGACTAGTAACCTATCACAATTGGGCACTTCGGCTAATGGGTTTATAACTGAGGGAGAAAGATACGGTCCGTAAGTAATTTTCCTGCCTGAGCTTTGTTACTTCATTCTATTTCTGCAAATTGAATAGATTTCCAGCCATTTTACTTATCTGACATAGGCTGGTACTTACTGGTCCTGCTTCCCACATCTACTGGTTACTGAACAGACCTATTGGGGGATTAATCGGGGAGAAAGAAGGGGGTTGCAGTAACTTTCAGTATTAAATGTAACCATCTGATTAGGTCCTTCTCTCAGGGGTTCGTACCAAAGATGTTACCTTGTAGATTGGATTGTGTTTTTTAAAGTCCATCCTCGCTCTTGTTTAGAAAAAAGAATCGCATAAAGAAGTTTGCAAAAGGTAGAAGCAGCAGAATCCAGGTAAGCTAGAAGGTCAGTGTGTTCGGCAAGAAAACAAGGTAGAGGAAAAAAAAAGAAAGGAAGGAGAAGGAATATAAGCAAAAAGGTAAGTGGTTTTCAAGCCTGCTCAAGAACCAACTCTAAATCAAATTATATCGGGGGGAACCCCAAACACTGTCATAACTGTAATTGCTCTACCCAGGAGGAACACAGAAAACCAGCAGTAAGAGTAAAGACTTGCAGTTTTTTAAAAGAGCCTGCTGTTAAGTGTTAGGCAAATTAGAAACTCAAGTTGGTGATAGATTAGAAAAGTATTTTGAGAAGAGTGGTGTTCCTAGTGCTGAATACAGTAACTGTATCTGATCTATGCAGTATCACATTGGTGCAGTGATTATTTTACTTGATAGCAGAGGGATTATCTAAAGAAACGTACCTTTTTTCTTGGCGGAATGATAGTTGCTTTTATCACACACTCTGTTTTTATTGGACCCACGTGATTTTCTCAGTACTTCATAGCGCTCAGCGAAACTTTGGAAAGGGATCCTGATGGACAAACGTAGTTAATTCTAGGCAAGTATCATTTACTATATGTAAATAACCTATCCTTTGAGGGGGGAAAGGTTGCAGAATGGCTTCAAAGATCCAGTGCACAGAATGCAAACAGACTGATGCCTATGTAGTCACCAACATGCAAGAAAATACAGACTTTCTGAAGAAACATGGGAGACTGCCTCTTGCCCAATAACAGACAGTGACTTTTGCCTGTAACAAAGACCGGGCAGGAATTGTGCCTGTTTATGATAACAGCGAGCTTTACCCCATCAATACTGAGCTGTCAGAAACCTGACTATCTCAGGCCTTGTTCCCTCCATCCACTAAAGGTGGTCAAGAAAGCCCAGCAAGGTGACTGGCTGCGATGAGATGCTCAACTTCAAATGACTACGCTTAGATGAATGCCATTTATAATTTCATTTTAATTGCTGAACATGTTACTGTGAAGCCATATTCAGTTAGAAGGTTTTAGCGCCTGATAGTCTAGATCAAAACATCTCTCCCCTAGCTTCTCAGACCGGAAAGGTACAGTGAGCTCTCAAACCAGGGGTATGTTACAGATACATCTGGACTTCATTAGTTGTTGCTGTATTTTTAAGAATCCCATTGTCTTGAATGCAAGTTGTGCTACCACTGCTGCTTGTGCTGTTACTCCACTTTTGGACTTGCTGAACAAGCAGAGTTTCATTATCCAAAACGCAGAACAACCATCCAGATTCGAGACAAGTATTTTTTTTTCTCTCCAAAACATGAAAGAGTTGTGCTCAAATAAGCTTAAAAGCAAGCAGTGAGCAGAACTCTTCAGATAGCTTTGAAAGAATCAGTAGTTTTGCGGTCTGAAACAGACTGCAAAATATTTGGATTTTCTGTTTATCAGCTCTTCTGAATAACTGGTATGCCACTGATTTGCTATAGAAATGGATTACGGAAGACGTTGCTCAAGAAGTCTGCACTTACCTAATAGGGAAGCCCGCCGCACTGATGGTGATGGCTTCGACTATTCCACACGCCTGAAGCTGGCTGAGAACCTGCGGCGTAAATTGAGATGGTTTAGGTAACCACTGTCTGTGGAAGCTGCTGTTGAGGTCTGTACAGGGTGTGCTTGACCCAAGCCACGCGCAGCTCAGCTCAGCTCAGCAAGCACGCCAGAGCTTGCCTGGTGTGCACCACCACACTGGCAGCTGGGGAATGAACGGAGGGGGCGGAGAAGGGGATTATGCAGCCATCGAGCTACTGCTTTGACTAACACCCAGAGTAGGGTTCAAGGCTGTGCTCACACGAAGGGACAGTCCTCGTGTGCCCTCTCTTGTGGTATCCACACCCCTTGCACTGACCGAACGCAGCAGAATATGAAAACCCAGTGTTGGTATTTTAATACTACTTGCATGCAATCAGCAAATTCTCCGAGTGTTTAAAATTAACACAGCACTACTCCAGCTGCTTGTTTCCACACCAGATAAGGTTCTCTAGTTAACTGCGTTAGCATCTGCTGCTCTGCTCCCAAAGACGTGCTTGTCAGCCGATCGCATCTAACTTGTCCTAGACTAGAGTCCAGGAGCAAGCAAAGTTTTGTGGGCATTCACCATGAAGATACCTGTGTTATCAGGACTGCTGAGCAGTCAGATTGTCTTTATCTGTTTTGAGGGCTGGGATGGCAGCACCCCAAATAACCCAGGAGCGCTCTGGTAAGAGAACTTTTCGTACAGCAACAAGTAAGTTGCATCTGGAAGAGCTGCTGTGCTTACTAGCTCCACGGTAGACAAGCAGCATCATGATCCGAAAGGATGTTTAACTTGGAAGCTCCAAAAGAGAAAAAGCTATTTCAAAATGTGCTGCGAAAAGGGCTTTGCAAGTGACTCAAGATCATTACAGATGCAGTGCGAAGCCCTGCACAATGTCTCTATGAAGCTTCTCATTGACTCAGTGAGGAAAAGCTTTTGAGAAGTTACCTCTTCTCTTTTAAAAGTCACTGCCTTGCAGTCAGCGTTCGGCTTGATGCATCGGATGTAATGCGGTGTGGTGCTATTCAAAATCTGCATGAGGTGTTCAAGCGAACCCTGTAGAAAATAAATGCAGGTTTAATTAGGGACTACTCCTCCCCAGGTAGTTTAGCTAATCAGTGGTCTTCTATAGAAACAACGAAGCTGGTTTTTGCAAGGATGGCTTTACAGACTCGGTATTAGCAGAGCTTTTCTGTAAGGACAGCTTGAGCAAAAAATCCACTCTATGGATGCTTTTGTAAAATTGTCGATAGTAAATTCAGAAATTTTCCAAAATTATAGCAGGGGCATCAGTTGAAGCTAACCCCTCAGGAGGAACAGGTAGGAAGAAGCCTCACACAGGCAGATGCCCAACTGTTAAAGGAAAAAGTAAAATCGGAGTGAGTTAAAACCCAGAGAATCTCAGGAGTCTGAAGCTATTTCTGTTTTACAGCCGTTTCATTTTAATAACACTGACTGATCTCGGTCCAACTGTACTGTTTTCTCATCTAGTTATGCAGATAGCAGTATAAAGCAGACACTTGAATAGGATGTACCTTGAACTTTGACACCACTGTAACAACAGCTGCTCTGTTCTGGGTTTTGATGTTATTTTGGTTCCTTTCTGTCACAGGAAATAATTTTTGAAGCAAAAGATCCTTAGAATTCTGCAAAACATGGACCAACTCTGGTGGAATGGGGTCCTGCAAACACAAACACGACTCATTAGTATCTGGCCTTAGGCAGAAACCTGCCACCTTTGAAAATGACTAAAAATTCCACCTATATAGATGGAATAGTATTTCTGATGCCAACTTTGATTTAGCCACAGCTGTAGTTTCAAATCTGACTGCATACATTAATTCATAGTCAGATTCAGGTACAGAAAACAATGTTTGGCTGAACATTTAGCAAATCTAGTCAAATGTACGGCTACTTCTAATGTTGTTCCAGTTACACAGCTTAAGTGAGCTAGAAGTCTCAGGACTAGTTCAATCCCCATAGGACAGTCTGCAGCAGATATTAGAAAGTCTATTAGAAAGTCTTCCTTTTAATTAAGAGATGGTATTTTTATTGCATCACCTGATACCATTTCCCATAATTGCAGGCTATGTCAAAACTGACAAGGGACCGTCGTGACTGCAGACTATTTCACTTAATCCCCGATGGGACAATGAGGCCAAAACTTGACTTCCCTGGTACTTTCAGAACTTTCAGTAGTTGAGTCCATGTCCTTGTTTCTCATAAACTTACCTGAACTTTTCTGGGAAAGGAAGTGCTATATTTATGGTTATAGAAATGCCCTGATGCCATTAACATTTCTGCATTGTCTCAGGATGGAAGAAGCCCTGATTTGGTGATACATGGTCCATTTAATCCTCAGCTGAAAGGTCCGCTAACAAAGTATTTGCTTGTGCCAGTGACGGTTCACTGAAAATCAGACCAAGAACACTACCCAGTTTTACGTGACCCGAAGGATTTGTTTGGTGTGAGGCATGCATATCCAGTAAGCATCACTGAATATACTTGTTAGTGGTGCTTTGATTTAAAGTGCTTTTGGTCTGTAAGATTTTTTGTTTGTATGTTTTTAAACAGCTCTTTCTGAAAACACCTACCTTATTTTTCTCCACCATTGCTGCCAGCTGATAGCAGACTTTGCCAGCATAATGTGAAATAATAAAGTTAGGCTTCTTACTAAACTTGTTTCGACCTAAACATTGATTATTAGACAAGGCTTTCTCAATCCGAGTTTGAAACAGGTCAGTGTTGGAAGATCTATTCAGACGGCACTCCTGCATAGCAAATGAGACAAAATTGCAGCATTTTTTATTTGCCATAAAGAACTATCTTTAAAAGCTAAACCACTTTAAATTAAAATCATAGCCATTTTATTTTTAGAGTTGCTTTGAGTATGCAAGCCCTGAAATACTGGGGGGGGACGACAACAAAAAAATGTAATTAAGGCTTAATATTTGAATCAGGATATCCAGGATCAAAGGAAAAAAGACAACTCAGAATAGGAAGAAGCAGTGTCATGCTTGTTCTGAAAAACAAGCTCTGCAAAAATTTTATAGCTGACAAGTTTCCTGCTACTATAGTGTTCATGTTTTCTTTGGTGGCATGGGACAGAAGGCAGGCAAGTAGGCCAAAAGCATTAGGTGTTTAGATCCACACTTACCTCATTCAGCAAAGAAAAAATGCTGAGAGGATTGCCCTCTATCAGATCAAGGCAGTTCTGGTTATCCTGGTAGTTTATGAAAGACCACTGTAGGCCTTCAGCGGCATATTCTTCCTGAAGTAAGAGAGAAACCCGTTATTCTGCAGCAGAGGGCACCAGAGCTCAAATGACTGTATGCCTTTGTGCAGTTGGAAGCAGTTACTGTTTAACAAGCTAATCCCAGGCTCAGCGTGCTCATCCAAAGCTCAGCTCATGTTCAATGGGAATCCTGAGGGGAAAAAAAAAGACAAAACAAACAAGGATATTCTACTCCAGGTAGCTTCTGAGTATGTAGCAGCAGATCCTGATGGGACAATTTGTTCAAGTGTTTGGGAACCTCACAGATTTACCAGAGAGCTGCAAGGCTGCTTTAGAGTAAGTAAACAAACAGGCTACAGTCACACTAAGCCTCTCCTGGCTGTGCTGAGTTTTGCCCTGAAGGGCAAGGAACACACAGAACTCCTTCCTTAAATTGGGACATAGCCCTAAACCAACCATTGTGTGCCAGGCTTTCCTAACTGGGCTCCATTTAAAACAACAGCTGATCCAAAACGAAGTGGAGAAAGATACTCGTTAAAATAATGTGTGCAATATTTATGCTGAATTACAGAACAAACTGTCAGGAGTGTTTAACAAGCACAAGCTCTGGCCAGTTATTTTAAAAGTCTCCAGCCAAAAGCTTGCTCAGCACAGCCACTAATGGCGTTTAAGTGGTTTGGGACACTGCCAGATCAAGGGAGGTAAGAGGGCAGGCAGTGGTTGGGAGGGGTACTGTAAACAGAGGTCATGAATCGGTCTCTAGGAAAGTAATTGTGTACTTGAACTTGGTTTCCATCTTCACTGACCATTAACCCCTGGCACACTGACGAGGGCAGGCAGGAAAAAAACTGCTGGGCATATGAAAGCACAAATTATGGTCCAAGAGATACTTATCTCCTGAACAAACTGATAAAACTATGCCATGAGACAGAAGGTACCATCATATTGGTGCCATAAAGAAAATAATTTCCCAGATTCCAGTTAATGGCAAAGAGCATTGTTGTAATGTATGTATTGTGGAGGAATTCAACAAGGACTGAAGTACATCTTTTAGAGTAGCAGCTCAGGCCTGGCAGGGACTCTGTAGCTTTTAAAGCACTCAGATGAGAACTGGAATTAGCAGTGTATGACCAGTCAGGCAAGTGACTGCCATGTGTTTAGCATGGCGCAAATACCTTCTCTACTGTGAAACAACACAACTCGTGTACCTCTTCATTCAAAAATAAAAGCTAATGCGCAGTGTGTTTTTGTCTTTAAAGGTACCGGCGCGACAACTGGGTTTAGGAAGCTGTTCTCCTGCGGCAGAAGGTCTCCACCAGGTACCAGGTGCTGTTGACGTTCGGGTTACAAGGCCCTGTTGGGCTCTCTGCCTTTGCACTAAGTTCAGGTCTAGAAGCTCCCCACCCATTCAGGTACTTTATGCTTGATGAAGAGAATTAACATGGTTATAAGCAGCAGCTTCCAAGAGAATCTTGATTTAGGCCACACTTCCCTCAAGAATTTAGTTTTAAGTGTTCGGCTCTTTGAGGGAAAGCAAACAGTTTAACAGGCCGCAGAGCCAATGGAGCTGTATACTAGGGAACAGATTTCCAGTACCCAAGGGAGAAAGCTGTCTCTTTCCACAAACTGCCCCACACTCTCCTCTTTAAAAAAGCAACTGTCACTCACATCCTACTGATTTCTGTGGCATTACTTACTTGACTGAAAGTTGTAATCTGACCAGAGGCACAGAAATAAAACTAAAGAGACAAAAGATGCTGTTTAAAAATTAGACATTTAACATTTTATCTTAGTGGGGTATTACCTGCTGTGCCTTCAGATAGTGTGCTACAAAGTGCTGCTGCAGTTTCTCATTGGCATAGTTAATACAAAGCTGTTCCAAGTTGTTTTCAGGGAAGGCTTCAAAACCGTAAACGTCCAACAAACCTAGAAGGAACATGGGAAGACAGTGCACTTTGGTCTAGGAGTAGCTGGAAGGAGATACGGTTACTTGGTTACACCAGGGTTGAAGGAGATACGGTTACTTGGTTACACCAGGGTTGAATAGCCATACCTATAAAGCTGGTCCACACTGATGGATCTGCATAGATGCTTTCATTTATGACCAGAACCAGCCATTCAAACAATCTGCAGACAATGACAACTGGATTAGTTGGAAAGTGCTTGCTTACAACAATCAGAGTAGCGTTCTTTTACTGCTGTTTATACCAGTATCAGACGGAAGAAACAAAAAATTACGACATGCTGCCTGCTGACATGAAACAGCAGTTCTCGGAAGATCTCTATTAGATACTGCAGCTATGTCAGTATCTACAACTGAATCAAGGGTGTGTCAAGAGGGGAAGGGAGGGTTACGCTGTTATTGAGTCTAAGCAGAAAGCCAGGGAAAGTAAATCTCTCTGGCTGCCCTATTCCCTCACAAAAGTTACATGGATTAGCACAGCAGCCTGGCCTACATGTCCTTACTTAGCATAGATCACTTTGGCGAGGCAGTCCCTCCTAGTCTCACATTCGGCTCTGGAGCATGGCTTCTTGAAGACTTGTTTTCCAGCAGTTATTGTTCGAATTCTTAATGATTCCAGTAGTTCCTCGACAGGTATCTTCAGCAAGTCTCCAGTGGTCCTCACAAAATCTTGTTCAGGAAAAAAAAACATTGCAAGGTTGTCTGGAGTGTCAAATGAATGCAGTCCCTTTAAAGTTATGAAAGGTCTAGAGATAGTATAGAAAAATGACACTTCCATCAACTTGCAAACTTAAATATGGATTTTGGATCTTTTTACCCAAACTCAGGAGAAAGTTTTGCAAGATGAGACTCTTAATTTGGATGTACAGTACCCCTAGAATTTTAGGTACTCTGCTTAAAATGAAACAATACCAAAAAAGTCTTAAGTTTGCCACAATGAAGGAGGCATTTTAGAGTGTACTCTCTAGGTATCTTTGTTACTTTTTTACCTTTTTTGAGCAGAGACCTCTAAATCTAAACAGAGAAATCAAACAGTCATGACCACAGAAGAACAGGGATTTTGAGGATAGTAAGGAAATGTAGAAGAATGAGTACTTGCTAACAAAGCATTTAAGATCTTGCTAACCTGAGCTGTATGCAAAACTGTTTGAATATTAAGTAGTGTGAATTCAGGCCATGTGAAACAATAGTAGGAAACTTCCTTGTTCAGGACAGTGTTTTAGTTCTGAAGGAAAACTAGACCCACAAGCCTCCTAAAGACGTGCAGAACAACCTATGCTGCAATTTAACAGATTTACTGTTACTAAGTTTTAGTCTTTATCATGAAAACTTCAAAGGTTTCATTTTAAAAGCCCTGCTCTCCACTCCGGGCCAGATTTCTGGGAGTCTTGTGATGTCAGTGAAGATTACAATCAAGAGTAACAGTTCTGCCAATAATCCTTCTGAAATGACTGTCTAATGTTGCAGTTGCCTTGACCTGTAATGGAAGGATGTTATCTCTTGGAGCAGGGGAGCATTAGGTTTTTG
Organism: Elanus axillaris; assembly: GCA_026212715.1. Lineage (NCBI taxonomy): Eukaryota > Metazoa > Chordata > Aves > Accipitriformes > Accipitridae > Elanus > Elanus axillaris. The sequence goes on along the minus strand of JANZLQ010000089.1, from coordinate 2,744,005 downwards.
TTTGTTCAATACTTTGAAACTGTGAGGTACCGAACCAAAACACGTTTAAATTTTGGTTTGCTCGTGACCTTAGATAGTCTCTTATCAAGCAGAGGAGCGTAGTAATCCTTTCCATTAGGCGTGTTCACTAAGATAACAAGACTCTCTGGAGCACAGCGTGCTTGTTGCCTCACCTTTGGTTTTGTCTTCTAGTTCACAAGGCTGAGATTCATCCACTGGATTAGAGAATTGAACGTTCCCAAGATGGAGAAGGCCGGACAATACCTGAAATATAATCAATCACTGAGTTTTAGAAAACAGAGCTCCCCTCCAAGACAGTGCCCTCTTAGCCTTGCCTTAGCCACACGAACAGTCAAAACGTTTCTGCACAAAAAAAAGTAAGTAGATTCCAAACTTCTATGTTAATACCTAATGCTGCAGTTACTGAAGCAAAACTAAAGTTCACAGGTGCAGGCTTTTAGTTAAGATCTGATATTTGGCTATGCAACCTAATGTGTAGCTGCAAGCTCTCCAGCCAGGAGTACCAAATAACCAATGCTTTGTACATTGATACAGATTTACATCTCCAGAAATCCCCCCCTAAAAAGACGTTCCAAACATCACTAGCAGCCTCGTGGTGACCATGCTTTGTACCTGACCTTGAAAATATTGTTCTGCGTGGAGCGGTCAATGCCCAAGTGAAACATTGCATCTCTGGTCACCTTGAAGCAGTCCTCTGAAAAGCCAAACAAGTGCTATTTAAAAGAAAGCCATGCACACAAACACCAGCAAGCAGAACACTCTATACCACAACCAATATAGCTAGAACTGTCAAAGGAGATCAAGGAAGCCAGATGCTCTTTTGGTAAATCCCAGAGCACAAACTGGAGAACCAAGTCATTGACTTAATACTGACTCTGTGGGGCTCTGAAGTTAGGCAGCAGGTTGCTGAAGCACATCCAAAGATGAGACAGTTTCTAAACATAGCCACAGAGAGATGCAAATTTGCTTGGCCAGAAACCGCTGGTTTAAGCCAGGTGAAAACTCTTAATAGTGCAAACTGAAACGTAAAAAGAATCACATTAATGCAGGTGGCTTCGCAGCATGTCTGCCGTTGGCTGACCAACCTGGGTCAGAGGATTTAATAGGACGGACACATTTTTGCCTGCCTTCCTTTAAGGTTACAGCCATTATTCATGGAGAGTCTGTGAAACTAATCTTTACCATCTAAGTTTCTTTCAGCATTTGGCAGCCAGCGGTAGTCAGCCCCTTCTGGAAGGTTCCATTCCAGCCTCTCTTCTGCAGTAGCACCTTTTGTGATCTGGAGACAGAAAACAAGGTAACAACTGAATTCTGCCTTTGGTATTTACAGCTCACAGACAATGAAGAATAACGTACTGGGAGCACGACTTAATTTGGAAGCACGGCAAACAGGAAAACTGTTAAATATTAGAAGTTGCAACTATGCTAAATCTGGTGATTTGATCCCCACTGTTTGTCAGAAATATCTAGCAGAATTAACTGAAGGCAAACCTGATAAAAAATATGGAAGTTTCTTTCATTGGGGGCCTGATAGGCAACTCTGGTCTTCTCCAAAAGGAAGGTCTGAATGGAAGCACTACTCAGATGGTGGAATCTAGAGGAGAAAAAAAAGTGCAAAGATTTCAACAAAACTTCCTCACAGAATCTAATAGGCGTTGTGTTGTTATGATACCGACTGACTATGAATGCTTTGCAGTCCACCTTCAGTGTTGTGCAAGCTTAATGTAATATTTTATTCAGAGTTCTTAACTGCATCTCTGTTTTTCCACTGCTCTCTTTTAGAATCAGAGTGAGAGCTTGCAGGAAAAAAAAAAAAAAGAAATAATAATAATGTAAGTTGCCAGCAAACCAAAATATGTTCTGAAGACAGATAAAATATTCTGTGGCAGGCTTCAGAAAGAGACTTATAACGATTTAAAGGAACAAGATATAGATAAGGTTTTTACACAGTAATTATTACCTGTCTAACTGAAGCTGGATATATTTTCCAAAACGGCTACTGTTGTTATTCCGCAGGGTACATGCATTTCCTGTGAAATTGCCAGTGACAGATACAGAATAATCAGTGGTTTTTACTCTTCCATGTAGGACATACAGATATTAAGGGTGATTTGTATGTAGCTCCAGTATTTGAAGAGTTTGTCTTTTAAGGAGAGGATCCAGAGCTAGCTTAGAGTTGTCTATTAACAAAGAAAGTTCCCACAGTGGCCACTACTTCTTTCTGCTGTTAAAAAAGCCTAATTTACCAAATGCTTCCATGACAGGGTTGGAATCCAACACTCTCTTCTCTATCCTTTCCACAGTTTCATTGCCTTTTGGGGAGAAAACTGAAGCAGCAACAGAAGCATAGAATTTCATAAGGCAGCGAGATGTCCAGGTCTGCAAGAGAAAGGCTTGACAATAGGTCTTTGTTTTTACCATGTTACTAGTTACGTTAGTTAGTGAAACAGTGCTAGCTGCAGCTGGCAATGAAGCTGAAGAGAGTAATTGTGTCAGGTTTATAGCTCTAGTTCAGTGGAAACTTTTTGTGCATATGCTTACGTGCAAGAGACACATTTAAATGCTATTGGAGTCCGTGTGCTTTGCTGAATGGCAGTTTTATCGAGATGTAACCATCTGGAAGCTCAGCTAGAATTAACAGCTAGTATCTTAAGATGAATTGAATACAAATGGACTTTGAGTCATTAACGCTCAGCAAACCATTTTGTTCTCAGGCTTAAAAATATCTTCAATATCTTCCTGAATAGGGATGGACCATTACAGAAGGGCCTAGGATAGGACCTGAACTCTCCACTCCTTCTAAGTCTCTGCATAGGGTTTGCGGAGACCCACACTAGCTCCCTAACAGACTAAGATGAGACATTAGCTCAGGTGCAATTCCTGTTGAATGATTCAAATCTAGCCCTCCCAGAAATTACAGATGTCACCTAAAGAGCAGCTATATTTAGTAGCATCTGTCTGCAGCAATCACTTAATGCTTTACGCATATTTCAAGAAAGTCGTGCCAGAGCAGGCTGGCTACATGCTCTGTCAGAATTATTTTTCTTTGCTTGTTCACTGAAATACTGTGTGCTACAAATCACTAGCAAATCTCAAAACTTAAGAGCAATGTCAGAAAAAAAATCTCCTTACCTTCCCAGCACCACTTTCTCCACTCACAATTATAGACTGGTTTACAGGATCTATCTGGCTTTGGACTTTTCTGTAGGCTTGCTCAGCCACTGTGAAGATGTGAGGTTTTAAATCCTGGCAATAAAAGAGAATATTAATATTTAAGAGAAGAGTAATTACACAGTTCAACAGCAATGGACAGCAAAGGTCATCTCACATTTATCTGAAAACAGTACTGCTCTTTTAACAGAACTCATCTTTCACTAGAAATGGGTTTTATCCTTTAGTATTATTTTGCTTATATAGATTTTGAAGAACTTGACATCTGGTTCTGCAGAAGGACAGTTATTTCAAATCTAAGGATTACCTGAGGACGAAGTGCAACATGGTACTCTCTCATAAGCTCAGGTGAATAGAGGCAGGAGACAGGCTGAAATGGATTTAAAGCCACCAGGCTGCAGCCAGCATTTGTGTAAAACAAGTTAACTGTATATCTTGCTTGAAGACATTTCAGAACTGAAAGACACACCTTCTATTAGCATCTTTTGAAGAGTGTATTTGACTCTTCCTGTTCCTGTTTGTAACAAAAATCTTCAGATATGTTACCTATTAGGTTTAATAGAGAATAAGGTGATCAAGAGAGTGATACAGGTCTAATATAGATAACAATGTCTTCAAGAGTTGCCCTTATTTTTAAAAATCCTAAGGGATCTGCTAACTATTCCATTCAATAAATCCTGTGCTTTTATGAAGTTTCACAGTCAGTCCTAGAAAGCAAATCTGTTCACTTGCAGAGAACTCGGAACTTGCAGTAGGAACAGGCCTTAGCTTCTCTTAACAAGACCCTCTTTAAAAGTCAAGGGAGGAATTTACTTTTCAAAACCAATTTAATGGATATATTTTGAATGTAAGTTAGAGCCTCGTTTTCCGATACATTCATATAACACCAAACTGCAATCACAAGGTCATGCAGAAGTCCTTCAATAGCATTAACTCTCAACCACACCCTGGCTACCTGAACCAACAATACAAATGTGAGCTCTCATGCAGAGCTGGATAAAAGATCATGGTAGCTAAATCTACAGTAAGAGTATTTTGGAAAAAAAAAAAATCAACCAAGGCAAATGTGACTTTCTAAGGCTTTCTATAGGCTTTAATAGGCTTTGAATCTTTAACTGCTATGTTCACGATTGTATTAATACGATGAGAACAGTAACTACCATATACTGGTAGCCACCAAGGAAAGTGAGTCCTCAGGAGATACTCCCCTGGCTTGGCTGCTTACCTGTTGTAGTTGTCACCGGATTAACTTTAGTGAGGTCATCAAAAAGATGCAGTTTCTCCTCATCACTGAGAAATGCTCTAACTTCTTCTTCAAGTGATTCACTGAGGTCATTCTGGATGATAGAACCTTCTTTTTGGCCATTTTCCTAGAGAGGATGTCAGATCAGCTCCAGTCAAAGGCTGAATATAGCTGGACTTTCACCTCACCCACTGTAGTTTATAGCTTTTCTACTGCTTCCACGTAACAGAAGTTCAGTCTCAGCAGCAGTCATATCTGAGTATGTTTGAGCTACTCTTCCTACCAATTGCCGTCCCCTGGCATCAATGGTTCCCATGGGGCGCTTTGTTTTTAGAAAGGTATTATCTAGCGTATGAGAGATGGCAGGCTGACAACACTGTCTGTAAACTGAATTCATCGCTGGTAATTCTGGCTGTAAGCAAAGGCACTCAGAAAGAATGTGTCCTCAGACTCACACCACCTGGCACTTGCAATTTTGCAGGTCATTCAGCACAGACACACTTATACAATGTTCTTAAGTGGCATATCTCTAAGCCTATGAATGTCACGCATTCAATGCAAACACTGCCTTGGGTAGAGGGAAGCAGGAAGGACTGGCTGCAGAGGCTAAGGTAGAGCTGAAAGCTACTGTGGTCCAACACAAATGCAGTTTTCCTAGCAGAGACTTTCATTTTTAGAGCAGAGGTGGAGGGCCCCGAGAGTGAAGTTGCAGGGTGCACACACTGCAGCCAGGGGAAAGAAATGGTGGCGTTGTAAGAGCTGGCCTGCATTAGGTGAAGACTTGTCCCCTCTGAATCAATTCAAGTATTTAAGTCTTAGCCTCTAGGCTCCCATGTCCTTGACAATATAAGTTGGAAGGACGTATTTGTTGTACAAACATAATGGAAAACTTAGCCAGAAGAGATTTCAGGTCCTGTTTGTCATTTAGGGGGTGGGGGGAGAAGAGAGGGACTAGAAGGGGAAAGATGACAGTCCTGATTTTTGCATTCTAGATATTCCTTTTCTGTTGCCCTTCTCCTTGACAGAAAGTCCTCCTAAGTAACCCTACTCATTTGTATTTAGTAGCATAAATCTGCAACTCTTTACAAGTTAACCAAGTCAATGAACAGTATCACCTTGTTTATACAAAAGAAGTGCTAAATTTAGTTAGCAGGACAGCAGCGTTGCCACTCCATGAGCTAAGCTCATTAATAAAGGGGAAAATATACTGCAAAACCCCATTAAAACATTTAAAAAAAAAAGCTACAATAATATACTTAATTAGGAGCATTATTATCTTCTGCAGACAGCATAAGTAGTTAATTTCCAGTATTACAAAATTTTACACAGCAAGGGGGAAAAAAAAAAAAGAGCTTAGCAATGCAGTTAAGCATTGCCATCAAAGTGATTTCTGTTATTCTCCTCTGAATGAACATTAAGAAGCTTGCTACTTCCACAGAGAACAGACACGCACATTATGAAATACTCCACGGACAAGATGAGTTTCTGCCAATTGCTAATTCTTCCTGTGCCCTCCCATGTGTTCGCTGTATTATGCTAGCGCCAGCCAAGTTAAGTCCGCTGTGCAGCTGATATTGCAAGACCTGAGAAAGGGCCTGGCTTTGCTCCCCTGCAACCCCCTGCTCAACATCGCTTCATTTGAGAAGAGATGGTGATCGCTTAGCCAAAAGAAAAATTGTATTTGAAAATACAATCACTTCCGATACCTACACTGCACAGCTCACGCGTCCATCAATTTTACTGAAAAAATACCCTTAAGGATGTGCTTGCTACGTGCATTAACCACCTGCCCTGTTAAAGCCAATGGCATAACAAATCACTAGCTGGTGTTAGTAACAAAGCTCAAAACCACACAGTGAATAGGTCCAGTCAATTCATGAAGCAGGGGTGAATACACATTAGTTGCCCAATCTTGACTGCATGGCCTGCCAGTAAAATTTCATCAGCACACTCAATTCCTGGTTGTCTTTTTACCTGCTTTGGCATCTTGTCCAGCCCTATGGACGGGAACACTGGAGAGGGCCTTTACTGTAGGGCATCTCATTCAAATCAGACCGAAGAACACTTAAATTAAAAAAAAAAAAAAAAAAGACATTGAGAACAAAGTAATTCTGGACATGTCATTCTCCGGAGGGTTCCACAAGCAGAGCCCAAATGCTTCAGACACCAATCCCAAGTAATGCTGGAGCTAGAAAGCCTACCTGCACTCAGAGAGTAATAGTCATACATTCTGTCTCCCCCTGCAAATACAGCTTATTTGGAGGGAATAATTTATCTTTCGTTACTGCAGGAATAAACCGCTTTGTTTCTCTTGAATTGATAAAGCGAGGTTTCTTGGCAAGAAATTGCAACTTTGGTTTTGTTCAATTCCTCCTCTTAGGGCCGATAGGGCAGATTGGTGGGTCTGACGGCATGAGAGAAGCTGGTGCTTTCGGAAAAGGAGTGACTCAGAGAAGTTTTGTATTGCAGCAGAAACAAGACAGGCTTGCTTGCCGTCTTCCTGTTTCTTCTAAAAATCAGTGGGAGCCAACCCAAGGTGAGTCAAGCTCACCCTCTGCATTTCTGTGATAAACACTGAGCTTCCAGCCACACAGCCAGGAAGAATTCTGTCTTCTTCCAGCAGCTGAAACTGCCATTACTCCCATTCCATCCCACTCCGTCCTATTCCATTCCTATTCTATTCTTGCCCCCCTCCTCGCCTGGCACGAAAAGACCACTTGGAGACTACTTCGATCCCTGAAGTGCGCAGAGCTCGCGGTGCAGGCAACCACCATCACCCAAACGCTCTCTGCCTTCGCAGGGTTTCCAACCTCGTCACACCATTACCCCTTCCTAGGAGGGGTGCTGCCTGCACCTGGCCGAGCCGTTCTTCGTCCCAGTTCCCCACGGACACACAGCCTACCAGCCGCAGCTCCCTCCGGATGCAGCCTCTCCTCCGGCCTCTGCCGGGGCAGAATCCGACATCGCCCGCGTCCCCAAGGTCGCTCCCACCGGGCCCGTCCTGTGTGTTCCCCGCCACCGGGCCACCCCAAGACCCCCCCTCCCCGTTCTGGGGACCGGTCCCCGTCCCCCGTCCCCCGGGCCGGGCACTCACCGCGGGCAGCGGGCGGAGGGCAGCTCGGCGCGGCCGCCGGAGGAGGCGGAGCCGGGGCGGGCGCTGCCCGGCGGTGAATCGGGATCTGCGGAAGAGCAGGCTGCTTCCCGCTGGCGAAAGTGCGGGCGGGGAGCGCGGCCGGCGTTTACCCACCGGCGGGACGAGCCCGGGAAGCAGCCGCCCAGCCGCGGCCCACCGGGCCGGGG
>JANZLQ010000089.1:2711586-2721718 GCA_026212715.1 Elanus axillaris | reverse complement strand
GTGGTGTAGATCACTGCTCGGGAACTAACTGGGCATCGGTGGGTGAGTGGTGAGCAATTGCATTGTGCATCACTTGTATATTCCAATTATTTTGTTATTATTGTAATTTTATTATTATCATTATTGGTTTCTTCCCTTCTGTTCTGTTTGGCTGTTCTTACCTCAATGCATGAGTTTTACCTTTTTTCTTCCGATTCTTTCCCCCTCCCACTGGGTGGGGGGAAGTGAGCGAGCGACTGCATGGTGCTTGCTGGGTTTAAACCACGACAAAGGCACAGAAATCTTCAATGGTTTAAGATGTGGTTTTCTTTCGTTTGTTTTTTTTTTTAATTTGATAATTTCTTGTTCTTTTTTAGAGGCATAGCATGCTTAAACAGCAGGATCTAAATATTGCCATGATGGTGACATCACGTGAAGTTTTGAGTGCACTTTCTCAGCTGGTCCCGTGTGTTGGCTGTCGTCGTAGTGTGGAACGCCTGTTTTCTCAGCTTGTTGAGTCTGGAAATCCAGCACTTGAGCCACTAACAGTAGGGCCAAAGGGGGTTCTTTCTGTAACTCGAAGCTGTATGACTGATGCAAAGAAGCTTTATACACTGTTTTACGTGCACGGGTAAGTGTCTTAGATTGCTCTGATTATTCTTATTTGAGGAAAAGGAAAGCTAGCTTCTGTGCATTTGACTTTGCAGCTTTCTTTGTGATACTAGCAAGTTTGAATCTTAGAGTACATACTTGTCTTTTACAGGCGTGTTAAACTAGTTATTGCCTAAACTGGGAAAAAACAAGCCAAGCCCAGAGCACCTAATCTTTCATATCAGCAGTCGCAGTGCCATGATTGCAATTGAAAGACACCAATATTAAAATGTTTAGTCATTAATCTGAAATAGGCACTGTGGGTTTTTCATGATCTCTAGAAGAAGAGTGTTTCTTCACCCCACTACTCTGCATGTAAAAAATAAAATTATAAAAAAAATTAATTCCCCACACACCCCCCCTTGCCCCGCAACTTTCTACTTTGGTTAGAAAGGTAACACTGAGAAAGTGAAACCTCCTGGGTTTGCCTAACACAATAAATAGCCTCAGTCTCAGTGCCATTTGTTTCTCAGCTGTCAGCAGACCAAACAGTGACTGCTCACCAGAGTGTGCCTTTGCCTTACAGTTGGCTTCAGCTCAGTCTAATTCTTGCTTCAGTGAGAAGTAGGAAAAGTTAGTGCAGAGCTGGGGATATTGAGATTTGAGGGTGACATAGTGTAACTTGATAAAGTGGTCGTAGTGGCTCCCGCCCGACACTTGTGAAATAGGTGCCATTGCTTGAGGTCTGTAACTTATGAAGTTCTGCAGTAGCTTTTTAGATGTGGGTTATCTTTATCTTGCTTGCTAGGATTTGTCTGGAAAATCTATACTGTAGTTTCCTTGTGTACTGCAAGATGGTATGTCATGAGAATTAAAAATGAGGGACAGGAAGAAAGTTTTAGATGTACCGTTCATTAGCATACTTGTTTCTATACATGAGCTGAATCAGTCCCTTTAAAATTTCTCTGGGTAACCGTGCTTTAAGAATACTAAGTTACATTTTTTCCATAGGTCCAAACTGAATGATATGATTGATGCAATTCCCAAAAGTAAGAAGAACAAGAGATGTCAATTACACTCCCTGGACACACACAAACCAAAGCCTTTGGGGTAAGTTTGTGTTTAACATGCACAGTTCAATCTAAAATATTTTAAGGAACCAAACTATTGACGCTAATTTATTTTTAAGCCTTGAGATCAATTCTTACGCTATTGTCTGTTTGCCAGAGGCGTAATCTCCAAGCTATTTGAATTATAGAAGACCCAAGTAATTGTGGGGAAGTAGAACAGAGGCACCCAGGAATTTTGGGCAGTGTGTGTTGTAGGGCATGAGCCTTTCTCCACAGAGAAGGGAGTTAGCCCTTTTTTGTGCAGTAAGAGTGACAGTCTTATCAGTAGGATGTTTAATACTTTCCCCACTGCCCTTGGTCACGCTTTATTGACTGGACAAAACTAGCGCTATAAGGTCTTCTGCCCTCCCAACGTAACATCTGTTCTCCTTCCTCAGCGAGAGAGTTGTTCCTCTGCCCTTTGTCAGAGCTCGCTAAGGCAACCGGTGATGCTTTCATATAAAGGTTAAGGCTATTATATGGAATCGGCTGCTTCCCAAAATGTGCTTGTTAGTTCTAGCTGTTCCATTTTTGCCTCTTGGCTTTTGGGTCTTTTACTTGGTGCTGGGGTATTTTGTTTGTTTGCGAGGTGGTTTTTTTTATAAAAATAGCCCATGTTTAATTTCAAAACCAGTTGCCGAAATGCAACCTGGCCATTACAAACCAGTGCTCTCTGATGTGCTTTTCATATCTTGTCTGGCATACTTGGAACGTAGTCTGCTCAGGGCATGGATGGCTTCTGCATTGTGATATAAACAATGCTGTAGAAAGACAAACTGGTTTTTTGTGCTCTGCACCAAAATGATTGATCAGCAGTTTTTCTCACATTGAGGTGAAAGGGTACATGCTAAACAAATACACATAATTTTGCTTGGGATTATTAAAAATGCCATGCACAACTGTTAATAAAGGGCTTTATTGTGGTTGGGCCACAGGTTTAAAACTAAAACTCTGTAAAATGTATTTTCTCAAAATGAGATAGCATGTTTTGAATACACCAGTGAAAAAGATAGATATATGCCTCTGTGTCTTGAAGTTGAAATGGTTTATTCCAGCTAGTTAACAAGAAAAACTCTCCTTGTAAATCTGTTGTGGATTGCAGGGGGGGTGTCTTGTTTGTGGGGTGTTTGGGGTTTTTGTTGTTGTTGTTGTGGGTTTTGGTTTTTTTTTTTTTATACGATGACCACTAAGTTAGTCTACTATGCTTAGTTAGAGTGTCCAAGACCTTTTTTAGTCAGTTGTGTTCCGCTTCTGGTCAAGCATAAAACCTGTGAAAGCTTGATCGTGGTTTCCAGTTACAGGACATGTATTTTTCTATGCAGACTTGAGTCTCTTTGGGTTTAGATAAATCCCCTGAGATGCTAGGAATGTGGAATTTGACACTTGATTTTTACTTGTGCTGCTTGAGGATAGTGGTAGCTAATCGTTATCTCCTATTATATTTTGGTTATAGGCCATTCATATGATTAGTCTCAACCTTATGTTACACAAGCAAAAGGTCATAGGGGTATATATATTTTTTTAAATAAAGCAAATTCAAAGCATTAGAAAGTGTTAAATTTCTTGGTTTGTTTTGGTTTTAGTAAGATTAATCTTTTCTGTCTAAGCACATACATCATGGGGCCTGCACTTACCATTTTGGCAAGGCAGAACAATTCTGAAAATGAATGAATAGAGAGTAAAATGCTGCCTGTATTTCTTCAATTCATGCTGGAATAAATCCCCTTAGTATTTTGGATGCTGGCAGCTTAATAGGGAATATGTGGAAGAGCAGTATTTTAATATAGTGCAAGTAAAGCTTTCAGCTTTATCTGATAACATAGCTTGTGGACAATCAGTGTAGTTTGCTAAAGAAACATGGCTTGCACTCTGCTTGCTCAGTCGATACCCATTTGTTATGCTACAGAAGTGATCAGGGTGTATCAGTACTGATACTTTTCCAAATAAATCTGCTGCCTGGAGCGGAAGCAAATATTCTAACAGCCTAGACATGGAGGTGTCAAATAGAATTGTCTTACAGAAAAAATTGTATTTATCAAGTTAGAGCTTCTGCTTGACTTCAGTACAAGAAACTTCTTCAGATGAGTTGCATCTGTTAGGCATTTTATACACACAAAAAAGGCTTTGAATTGCAATTGTGTGTTTAATTATACATGTTACGTAACTAGCTAATACCACTTGGGAGTTACTTGACGTCCTTGGTTTCACTGTGCCTGGTTTATGGCTACTTGGTTCCATTTAGGGCTAAGGAGCATTTTAACCTCTCATAAATGCAAGCCATATGATCCCACAAACTAGATAATAGCATACATAAATGCTCTTGAGGAGCTAATTATTAAATAGGGGTACTTCTTCCCCCATTTTCCTGCTCTGTTGTATCTCTACACAAGCTTAAACAGAAATGACCGTTCTGATAAAATGTCGTGTAGACAAGCCTGTAAGTACAGCTGACTTGCTATTTGAAGTTTGTTCTTTGCTCTATAAGTGTGCCTTTAGCATATCCAAATGTGTGTTGTAAAGTGTTTTGGGTTTTTTTTAACAAGTTTTGGAAATTTAATGTAGGTTTGGTTTATGGTTTCTTATGGTGGTAGATGTGTGGAAGTTTGGGGGTTTTGTTTTGCTTTTTTTCTTTGGATGTTTGTTTTGTTTTGGTTTTTCTTTTTAGTAAGCTGTCATATGAAATTTAATTTGCCAGAAGTATTAGAACTTGTATATGTTATACGTAAGGTAATATTCTGAAAAATTACTACTGGCTTTCAGCTGTAACTTGAAAAGTCATTACGAATCTGGGTTCATAAACACAGACAGCAAAATTTGTACCTCATGTCTGACCCTAGCTTTACTGGAACTTAAGGCTTAGCCTGTGCGGGATTCAAAGTAAATGAAGGAACACAGTAGCATTTTCATAGCATTTGTTTAGGAAAAAAATAGCTAGTTTGTAACATATATGGTATAGGTTTAAAAAAATGTCTTCTAATGCTATGCGACAGTGAAGGGAGCAGTAGCACACTCAGTACAGAGAAATTAAGTGCAGATAAGAAAAATAGTGAAGACAGCAGGAAGGAGGAGAGCAAGTGTAGCATCACTTTCCACTATGGACCTTTTCAGGGAGCAGTCAGGTAAACTAATGCTGCTTCATTTTGCTTCTTTTCTAAACTCCCAACAGGATAGTGTACAGTCTTTTGTTTCTTACTGGTTTTTTTTTGTTTTTTTGCAGGGGTTGCTGGATGGATGTGTGGGAGCTCATGTCCCAGGAATGCAGGGATGAAGTAGTTTTAATTGACTCTAGTTGTCTTTTAGAAACATTAGAAACCTATCTACGAAAACACAGGTATGTTAAAAGAGCAAAGACACACCTTCATTCTGAGGAATATATGCTGCATTTTTTTGTGCATCAAAATGTATGTAGAGTTCACACAATGTTGAAAAGTGTAGAGGATTCTTCTGATACCCTTCTAAAACTTAAGATCTAAGATTCATGGTGGTAGAGAACCTTGCTAGATCGCATTGTAGCAGCTGATGTGACTAAGATGTTGAAATATTCTTTATGGTTTACCTGTTGTTCTGGGTTATGGGAGGGGAAATGCGGAGACCTCAGACGAAGTCATAGCTACTTGGCTTAATTTTTTTGGTTAGGTTTAAATTATGATTTACAATTTGATGTATTAAAACTTTGAATATTCTTTCACTCTTTCATAATTAGCCTACTCTGGGACTATGCCACCTTCTAGGCTTTTGGGGAGTACGTGCAATCTCAAAATAATGAGAACTAAACTAATAGAAGCAGATTTTAGGCTTGGTGTTGCTTCTAAATCACTGTTTTAAATCACTGTGACTAAGTAGCGCTAGTGCTATTGGGTCTCTCTTACAGGGAAAAAATAAGCCACTAAATTTTTGTTGCAAGTGTATGGTAGCTACCATGCTGATTAAAAAGTTTTAAATTCCAGCAGTCTCAAGGTTCTGATATAAACTGTGGGGGCACAGATGGGTGCGGGGGTGGTGGTGGTGGTGGTGTGGGAATTCACTTTGGAAACAAAATACCTTTAATCTCCTGTGACATTAAACATGGTGTTGGCAGCGTTCCTGATGCTAACCTGCAATAATATTACTGTTTTCTTTCCTTTCACCACAGAAAATAGCCAGTTATCATAGTTCTATCAAACATCAAAATATGTTTGACTTAGTGTTGTCAAGTGACTGGACAAACTAGGAAAGGGAAAAACACCATCCAGAGGTGGCATGAAGAGCCAGCTTTTCAAGCTGAAAGCTGAAATGTGAGCAGCTTGTCTGACTTGCATTTTTAGAATAATATAGCAAGAGGTTTTGTAGCTTCTTGAAGATTACCCTTCTTTTAAAATAGAATAAGCTTAATTTGGTTGTATTTGAATTATAACAGACTTCATAACTATACTTTTCTCGTATTAGTTATCCGAGTTATCAAGTGTTTAAATTGAACATGTTGTTATAAATAAACCTTGTCTGGCTATCTGTGCAGTAATCTAATAATTCAAAATATGTTTAAAGGTGCTTGTAGTGGCAACGTCGCTCTTACACAGCAGGCAACAGAGGAAACTTTTTGCTGCTTATCACTCACTTGAGTATACTTTAAATAATTGCTATAACGTAACTTGGAGTGTGTTACTTGAGAGGAATTTTGTCCTGGCTTGTACTAATGATTCAGTTTGTTCACTGTTAGATTTCTGATCTTTGAACAACTACAGAATTGCATATCCATATAGGAATTTCTTCATATTAACAATTAGCTTGATCTATGCCTCAGAGCATGAAAGTTGATACCCATACTTGTAATATATGATAGGTAGTATAATACATATAGTAAACTTCCGTGGCTTACAGCCAAAGTCTTAGTATTTTACCTTTTGAAGTAACACAGACCTTATGTGACCTAGTTTAAATATAGCATGCACTATTAAATAGCTCGGTATACTGTAGCTTAGGCTAAGCGGGTCTAAATTTCTGCTTGAATAAGAATTCAGTTCTGTTATGTTCTGTTTTAACACAGGTTTTGCACTGACTGCAAAAATAAAGTACTTCGGGCGTACAATATTCTTATTGGTGAGCTAGACTGCAGCAAAGAAAAGGGCTACTGCGCTGCACTTTACGAGGGTTTGCGTTGCTGTCCCCATGAACGTCATATACATGTATGCTGTGAAACAGATTTCATCGCACACCTATTGGGTCGAGCTGAACCAGAGTTCGCAGGAGGGTATGAGTATGTAATTTGCTAGAGTGGGCTATCTAGCGCTTTGCTTCTTTATTTTATTATTGAATGTATTTTGCAAAAGTGATTTTTGCCTCCTTGCTGCCCGATAAACTTCTGAATGTAAATATTCATAATGAAGTAGACTTTCAAGACAGTGCTTCAGAGTAGCGAAGGTTTCATGTGTGCTTTTGACTTTAAAGTGCATTTAACCCTGAAGGCAAGATAAAGAAATTGCCAAACGTCTTCTAGTTCATTTGTTCACTCCCTAGGGCTGCCTGCTTTTCCATTGAGGTGTTCGAAATATGCGAAATAGAAAGAGAACCTGGGTTGGCAGTTTTACCAAATGCCAAGTGTTCAATTTAGTTTTTTTAGCCATTTGTACGTTACGGTAATTTCTGAACCTGTTTTGGCATCTTAATACCTTCCAGTGAAAAATACAACTCTGAGCTCGATATCTTTAAAGCTCATTCGTAACTGTTTGATCAGGAGGGTAAATCCTTCTGTAATGATTTTTCCTTAATAGGTGATAGATACAGATTAATATTGAAATATTTTTACGTTGTATGGTAAGTAGTGTATAAACTTCTATGTGTGTTTATTCAGCTTCAGTTAACTGACACGTAAACATCTAGGAAGCTGAAATATTTGCTATGTAAACCACATACAGATTCTAGGAAACAAAAGAAAGGCTGCGTCTCTTTGGCATTAAAACTCTGCTGATCCCTTCTAGTAGGAGCAAGCAGAGACCGATAGGGCAACACCTGCAGAAGCTGCAGGTTGGAAGGCGTAGTGCAGCTTAACAGTGCCGTGCACAGATCGACGTGTCAGGAATGTAGTGGTGGTTTTGACCTGGTCCTTTCTATTTTGCATCCGCATGCAGCACAGCAGAACTCTATTTAAAAAGCCGTTCATGCAAACATATCTTCAGCTGTACATAAAGAAAACACGTCATTGAACTGCTTTGATCTCTTGGTAGACTTCCAGCTACTTTAACCGTACTATACTTTGGTTCAACTCTTCCTTTAGACGAAGAGAAAGGCATGCTAAGACAATAGACATAGCCCAAGAAGAAGTTTTGACCTGCCTGGGTATTCATCTTTATGAAAGATTACACCGAATCTGGCAAAAGTTGCGGGCTGAGGAGCAAACGTGGCAGATGCTTTTTTACCTAGGTGTTGATGCTTTACGCAAAAGCTTTGAGGTAAAAATCAAATTTTATCTAACTTATATTTGAAATGCTATAGTAACAGTGTGCATTTTCACTAAAATTATTTTTCTGCTTTCTACTAACATTGATCTGGAAGGAGCTTCAAGGGCGTTGCATTCAATCCCTTGTTCACTGCAGGCAACAGTTGTGTAATATCAAGGCATAGCACAACCGAGTTGCATTCCGATGTGAAGTCTACTGGAACATAACAGATTGAGGCTTGCTTTTACTTTCCAAGCTGCACATTACAGTATGCTGGATCTTCTGTGTTTTTAGTTCACAGTGAAGGTATTTCTACCTGATAGCATTTAAAGTAGCTCTGGCTACTACAGTTTTTATTTGACTTATTAGTAAAAATGGAGGATGTGCTTTTGAATTACAAACACGACTGCTAACTCTTGCATTCAGTGTATTCCAAGTGCAGTCTGTAATTCTGTGGGGCCTTGAACTTCAGACAGAACTCAGTGCAGTTCCTTTAACGTATGCCAATAGTATGCTTCTCCTCTGGTATGACATAGATCTTTTTTATTATTTTTATCTTTCATTCACAATGAGTGTTCTCTCTAAAAACTTCTAAAATGTCAGAGGAGGAACAACAAAATAATAATCTTTGGGAAGGATCATAGTGGAACCCTAATCTAGTTAGTTCTTGGAGTTTTTTAGAAGTAATTTTTTTAAAGGCTTACAGTGCTGTGGAAGTTGCATCGGACTGGGTACACGGTGGCATTTTTGCCAGGTTTTGTCTTGGTGGTTTTTTAATGTAGTAAACTATGGTTTTAAAAATTCATTGACACTGTAAAGCCTCGGGTAATTATACTGGTATGCAAGGTTGGCTATGAATCTGAAATACTGAACTGTTGTATCTTTATATTGGGTCCTTTCTCTAAGGTGAGTGGGAATGATGATGTCTCAGTTTGGCTTAAGGAGTTCCCAGAGTGATCTGGGGAGAAAAAATCCCCAAACCCCTGAATTTATTTTTACCTCTGTAGAAGCACTAATCCCAAATAGTTTGCTAGTTTAACTATATTCTTGTAACTTCGTATGTAGATGTGCCATTATGATATCTGTTCTAAATTTGATATTAAGGAATATGTTTAGATACTTGCTATATTTCAAGGTACGTCTACGCTTCAAAATTGCACTGCCTAGGAAATCAGATTTTTCATTGGTTACCCTAGACAAAGAGCTGCAGGAATTCTGTAGCAATACTTCTAATGTTGTTTTTTGTGCTGCTGTGTTAAAAAAAAATCAGAGTATCTGCCATGTAAACAGATCAAAAAATGCATTAAAGTCCACAACTTTTCCCTGAAAATTGTGAATGTGGGCCGTAAGTTAAATGCAGCGCTCCCCCCGTACACATATATATTCTCCAGCAATCTAAATCTAGTGACCAAATCTGGATAGGCATTTTTCTTCTGTAGTTAATAGTTGTGTTGCTGTGGCTTTGTTATAAAAAGTACTTACCAGCTATTTTCCTCTTCCTTTTTGATAAATGTAAAAGCTTAAATTATGTTAACTTCGATAAGTAGATCTAACCTCTTATAAACAGATGGCTGTGGAAAAAGTGCAGGGTATTAGTCGATTGGAACAGCTCTGTGAAGAATTTTCAGAAGAAGAAAGAGTGCGAGAGCTTAAACAAGAGAAGAAGCGCCAAAAACGAAAGAACAGACGGAAAAATAAGTGTGTGTGTGAGATCTCTACTCCTTTGCAAGCAACAGAAGAGAAGGAAATAAATCAAGCGAAGGTAAACATTGATAACTGTGGCTTTTTGCTGGCATTAAATAGCTAGATTTCTAATTTGGTGTTTCTTTCATCAACTCACTGTTGCATGTTAGAATTCTTAAGAGGTTTTTACTGTATTTCAATTTTGGGAACTAGTTTTTGATAGCTAGTGGAATTTGCTACTTTTTCAGATGAGTACAGTCTGTTGTGAAGTAGTTGCCCGAAACTCCTTAGCTTTGGGGGGGGGGGGGGGTGGGTGGGGTTTTTTTGGGTTTGTTTTTTTTTTTTTTAAATCCTAAA
>JANZLQ010000089.1:2669721-2703641 GCA_026212715.1 Elanus axillaris | reverse complement strand
GGCGCATGGTGCGCGGCGGCGGCGGCGGCGGCGGGGCCGGGCCGGGGCCATGGAGCGCTGGACCGGGCGCGTCGCGCTGGTCACCGGCGCCTCCGTGGGCATCGGCGCGGCCGTGGCGCGGGCTCTGGTGCAGCACGGCATGAAGGTGGTGGGGTGCGCTCGTAGCGTCGACAAGATCGAGGTACCGGGGATTTTGGGGGGAGGGCGGTGAACGGGCGGCCCCCACGGTGGGGAGCGACCCACGCACGGGTGGGCCTCGGTCGCGCCGCTGCCGCCTTCCCCCACGAGGGGCCTCCCGCCGGGGCGGGAGCGGGGAGGGGGTGGCCGGGCCCGCGGGTTGCGTGAGGCGCGACGGGCCGGGCCGGGCAGCCGTTCGCCGGCTCAGCCCCGGGCCGGGCGGTGGCCGGGGCCGGCTCCCTCCGGGGTCCCGTCCCGTGTGTGTCCCCCCCCCCGCCGCTCGCGGGTCGGTCCCCGTCCCCATCCCGGCGTGGGCCGGGCTGCCGGGCCGGTCCTCGGTCCCCTGCGACGGGGAAGAGCCGGCTCCGGGCGGTGCGTGGGGGGCTGTCCCGGGTGGGCGCCTTCGCGGGGGCCCTGGGGGGGTTCCCGGCCCGGAGGAGCAGGGACGGTCGGTGGGAAGTTGCCCGAGGAGCAGACTCGGTTTTGGGGCCGGTTGGGTTTGGGGGTTTTTGGGTTTGGTTTTGGGGTGGGGGTTTTTGGGGGTATTTTTGGGTTTTTTGGGGGTTTTAATTTTATTTTTTGAGCTTCCTCTTACCGAGGTTTAAAAATCACATCTGGGTGCCTGGCCCTGCGGTGGGCTGAGGTTGTGAGGAGCGGGTCTGGGCTGCGGAGTGCTTAAGGGCACGTTAAATTCCGCTCGCTTTCCAATGTCTGAACGCCAGCCTGCAGGAGATGGGACCCTTCTGTGAGTTAAGGCTAAAAGAGGGTTTTGGTCCTTAACCTGCTATTTCCCCTTAGGACGAGCATCTCTAGAGCTAAGCCAAAAACCTCATGACCTTGGCTTAAAAAATAAAGATGCTTAAAAGAAATAGTTTCTGTGGGTTCCTGTTTTGTAGTTGGATGCATTTGTAGGCTTTGCCTCGAAACGGCACGAGCTAAAGCCTGGTTACTTTTCAAGAAGTTTCCTCTGAGGGAGGAAAAAAGTTACGGTCGGCTTAAAGGTTGTCATCTTGGTTATTTGGTGCCTGCCGAGCTAAAGGAGATTTATATGAGCATCCAGTGTTTGTATTTCCTTAGCAAAGGTGATAAGGACTCCCTATGCACAGCACAGTTGACCACAGCAAGAATAAACTGTCCAAAAAAAGCTCACGGAAAACAAGGCTTGACGTTGCCGGTGTTGCTGAGAAGTGAGGTTAAATAAAGAAATGCTCGGAAGAAACAAAACTTTTTCCATTCTTCATCGTGAATCAGAAGGACGCCTCTTGCAGAGAGGAGAAAATACACCTGTGTGACTTACTTCACTGTCCTTTGGGGCTTGCTTCTAACTTTGGACTTGCCAACATTTTGATACTGCGGTTTACAGGGAAAGCCGAGCTCTCCAAAGGCTTTCCCACGTGTGGCTGACGGTGTTTAATGTACTTCCTCAGCCTGGCTTCATGAGGCTGTTGTAGCCTCATGGTACCTGGTAAAGGATGCTGTAAAGGGTGCCGTTGTTTCACATTCCTCTCCAAAAGAGGAGAGAAAAGCCATTTCCAACATTGCTGTTTCCAATATTGTCCGTTCTTTGGATTTTCTTTGGAAATCTTTTGATTTTTCTTTAGTAAAGAAAATCAATGGAACTTAGATTTTCTTTCAGTGCTACAGAGGAGCTTCCTTCCTTTCTGAAGCCTGAAAGCCTTCCTTTCTGAAACTTTTCTGGCTAAAATAGGGTATGGATTTAAGAAAAAGCAGTCTTTTAAAGGCTTTGCCTTTTTATTTGAACCTCCACAAAACGCAGTCACGTTTTATATAGGTGATTTATGGGGTTGTATGGTACGCACATGTACTGAGCAATGCTGACCAAGTCTCTTGCTACTGTCGTGTTTCAAAAACTTGTGTTCAGCCCCACAGCTAATGTTTGTCCCTGCCTCGTTCTTTCTCCTGTCCTCTCTAAGGACTGAATTGTGTTTGCAGTGCACGGTCATTTGTTTTGGTAGGTGTCCGGACTGTGTTTTGCTCCGTTGCTATTCTGGTTTTATTTATGTGCGGCATATTTCCGTAAAGAGGAAGAAAATCCCAGTGGTGCTGCTCGCTCGGGGAAGGGAAGGTGGTGAAGCACGAGGTGGTCCAGGGTCACTCTGGGAACAGGTCCATCGCCTCGGACTGGCTGCCAGGGACACTTGTGTTGGCACAGATGAGGCTTCTTACCGACTCCTGCCATGCCTTCAGAGCAGAGTTATTTACGATAACTAAGCTTTCCTCCAGGACCTTCACCTTGTGTTTTTTTCCTGTTAAAAAAAAAAAAAAAGAGGAGGAAGATGTTCGGGCTTCAGGCTATTGAGCTCATACTGGGACTTGGGACTTTGGACGTGGCTGTAAGAAGCCATCTCGAGGAGCAGACGTTGGCGATGCTTGCGGGGATGACTGTGCTGCGGCTGGCACGGCGGGCGATAGAGCCAGACCCCATTTCGGGAGCTGCCGGTGGGGCTTCTGCCTGCTGGAGGGGCTTCGGATGCTCCGGGCAGTAGGAAGGCAACAGGAAGGTCCGTGCTGCCGGCGCTCTGCGAGCATGTCGTTACCTCGATTAGTTACTGTATAACCAGATCTATCCACAAAATACACTCATCTGTCCTCTCCGGCTGCTGATTTTCCAAGGCACCATTGGTCGGGAGCTGGAGGATGGCATCCTTGCGGGAAGCCAGGGTGGGGGTTCGAAGGATGCGCTAATTTGGGGAGAGCGGCTCACACGTAAGGGGTGGGGTGGGGAAAGCGGTGCTGATGTTCAGGGCTGGGCCGCGGTGCCGGAGGGACGAAAGGAGGAAAATACGAAGGAGCCGAAGATTTTGTGTTGTCACATGTGAATAAAGGAGAGTTTAGAGCATCACGGCCATAACTCCCGCGGGACAAATCTTGTTGCTGTGTACAATTGAATAATTCGCTCAATACCACTGTGGATAATGGCATATGGGGGAGCGAACCTCCAAAATAAATCAAGACAGCTTGAAATGGAAAGAGTGCAAACGGTATAGTTTAAACCCAGGAATACAGTACTCATTTTGTAGCACATAAGCATATGGTTTCATTAATGCTATGCGCTAGTCATCCATTTTGAGGTAAAGTGGCTGGAACCACTCTGTATGGTGGTTTTACAACCTACTGTAAACTGGTGACTGAAAGAGTATGTTGTCTTGTGGAGAGTTTAACTCGGGCAATAAATGCTGTGTCAAGATTTCTTAATCTCTTGGAAAATCAGATAAGGGCTTGAGGCAAGATACTGAAGGAATTGCAAAGTTGCGGTTTTGGTATTAAACCTGTGTCACGACTCCAGTGCTCTTTATTTGACTTTTGAAATAAAAATGTTAATGGCTTACAAAGTGTCCTTTTTTTTTTTTTTTTCCCTTCTTTTTTTCCAGCCACTGGGTCTGTAGAAAAGCCACGCGCTCAACTCAACTCGAGTTAGTGCTCCAGCTGACTTTGGTGGTATCATTTCTAAGTTGGATTTTATTTTTCTTTTGTCACATTCTCATACGTGCAGGCATGGCAAACGCAGGCTCCGGCGGCTGGGTTTCCCCTCTGTAATCGTATCTAGCTGTGACCCTTTAAACCAGTGCTGACCCTCCTGCAGTCCTCGCTCATAAGCAGCCTTGCGTTCCCCACTCGTGCCGCTTTTGTGAGTGGAGACTCTTTGTGTGGGTCATCCGACAGTAACTTTAATAGTCAGACTTTGAGGAATAAAATATAATTAAAATGGCTTTATTTTACTTCTGCATGCCAGGAGGTACTAACAGCTGTCATAGACATTTTGGCACGTGCTCTTGCTGAGTGTTTTCTGCTCTTCCCATACCTACACGCGTTCCAAGTCAGGAGCGAGCGTAAATGCCTTAATGAATTAGCCAAGACTTTTTAGCAGCCTGTAAGACTGGGCTTTGGTGGGAACTGCTCCCTATTAGATGATCGCCTTCACAGGGACCCCTCGCTGATCGTTTGCGTCTCCAGCCTGCGAGAAGACTTGCTGTGATTTAATGACTTGCCACGGCTTAGCTGGTATGCAACTGCACGTTAAGCCACAGTCGCTCCATCCCACAGACAAAAGGCAGAGTATCTCTTATCGTTTTTTAATGGCTTCGCTACAAGGCTCTTCAGCTTTCTTCGTCCTGATGTTTTCCAGAAATCTGTAGTTAGTGTCTGACTTCTTGCAGCAGCACAAAAAAGAGTTTCCCCATGGACGGGACAAAACGTTTCCCCCCTGGCTAGCAAACCATTCTGTGGACTTTTTTTCAGCATGATGCATAAATTTTGTCTTGCGGTGTTCTTCCCCTGGAGTGGGGAAAGCTTTGGGAGGGTTTGTGGGAAATGTCGGGTCTGACTTGGAGGCATGTTAAAGGCATTGAGGTACTCCGGTGCTTTTCTTTTGGAGCATAGGAAGGCACGAGACAGGGAGCTGTTCCCAAAGAGTTTGCAGTTGACGCTTGGTATTACACTCTTTTTTTATAGTAAGATGTAATTTCATGTATTTTTATATTTACTTTTACATTTGTAGAGAAGGGCAAAAGTGCTGGCAGGGGTTCTCCCTCCGGCCCCGGTGTCGGAGCACTGGATCCGTGCACGCATTGCGGCTGCGTGACCGGGGGCATTGCCGATGGGAGAAGCCGTGGTCGGGGCAGTCCCACCTGCAGCACCTCATGCTGCTGCACTCAGTTTTGCTAGAAATCTTCCAGCAGCTCGTTCATTGCTTTGATACCTTGCTGTAGGGTAGCCAGGGGCATCTGTCACTTATTTTGTGATTATTTTTTTTTTTTGGTGATTTTTTGGGTTGTTTTTTTTGGGGGGTGGTTTGTGTTTGTTTGGTTTTTGGTTTTATTTTCCAGTGGCTTCCAAGTGTTGTTAATTCATCACTTGGAAAAGACTCATCCGGAGAGGCACGGGAAGTCAGACAGCTCCTGCAGTCCTTCATATCACTGCTGGAAATAGCTGAGCTGGCAGGGTTGGGGCATCGGGTCGGAGCGTTCAGAGCTGCGTGGCTCCAGCGTGCCGGCTGGCTCGCTGTGGGCTCCTGGTCTGTGATGGGAATGCCTTGGGTCCATGGCAGGCCAAATAACAAAGCGTCCGGCTGCTCCCGGGAGACCGGTGAGCATCCCGTGAAGCAGCGGGCTCTGGCTGCTCTGCCAGAGGGGCGGGATGTTGGTGGGGGAACCCGCTGCTCTCTGTCGCAGGGAGATCAGGGCCCTCGGGCAATGGCTTGCTTCTAGGTGTTGGAGAGATTTAATCATGGATGTCATGTTCTAAAAAAAATTTTTTTTTTTCTTTGTTGGGGTTCGGAGAGCGAGCTGTGCAGGAAGCAATAAACGTGGTTTAAAAGACAAGGTTTAACCGATTAATTCTAATGCATTTGTGACAGTTATTGATCAAAGGTAACATTTATAACCAGGGACTACGTCGTCAAGGTTAGATCTTACTCAAGAAATAGCCTTTGATAAGCTGAGCTATTGATTGCAGATTCGAGCGGTCCAATCTCTGAAGAGGCTAGTGCTCTCTTCGTGCTGGCGTGGGAGGAGGACGAGGTGGCCAAGCCTTCCACTCCGGAGCTGAGCACCCCGAGTAGCCGTTTGCGGGCTGGCTGATCCCTTCCTCCGATCGCTGCCCAAGCCGTAAGGTACAAGGGAGGCTCTGGACCCCTTCGGTGCGCCAAGGTGATTAATTAACGGCTAAATTGTTTCATACTACCTGAATGTGGAATTTCATGGCATTGCGCGCAAATCATGTTGATGGCTTGGAGGTCAACCCGTTAAAATTTTGGCCTCCCCCTGTGGGTGTCTTGTGGGGGGTTGGGGTCGAGCTCTGGATGTCCCTGCGGTGCTGCGTGTCCATGGTGGGGTCTGTCCCTCTGCCCTACAGCTGGGGCTGGGTTTCACAAGGCGTTCCCGAAAACGCAGGTTTTGCCCTCTGTGCCTGCACTGTCTTAATCTTGTGCCTTGTTCAGCCACGAGCCCGTTGCTGTTGCCAGAGGCATGAATTTTGGTGTCTGGCTCCCATCCGCAGGCTCTGCGGCTCCCGTCCTCCCCGTGCCGAAGGTGGGTGAGCTGCCCTCCCCAGACGCTCGTCGTGGACCTCGTCATTCCCCATCTCCTCTTCCTCTGGACCCCTTGCTCTCCCGGCATGCAGGCTGCAGAGCTGCTGGGCTGCGTGGTAGCCCGATGAATTACTTTTGAAGGCAGGAGGAGCAGCTCCAGGCAGGATAATCCCAAGGCCCCGTCTCCATATAGATGAATGACCTCCAGCATCTCCTTGGCCTCTGGAAGGGCTTGTTTTGTGTTTTGCGAAGGCCTTGCCTCAGGGATGGTGGGTACTCAAGGCCTCTGAGGTGCTTTTATTGCCGTTTGTCCCTGACCAGATCCTTTCCTGATAAATACGGCAGAGATCCCCTAATTGCTGTCCTGAGCAGTGGGAACAAATGCTTCGCTGTCCTGATGGTTTTCCTCAGCCTTGAAGCTCAGGAGACACGTGGGGGAAGGGTTGCTTTTAAATCGGGTCGGATTCACCCTCCTTCCCCCAAAACATGCTTTAAAAACGTCTTATTGCCGCAGCCCCCCTTACCCCAGCATCGCTGCTCTATTGCAAAGCCGAAAGGAACAGAAGAGAAGCAGGTATATCATGCTTGCAGTCCTAAAAATAAGTAATAACTGAGCCTCTCCTGGGATTTTGGAGATGTGGTGGGGTGCTTGTTCTGCCTCCGTCTTGCTGTGTAACAAGGCAGATCAGATAGCTGTCTTGTGCCTCAGTTTCCCCCTGTAAAACCTGGCAGCTGCTGCCCTGGGGAGGTGGGAATGCTGCACGGGAGCAGCATTCAGACATGGAGGGGGCTTTCTGGCCTGCGTTTGGGGTTTATGGAAAGTGTCCTGGGGCAGGGAGGTCTGGACACAGCCGGCACCGTGTTGGGGAATAAATATATGATGGTGGTTTTCCTTGGGCTTGTTAATAGTTTAAGCTCCGCAGAAAGTAGGGGCTGTGCTAAAGTTGAGCTTTAACCCTCGCTCCTGCCAGCATCCACGTGGGAAGTGCTAATGATAATTTCCTGGCTGACAATATCATTATTTTGCCTTGGTCGGTCCTGGGTGGGTTTGCGCCCACCCTGGTTCTATAGGGTAAAATGGGACCAGGGTGCTGCGGGAGCAGAGGACCTGCGGTCTTACAGCTTCAGCTAGACTTTTCTCCCTGTTCGGCTCATGCAGATCAGCTGCAGCTCTGCTCAGCTTAACTGGGGATTAGCACTGGCATAGATGTGAGCGACGCCGAGCCCGCTGTGTCCGGTGGCGTTGGCGTTGGTACAGATGTTTAATCATGGCACCTGCAGCTGTGCGGCGATGGAAATGGTAATTCCTGCTCTCGCTGCTCCAACCACGGCTAGGCTGGGACATGTGGGAGCCTTCGTCGCGCTTGTCGGTGGGCTGTAAATCTGGGGTGCGTTAAAATTCAGGACCCGTCACCTGAATTTTGGTACTGGGGAGCGATGGGGGCTGGTGGCGGAAGGCCCGCTCCTCTCCTAGCGTGTGTTAATCTGTCTTTTCAGAAGAAGATTTGTCGAGGATTACACGGACGGGAGCCGATGAGACAGAGGTGTGTCGGGACCGTGGCTCTCGCCCTGACCTCGCAGCAGGAACGCTCGCTGCCGTGTGGATGGTGCTGGGGGAGAGTGGGAAAACACCCAGCTCCGCCAGCTTTGGAGAAAAGCCAGGGCTGCGCTGCCGGGTGTTGAGAGGGGGAAAGGCCGATCCCGTGGTCTGACGGCGAGGACCTGCTGTTCTGGTACGGCTGTTTCGGTGACAGCGGTGGGTGCTTTGCAGATGGCCACGCTGACAGGCGTGTTGGGTCGCGGCGAAGTGTAGGGCTTGGCCAAGCTCTGGGAGACCGGCAGCCGCAGTCAACACTCAAGTTTTCCTGAGCCCCTGAGGAAGGAGCTCAGAGCTCACCGGTGGGTTGTCATCTGCTGGATCTGTGAGACAAAGAAGTCTGGGGGCTGGGAAGGGGGAAAGTCTCCCAGTGAGCTTGTGACAGAGCTGGGAATGAGTCCTGGCTGTCTTCGGGAGTGCTCCCGAGTCTCACCCACAAGGTACGGTGATACGCTCCATTACAACGTATGTTATTCAGGGTGGGCATGTGCTGATGGTTTCCACGGACCTCAGATCACCCCCTAGATCTTTAGGGTATCGCTAGGCACCTCAGACCTTCACTGCTGCAAGATTAGGTGGAGTTTGATTTAATAAAAATAAATCAATAATTTTTTTTCGACTTCCTAAGCGTAGCGGAGGTGTGCTCGCCTATGTTGGAGGTGACACAGAAGGCATGTGCCGTGATCTGAGGGTGTCAGGCTGGAAGCTCAGGCTCGGCTCTGCCCTCCGAGCGGTGTGTTTGCAGGTTGCCTTGGAAATCTGCGCTGGAACGGGCAGCGATCCAGCCTGCGACACGTGGACCTGCGTCGGGTCTGCTGTGTGCAGGCACTTGGGTGTCTTGGAGCTACGTGGTCTTTGAACCCTGCTTGCGAAGGCAGCCGAGGGCTCGTGGAGGACTGCAGGTGGCTGCGATACAGCAGCTTCAGTCTTGGTAATATTGAGTACTGGGGTCCTTTGAGGAAGGAAAGCATTTACGTGCCTGGCTGCGTGGGAACCTGCTTTATGCATGTTGGAGCTGAAGAGCAGGCAGGCACCTATGATGCTTGTTTTAGGATAGTCATACCTCAGAATAAGCAAGAGATATCGCTCTAATGAGCTGTCATTGTAGGAGCAATGTATTTCCTCCTCCCCCACGCCAGCCTGTAGCAACGTGATCTGAACAAGCAGTAAAAAAAAAAAGTGCCTTCAGCTTTGACGTAAGGAGCAGTTGTTTGAATGCCTTAAGGTAGCAGGGACGTTCAGGGCAGCGTAAACGGGGCGATTTGGCTTGCGTGTATGACACTGGAAATTTAAAATTGAGTGAGCTGGGAAAACACAATCTTGGATGTTTAACTACTGAAAACCTGCAGGGAGCAGAGAGGGCTTGGAAGAGAGCAGCGTGAGTCTGGAGCAGTCGGCGAGGACAATTACCAATACTGGGAAGACACGACTGCTCAACCAGACCCCGGTTTAGCAGGGAGTCTGGCTTCAGCGCCGGGGGTGAAACCAGCTGAGTGCCTTCCTTGGGCCACGCTGGACCCACGGGCAGAAGATGGGCAGGAGATGCCGCTTGGCCCCTACGGAGCCTGTGGGACGGGTTTGCTGGGCGAAGGGCAGGTGCCGTGTTGCTGTTCAGTGCCCAGAGCCTGGGTAGCGTCCAGGAGACATCCCAGACAGCTGATGCCGGGGGTATGCCAAGATGTATGGTCTCTGGTGGGTGTTGTAAATCGTGGCAGCTCCACGGGTGTGGGGATCCTGGCAGGAGGGAGGGCTGCCGTGCCGTGCCGCCCTGACGGGGACCGTGGTCACGACTATCTGGCTGGGACTGTTACCCCTTAGATGCCTCTCCACAGTCTGCTTCTCGCTACTGGAAGTTGATAAACAGCAAAGAGGTCCAAGAGGTTCCCCAGGGTTTTATTCTCTTCCCTTCCACAACATGAGATCTGATTTTTCTGGGTTATTTATTATATAAGTACTGATTTTGTGTGCCACTTCTGAGTCGTTGCAAGGACTGTAAAATCAGTATGTTTAGGATGATACAGGGTGAAAAAAACCCCACATACAGGGACTTAAATTTTGTCCAAGTTTTGATTGCTTTTTCCTCTGCCTGTGCTGAGAGATGGGTGGGTTTCTGGAGCAGTGTGAAAGATTCGGGCTGCTCTAGGAAGGGGCTCGATGTGATTATCTCCATTTTACAGCTAGGGAAACAGCTCTGAATCTTGCCCATGGTTGCAGAGCACACTATGGAAATAAACCCCAGTCTAGTGCTTTTTTCACTATATATCTCTTCCTCTATTATGCGGTTGCACTGGTATTAAATCTTAATTAAAAGAAGCGTCAAACTTGCCAATCAGTAAAATGAAAGGACTTGTAAGCCCCCAGTTTTCTTTCACAACTGTGTTGATCTTCGTTAGGATTTTTCTCCTTCATTTCCTTTAGACAGCAAAAGTAATTGGGGTGACTTTGGTTTCTTTCCAGTTGGTTTCTTGGTGCGGCCTTGTATTTAAGCATAAGCAAAATCAGTAGGATGCAAGTACCTGTGATGAATGGCAGGTCAGATTAAAAATTACCTAATGGTTTCTTCTGGCTTTAATCTCTCTGAACTAAATGTGTCTGAAGTTAATAGGATGGTTTGCCAAATAAAGCCCTACGTGACTCTTTTCTTTTTCCCCTCCCCTTAAGAGTCCCCTTAAATGTTTATATCAATTAGTTTTGTAAAACCATTTTACCAAGACTGAATCTAAATGCATGGCGCTGTGCCCTTTACAAGTGTCGTAGGCACAAAGAGCATTAACCCCTTCTTGGGAGAACTGATGTATTCTTAACATACAGAAAATGTCCCATAAATGCGAGGCATCCTTTTAGACCTTTAAAAGCAGACAACTAAATAGTACACACTAAGCAGCGTGACCAGGTATTCTTCTTTGTCTTTCTTACATGTAGGTAGGTGTTAGGTGTTTTTTTTTTTCGTTTGCTCATGCATTTATCCAACACTGCTGGAAGTTGAAATAAATCACAGTGATGTCAGTGGAAAAATTGGTGTCTAAGCAAGAGGCACATCGCAGCCTGCCTATCTAGTACATACTGCCGTATTGGCTCGCTATATCACATGAGTGGTTTAGATGCCCTTTGTGGAAAGCTAGTCTTCCAGGGGCATTGCAGAACTTGCCGGGTACTGTGTTCACGCTGGGTAGCGTATCAGAATTACAGGGGCGAGGGCTTGCAGCCGCAGCAGTGGATGGCTCTAGGTTAAACATTTTAATGCACAGGGTGTCTGTTTCTTATTTAATGTTGCATTATCCCAGTTAGTACCAGTAGCTATAGTGCCTGGCTGTCTGTTTCCAAGCATCCAGCGGTAACTGTGGTATAGAGATGCTCAGGTCTTGTTTCAAAGCTCCATCCCCAGCTGCTGGAGGTGCACTGGCCCTCGCCTCTCTTGGTGTTGCGTTACCAAGTTGCTAATGAAACCTGGAAAACTAGCTTTTTTCTTTTTTCTTCCCCCCCCCCCCTTGTGTGTGTGGTGTGCTTAAAGTGGAATGAGCATTAATTGAGTGACTTAACGGATGCTCTGAAAAAATATTGCAAGCTCCCTAATTCAGAGAGTTCCTTTACATAAGTCTCTTGCTAACGTGCCCGCAGTTGATGTTTCTTTGAAGAGCCTGTGATGACTCTTTATCTATAGATGGTTGAAGCACGTTCAGCTCCGCCTGGATGTCAGTGGTGTTCAGCATTTCATTTTCAAAGAGAATTTGTTAACACCAGTGTAGCCTGAGAGATGAAAGGATCCCTGTTGAGTCTCGTTTGAGGCGGCGAGACGCCAGACGGGAAAAGAAGGGTCTTGAGAGATACTTGATTTCTCTGGTCAGTTGTGGCAGAGAAGTCTTGCTCTGAGTGAGAAAGAGCTTTCTCTTGGTGTACCTAAGACATAAGCTAAGGAGATTGCCTGGGAAAACAGGATGGACAGCTCTACCACAACAACCAGTGCTGTCCAGAGCACTCCTCGTTTCATCTCCTCCTTCATCTGGGTTGCTGTGCTGCAGCCCGTGGTGTTTAGACCCTGTCTGCCTCCATTGAGGAGCTGTACTGAACAGTGAAAGGTTTCACCGAGTAGTGAAAAGTGACAGCTGAACATAGATATGGAGATACTAAACACGGCATTTCCCTCTGGGCTGTAGATGAGCTTGTCTGTCCTTTCCCGTCCATGCTGATGGGCCCTGCTTCCTTCCAGCCAGCTCTCCTGGCATGAGTTCTCTTTTGGGACATTCATCCCAATCCCTTCTGCTTGTATTTCTCGTCTTTGAAAATCATTGGCATTGCTTGATTCAAGTTCAGCCGGGCTGAGTGCAGCTGGACCAGCTCCTACCATGAACTGTAAGCTTTCCTCCCCGCAGCTCTGGGGTGCAGCATGGTGCTCAGCCTCGGGATGCAGTGGGTGCTCTGTTTTTCCTTTCTGAGTGCGATTATGCTAACTTTGAAAGGCAGCACCCTCTTTGCTGGTGACGAGCACTGACACCAGCGGTGAAAATTGAAGGCGCCACTGGAAAAATAACTCAACCTAGCTCTTGTTCGAGCAGACTAAACGCAGCCTGGCAATTTCAGGAGGTGCCAGGACAGCAGCCCTCTTCCAAGAGCGAATTAAGACCACACTCCTGGCCATAACCTGGTGAACTAGGAAGGAAAAGTGCCGGGCGTGAGCTGTGGTACTTTACAAGCCAATACTGAACGGGATGGATCCCTTAGTGGAGTGCTCGAGTTTGGGCAGTCGGCTGGAGAGAGCTCTGAAGCTGTCACCTTGGTGCCAGATGATGAAGAATGTGGTTGAGGGCTCCTTGCCCATTTTTGTCTTTGCAGGAAGAAGGCCCCGTCTCTGGAGCGGTTTAGCACCTTCCAGCAGCCCTTCATACTGCTTTTAATTTTTAAATGCTGCTCTTGCAGATTTTTCTCCCAACTGTTTTCTCAAGTGTGTACTCTGATCTTTAAAAAGTATATATTTTTCTACTATTACCAGCACATAATCAACAAGATTGCATGTACAGCAAAGTGAAACCAGCCCCGGGAGGGTACAGAGAGGTACGATTCAGTCCCAGGTGCACCTTTGTTCTCCGTCGGGCAGAAATATTGTCTAGCTCAGCCCAAGCAGAGCTCTCCAGAGAGCGTGATGCTGTTGGGATCTATCGATCTCCGGGCTGAACTCAGCATGTCCGTCCCCTTCTTGCTTGGTGCTGTGAGAGCAATAATAATAATTCTTGCACTACTGCAATGCCTTGACTGAAGCGGTACCCAGAAAGGAGAGCGGCTTCTGGACCGGACCCTTAGACCAGGGCTGGTTTCGGCTTGTGGTCCGTGAAAACTGTGGACTGTGTGAAAGGCAAATCAGAAAAGCTTAAACTCGCTGTTCAGGGACTTGGCCCACCTCTGTGGTGGTCTTATGTATGGAGAAAGATTGAAAATCATTTACTGAACAGAGCCACTCGCCCCAGAGTAATTAAAATTAATGTGCTTGGGGCACAGAGAGAGGTTTGGAGGTCCTGGCTTGTCTGTCCCTCTCCCAGTGAGGATGCTCAGCCCTGCTTTGTGTAAAACTTGGCTAAGAGAAAGCTGGTCACCGAAAAAGCCACTGACAAAGAGCACACTTTATGATTTGGAGTTGGAAGCCAATTCACATCTTCAGGAGGATTTTTTTGCCTTTTTGGACTTTGTGGTATCTAACCAAGTTGCCAGCTCTCCTTGTTTCCCCCGAGGCACATGGCCGTCCTGTGTTGTGCTGGCTGGGGAGCAGAAAGCCAATTCTAACAAAACTTCAGGGACCAGGAGCTGCAGGTTTCCCGGGCATGCTGGCATCTGATCTGTGGGATGGCATGCGTTGGACGCCAGCTGGATGGGAGCTGGGCCCGTGCTTTGCTTTGGCATTCGCCAGGTCCTGTGGTGTTTGTGAATTGATGCAGCCCCACGAGCTCTCCTGCCAGCCTGTGCCGAGGGAGCAGGTGCCGTGCTGTCTCTGATTTTATTTTTTTTTTCCCCCCTTCTCTTTCCACTTTCCCTTATGTTCCATGTTTTTTTTTCCTTTGGTCTAATGTTTATTTCAGAATTTGGACATCAGGCTGGCTGACAAACTCTGCGAATGCCACCAATGCTGGGTGTTTTGGAGGGGCAAGTCTGCCTCTGTAGCAGCAGCCAAAAGGCTAACTCTGCTAAATGAAAGGGACGGAGGACCTCAGGGCTTCCTAGCTTCCCCTGGGAGAAAGACACCTTCATGCTCTGGTTTGTCCCTCCCGCTTTCACGAGAGCGAGCGTGTCCAAGGCCAGCGTGGTTCTCCAGGTTCTTCCCTGTGTCGCTACACATGGTGGGGCTGATTACAGCATCTGCTTTCTCCAAAATGGGGCAATTTCTCCATGCATCCTCCTGGAGGGCCAGGCGGGGGCTGCGCCAGTCTGGGAGGTGATGCTGTACCTCAGAGCAAGTAAAAAAAAAAAGTCAACATCCCTCCGGTGTGAGCTTCCCAGTGGTGGTTTGGGTGCTCCTGGGTACCGTGGCTGATGCCCCAGCTTCCATGCATCCCTGTTCCTGGCCGAAGCTGGGTGAGTTCCAAGGCAGGCGTTCTGCTCCGAGCTTGGCTGGCTCTTCTTGTTATAAATGGCCGTGAATTGCAGTCCTTGGTATGCAGGGAGGAGCTGGGAGGAGTGGGAAATCTGCCTCTGGCAGGAGGAGAGCTTTATTGCACCTGCCGAAATGTCACGTTGGTGGAACCGCCGCGGGCGATGGCGTTCGGGTGATTTGGTGGACGTTTGTAGCCAGAGTCCATCTCTCCGCAGAAACCAGACATCACGTGGCTCTCGCCTCACGCTGGAAGCTGTCACTGTCGCTAATATGACACATCAGAGATGAGATGCTGCTTCTCATTAGCATCAGGGGGTAAAGGGCATCCTCCAGAGGATTTGGCGCGGTGGCTGCCGCATCATTAACGCAGGCGGCCAGCAGCAGCTCTTGGCCTTTCATTTGCTTCATATCATCTAGTCTGATAAAAGATCTGGATGCTTGGAATAATTGTTGGTAATGGCTAACGAGGTATTGTCAGGCATGCGATTGCCACGTCTTTTATCCGCGCAGCAGTGTGGCCGGCTTGCAGCCTGGTGCCACGGCAGTAGATATTTGTATTTTGCCAGCACCGGCTCACCTCAACCTGTATTGCCTGGGGTGATGGATGAGCGTGGAGCGTGTCCTCAAGTTTAATAACTTAAAGGCCAAAGCGCTCAGACTCTCACGTATATCGATATTTTATTTTCTTAATTAGCATTTCCAATTATTCTTCCCCAGTGCCTGCTTTTAAGACAGGCTTACTGGGAAGCCTGCCGTGTTTTGTTAGCCCTGGCGTGTGTTTTTAAGCAAATGGCTGGATAAGCTGCTCCACGAGGAGAGGAGGCCGATGGCTGTTTTCTTCCTTCTTTTCTCTTCCCTAGAAATTGGCAGCTGAATGCCAGAGTGCCGGCTATCCGGGGACCCTCATCCCGTACAAATGCGATCTCTCCAACGAAGAGGAGATCCTGTCAATGTTCTCCGCCATCAAGACCCTTCATCAAGGAGTTGATGTCTGCATCAACAACGCGGGGCTGGCTCGCCCGGAGCCCCTGCTCTCGGGGAAGACGGAGGGCTGGCGGACAATGATAGACGTGAGTAGTGCCACTGGGAGAGTGGGAACTGTGCTAGATTTTTATTTCTTCTGGCCACCAGCAGCATTGTCCCCATCTACTTATTTCACATGTGCAGAGCTGAGGACCTGCTTCCCATCTGGCTTGGACACGGCCTGGGTTTGCTGATTGGGAAGTGGAAAGACATCAGGCACTGCTGAGCCACATGCCTTCAGCTTGGAGTATGAAAACACTCAATACCTCCAGCAGCGTTTTGTCCTTTAGCTCGATGGCTTTCTAAACGGTGACGAGCCTCACTTTGTTTTTTTTTCCTTCAGTAACACAGGAAATTGAATGCCAAGCACTGGCTTTTGTAGCTAATCCTGTTAGTTGTAGCAATGGGTTGTAAAATGGGCAGATTCTTTTTAGCTTAAAAAGCTGGAATGCTTTTTGTCTTTATAGCTTAATTTTCTGCCCATAATCTGGTTAGGGCTGGATGTGAATGAGCCAATTTCCTATGCTTAACTGGGAGTTTGTGCAAATGATCCATGCTGTTTACTAGCAGTGCTTCTCCCTGGGTCTTGCTGTCCTGAGGTGCTGCTGTGCATCTTCTTGGGACTTCACCGTCTTTTGCCATTATGTGATGGCCCTTTTCTGCACATAGCAGTGACAGCCACAGCTGTGGGACCCCAGGCCAGTTTGCGTGCCCTGGCAACAGCCCTTTTGTACTGGCCTTCCTGCAGCTCTAGCCGGTGAGATGCTGAAACAGGAGCTTTTCACGAAGGTGATTTTCCCCTCCTGTACTTTTCTGCACGAATGCATTATCTTCGTAGGAACAGGAGTCAAACTCATGGCTTTGAGTAAGTCTTGTAGCACCTCCAGCAGCTACGAGAGCTTGTCCCAGTGAAGGAAAAGACATGTCTATTTGAAAAGCTGCTCGAAGCTGCAGGCTCGGGGCCGCTACATCTGACAGCAGAGTCAGATGGGATCTGGGGGCTCCTGTGGCAGCTGGTGGCTGTTCATCCAGCAGCAGTTTCAGGGACTGTGTGAAGCAAAACAGAGAGGCACAGCAAGGCCTCAGACTCCTGCTGCCAGGGCAAGAACTGCCGTATCCTGGCTAATTAAGTTCTTGTTAGGATTTTGGCCAGTCTGCTGGCTGCTGTGACTGCAGCCAAAGCAAGCTCAGCTCAGCTTTGGGTGCCCAGCCAGGCTTTTGTGGGGTGCCCAGCCTGGGTCACTGCACAGCCGCGTCTTCCCGTCCCTGGTTACCATGGAGTCTTTAAAGAAAATGAAGTGAAGTGTAGCTGAGGCTGCGCTGGTATAAAGCAGGGCACTTCCCAGCGTTGTCTTGCTGCAAGCCTGGCCCTGTGGGTCGCCTGCGCCTTGTAAACTCCATGTCCCGGTCACTGTGATCGCATCTCGTGTGGATGCCGCTGTGGATGCTGCGTGTCCCTCGTGCTCGTTTGTTCTTCTGACCTTTTGTTCTTTGTAGGGTGGGCAGGCTGGTGGGGGGAACGGGTGGCTTTTGCCAGCTGAAGGCCCTTCCCCTCTCCATGCTCCTTTCCCTGGCTGCTCAGGTGGGAGTGCTCCCTTTATCTCACCTTCCGCCACATTTAGGGAGAAAGATTTTGGAACGGGGATTGTCCTGTATGAAACACACCCGTGTTGGTATTCGCAGTGGCTCGAAGTTTGGGAGCCTGTGGCATCCCCCTCCTTGCGGGTGCTGCTGCGTGCACCCTTTGGAGCTGCTTCGGGCGGACAGATGGGCTGGGAGGAGAGGCAAGGTGGTGGCTCTACAAAAGCAGCGTTAGAAAACCAGGCTGGGGACATGTTTTATTCCCAGAGGTGATCTGTACGGCTCTATCTGCTGTCATTGCTTGGCAAAAATGCTGTTGCAGCACTAGGAACAGACTGAGACACACCCAAGCTTTCTTCCTATACTGGCAGATTTTTTCCTCTCGTGAGCTTCCCAGCAGCGGGTGGGTTTGCTCTTGACTTGTGTGTAATTGAATAACACTTGCACCTTTAACGCAAAGGTGAAGCCCTGGGACACTCCAGGTCCAAACGCTTCGCCCACCTCAGCCTAGGCAGCCTGGGCTTTGCTTTTTAGCCTGCTGGGAAGCAGCAGAAATAGCTCAGGGTTTTTTCTTTTTGCTGTGTGCCCCTGTTTTGTGGCAGCAACCTCCCTGCTTGGGAATCTCGCTCTCCAAGTGTGCTGTGGCTGTGCAGGCACAGCAGGGTTTGGGGAGGGATCTGCAGTGACAGCTCTCCCCGCTGTGCCACGCCAGCCCCAGGGAGACACTCGCCAGGCCTATTTCTCCTGCATGCTCTGAAGCTCTCGGAGGGTCAGGATGGGGGAAGGTTGCCAGCACCTTTTACGGGCCACTGGGCTTTGCAGAGCTGAGCAGGAGCAGGGAGACTTCTTCCAAAGGTCGCTTGGAGAAAGGTGTTAAGAGAGCAGCACCGTTTGAGATGCTGTTGGAGAGTTTCAGTGTACTTCTGGGCTGCAAGACAGGAAAAGTTTATAAACAGCCATCGATCTATTGATTTAGGAGGCATTAGGGCCTTAAATTAAAGGCAATTTTTTCTTTTTGGTAAATTGATTTTTGTTTCCATGCATTTTTTATGAGCTTTGAGGCTCTGTCTCCTTCCAGGCTCCCCTCTCAGTATACCTATTCCATAAAATTTCTTGCTATACCTCTAACAGTTGAAATTGTGTTATCATTTACTTATTCCTCCTCTTCTTTAGTGTTCCAGTTCCTTATTGTCTGGTATTTATTCCCAAGGGGAGAGCTGCTTCTCCCTGGGCTGCAGGAGTTGTACGTTAGGAATTGTGTCTCCGTTGCTTTACAGCAGCGCGGAGCCCAGCATTGCCACCCAGCAAATTTGGTGCGCGTGCAGGAGGGAGCGTGTTATCGCGGGCAGGTTATAAGCCCATCATCTTTTGGTGTGCAGCTTCCCCCCCTTTTCTCTCTACTTGTTTGTGAGGTTGTGCTTGACATGAGGCTGGAGCAAAGTCCTCCAGCCGTCCCTGATCCACGCGGGAGTAGCCGGGGCAGGGTGCTGTGTACACACTGACTCCAGGCTCTGGGATTTGATCAGCTCCTTCAGGTTTTACCTACTGACCTTTACAGCCAGGAAGTCAAGCTGAACTTTCAATTTGCGCTGTTCAGGGCACAAAGGACTGCAGCACACATCCTCTCCCTCCTCTAGACGCTAAATGGGTTTGATTCTTCTTGGCATTATTCATTGACCAGCGAGGCTCTGTTCTTGCTTTTATATACCATCTGTGCAGAGATATGTTTTCTGTAACCTGCGTTTTTATATACGCTTAGGAGCTGAGATACTCATTTTGATGCCTTAGAAAAGGCTGATTCTGGGAAGTGAAATGCTCAGCGCTTCCAGGAACAGGATCTTTTATGTTCTCCCAACCTGGCAATTGGAACTCATTAATTACTAGAAAATGTGCCTTCATTGTTTCTGTTGCATTAGCACACACATGCGGCAGTCACAGACCTGCTGCCTTGTGCAGCATGCTGTGCAAAGGCAGAGCGCAGATGTGTTGGCCATCTTTGCTAAGGGACCTTTGAACCTTTTGTTCTTAAAATAGGAACGAGGCTGAAAAACGTCTTGCATGGATATTTGTTAACAACAGCCTTTAGATTGTTTCTCAAAGCGATGCAGTCCTAAGCCTTGCTCCTTTTCCAGGCACCTTTTTAGGTTCCCGGGTGCCTTTTCTGTGTTTTGAAATGGGATTTCACCAAAAAATCCGGTGGGTGCTCTTGGGAAAAGGCAGCGAGGCAATCCCAGCTCAGCTGCCTTCCAGCCAGTTGTTTTGTTGTACCACGGTGTCTTACTGTACAGGCTCTGGACTTTCCCATGTGGCTGTTGATTAGTATCTTGCTTTGCCAGTAGTTGTCAAAATGTTGTAATTCTACCCACGCAAGGAAGCATTGCTCAGCATGAATCACAGCGTTGGAGCTGGCTCTCAGGCTTTAGGCTGATGTTACCCTCTAGTGGCCTACAGAGATGGAGTAGAGTCGGGGAGCGACTGCACTAAAGATGTGGTGGTGCCTGGTGGGTTCAGGGTGTCTTGGGGCAGGGAGGAAAGCAGGGATGTTGCTTGTCATGAAGACTTCTTATACTAAAAGTTGTCTGTATCCGTATCTGAAAGGACTGGCTCCTCACTTGGTTAGTGTATCGGACTGGAGCGGGTTACTCCTGCTTTCCTTGACCACCTTATTGTAAAATCCAGAAGCCTTCGGATGCCCTGCCGGCTCTGGGCTTCGCTCCAGTGCTGAGGTGCTGCTTCTGCTGACATGTCTGCTAACTTTCTTCCTTGCACAGCCAAGGTAAATCTTCAGCCTGGTGCCAGGGAATTTATCTCTATAGTTCCAGGTATGATGACTGAGATATCCGGCAGTGACTGTGTGCTCAACCAAAGTGCACTTGGATGACGATGATGACTCTACTTGTTGTGTTGCCTGGGTACTCCATGATCAGATAAGCATGCTATTTATCTATTGTAAAGACGAAAACTCACAAGCATGGCCTCTAGTAACGAATAGGAAATAAGGACCGAGACAAAAGCAGTGACCGAAGATCCTTCAGCTGACCCCACTCGTCCTTTGTGTGCTGCTCAGTAATTACATCTCCCAAATCCATCCTTTTCTGCCTCTTACTTTCTGGTCTCCAAACTAATGTTCCTCTCTTGCATGTCCTTTTGTGCTAGCAAGTCCTAGTTAGCCTGCCCCATTCTTGTTTATAAGTTTCACAGCGATGATAGATAGCCAGCCCTCGGCCCTCTCGGGTATCCTTTGCTCGCTGTCCACATGGCCTTGTTCCTGCTGCTCCTCCCATTTATAGTTGCACCCGACTTCTGATTCATCAGAAATTTAGTTCTTCCTGAAGATTTAGTTGACAGTGGTGTTTTTAGACCTGTCTGGCCTGCTCATTTAGTTAGCAAAGTGACATGCCATTAGGTAGGACACCTGCCAGCATGTCTTGCCTTGAAATAGTGTTACATTCTTTTTAGAGGGCTTCAGCAGACACCTTCTACCTTTCAGCCACTTTTCCAAGTCTAAACCCGTATAAACTCGAGCAATTAGCACTGCTGCGGAGACAGCTTGCTCCTCAGTCTTGCACACACCTCTGGGTGCTTTGTATTCCAGCTGGGGGAATTTTCCATGTCTCTGTCTTCCTGGAAACTTTGACTCTGTGTTTTATGGTCAGCAAATGCTTAAGGCATCTGCACATTGACGATGGCACATTGCAGAGGTGATATGACTGAGTTTAACCAAGCGACAGTGTGCTGGGCAGTGCTAGTCCAAAGAGCAAGAGCCTGGAAAGCTCTGGATCCTGTGCTAAAGGGCTGGATAAATTGCCGTGTTCTTTCTTCCTTGGCTTATCCAGTTAGGGCTGAGGAAAATGTCAGCGGACAGTGTGACAGACTGGTGGCTTTTGAATCTGCGGGGTTACTTACCCGCTCTGGCCTTCCCCATGGCACAATGTGATCTTTGGCTTCATTTGTGCACGGGAGGCTCTTTGCTGGCTGCGTGGTTTGCAGTGCCTCTGAGTGCCTGGCACTCTGACAGGCGATATCTGGGGATTTCCTCATTAACTAGCTGACCTAATTACCTGCTGTTGGTGTCCTATCAGCTGCCCAAACACCAGTGTGCTCAGTGCTGTACAAAATAAACAACTTTGTCTCCTGGACAGAGCGCTGACTGTGGGGAAGCGGGTTTGTTCTCCCTTACTTTGCACTCTACCCTCACACTTGCCTGTAAAACAATTAAGTCCATTAATTTCTGGCAGAGGTCAAGGCTGTCTCACAAAACTGGGCATCTGTGCCTCCCCTGCCCAAACCCCGTGTGACTGCAGCCCTGCGCTTGGTCTCAGCGTGATGTGGGGTGTGCAGCAGGCGTGCAGTGTGCGTATGTGCATTTCCCTCTGTTGGTGTTTGCAGGAATTGCTGTGGGTTGGGGACTGGAACCTGCATCCGTGGCTTTGGGGATGCGGGGCGGGGGGTAAGTCAAAGGGTGCCAGGCAGGGCTGCTGGTCTTAGTTGCTTCTTCTTTTCTCTTCCCTCAGGTCAACGTGATGGCTGTGAGCATCTGTACCCGAGAAGCCTACCAGTCCATGAAAGAGAGAAACATCGATGATGGGCATATTATTAACATTAACAGGTATGCAGGGGGGAATGTGGGATCAGCCACGTGGGCCTCCTCCTCTCCACCTTGCAGAGAGGATTTAAGCAGTGGTGCTTTGACTTTGGAGTGGGCTGATGGCGCCCAAGAAGGGGTTTTCCAAGGATTCCAATGGTTGATTTTCAAACCACTGTTTTTTAACCTCTGCTGGTCTAAATGCAAGAAGGACTCAACCAGGGAGAAAAGGCTAATGCCAACCGCTTACAACGGTGTCAGGCTGAAGATTGAAACTTCTTGACCAGCTCCAGAAAACAGCTGTGCGAGAGGAGCCTCTGGTGGTGTGTGTTTCCTGCAGGAGAGGAGAATTCCTCACGTAGCCACCATCTCAGTGTCTCTTTCTGTGTTCGTTACGGTGGTTTGAAGATCCTGTCGGTTCCTTCTTGGGACTCTGCTCGCTCCCCCACCTCTCAGCACTCTCCTTTCTGCTCTCTCCTCAGCATGAACGGCCACAGCGTCGTGCCACAGTCGGTGGTGCATTTTTACAGTGCCACCAAGTATGCAGTTACAGCCCTCACGGAGGGGCTGAGGCAAGAACTCAGAGAAGCAAAGACTCATATACGAGCTACAGTGAGTACTGTGGGCTCTCTTCCGCTGTCCTGCTTTTGTGGATGGTAGGGATCTGGCAGGCTTTATGGGGCGGAGGTTTTCCCTTTGGAAAACGGGCGAGGAAATGCAAAAATAGTGCTCAGCAGACTGGGAGCGTTCAAGTCCTGTGGCCAGCTGTCCCTGGCCACCTCTCTTTCCCAGGCAGAGAGAGACGGGGGCAGAAGGCATGGCAGCAATAAGCTGTGTCAGGGAATAAACTTTTTGGGTGCACAAAGTGGGCAGTTCCTTTTGGGGGAGAGAGGGGGGCTCATGACGGCAGAGGGAGGCACGGCTGCTTGCTCTCATTCAGGACTTGAATCTCAGAAAGTGTTGTGTCCAGAACTTAATTTGTATTGCAAGCTTTTCCATCGTTTTCTCTGTCCCTTTGGGACATGAAGAGGGAAGAATCCCATCAGCGGTTTTGCAGAGGTACTTGCCACAACAGTCATTAAGGCAAAGTCTGCTGTCTTAAACTATTCCCCTAGAAAAAGGGTAGGGAAGGAGAACAACAGAAAGGGGGCTGCAGGTTTTTTTGGCTTTTTCAGTGCTAAAAAGTTTTTTCTTTCCTTTTCTTTTATTCTTTTGTTGAAGCAGAATTACAAATCCTATTAGGATGTGCTCTGCTTTTTTCCAGTGTATATCTCCAGGACTGGTGGAAACGGGATTTGCTTTTAAACTTCACGATAATGACCCTGAGAGAGCTGCTGCAACCTATGAGAGCATTCGGGTAGGACATGGAGAAATGGAAACAGGGAAGTGGCTCTGATTATAGTTCTAACACTCTCTCTCCTGGCTAATAGCACAAGGAACTAGTTCTGCAGAGTGCCCAGTGCTTTCCAGGATGTAATCAGCATCCCCAAAGCCTCAGCACTCAAACCTCAGATTTTGCACTGATATTTACACGCTGTGTGGATTTTTCATTCGGGTTCAGTTTCCCACTCCCTGTATTTTTCCTTTTATTTTCATGTGCCTGTAAATAAGTATCAGTCAGCTTTGGCATTTGACAGGCTATGACTTCTTTGTTGAAGAGAAGATATAATAAGCAAACATGCCTACACAAGGAGAAATGTGAGAGCATGCTGTCTTGCAGGTAGTTGTGCTTTTGTGGGAATTTTTGATAAGGATGGCAATGCCTGACCTGGCAGAATTACTGTGCCAGTAGTAAGATTATTCACAGCAAATGGAGAACTATCAGCACCAGACATGGCCTTTGTTAAATTTTTAATGGATTCTTTTTTTCCTGCTTGCTTGCATCTTTTTGACATGCCCCAGCGACACTGTCGAAACTCATTATTGATAGCTAGGAAAGGAGCGATCTTGTGGTTAACTTTGAGGTGCCCTTTGACTGAGAATCTCTCTCCTATCTTTCCAGTGTCTCAAAGCTGAAGATATGGCTAACGCTGTCATATATGTCCTCAGTGCCCCACCTCACGTACAGGTAGGCTGTGGCTGGGGTGGAGGACTGCTGTGGGCGGCTGAAGGCAGAGAGGGTATCTGCTGCCCTGACATTTGCTAATCAGCATTGCGGCTGCTCTGGCAGGTGTGTGCTTAGCCGAGCCTGGCTGGGGATTAGCAGTGATCACCTTTGTTTACGCTTCCCTTATGGCAGCTATGGGATTGCACCGCTTGGGCTGCTTGCAGCCCTGCGGATCCAGCGAAGGCTGCTCTGACCCCAGAGAAGGACTGCGCGAGGCAGGGGGAACAGGGGGGAAATGGGTGTGGTTTGCCCTTTTTTTGGGATGGTGC
This sequence comes from Elanus axillaris, assembly GCA_026212715.1. Lineage (NCBI taxonomy): Eukaryota > Metazoa > Chordata > Aves > Accipitriformes > Accipitridae > Elanus > Elanus axillaris. The sequence goes on along the minus strand of JANZLQ010000089.1, from coordinate 2,679,676 downwards.
CGTCTGAGACTTGCTGACAGTCTTGCAGCTGGGTCGGGTTCTGCCAGTTGTCAGATAAGATGTTGGGCCTGATCCTGCCAAGTGCTGTGCACCTCCTCAAGGGTGGTGTGAGGTGCTTGTGCTGCCAGAGGGACTTCCCTCCTGCGAAACAAGAAATAAGTGACCAGCTCTGAGCTGGAGCCAGGAGGAGGCAGAAGCAGTGTCTAAGTTTAGTATATGCGACATAAAAGTTCCTGTTGCAAAAGCAAACTTTGATCATGAGGGGTTTAGCAGCCCCTTGAGCGAACCCTGCGCCTTTGGAGCAAGATGTGGCTGTTTTGACATCGGATCAGTAGTGATAGCTGGCCTTCTCGTCTTAAGAGGATAAAAAGTCCTGCCCGTGGCTGATCAAGCAGTGCTTCTGCTTGACCCTCTGTGAGCAGGACCAAACTGAAGACTTGAACCACGGGAGTTTATTTATAATCAGTGTCATCTTGCACTCTTTTCTGCACATGTTTGTGCTTTTATTCCTTCCGCTAAAGGCAGAGCAGTCACATTCACCTTTATTTCTAATATCTCAGTTAAGCAGGTTCATTTCTAGTCACAGGAACTGTCTTCATGTGCAGCTTGCCATTGTAATGGGTGCAGCATGGAAGTGCCCAGTGCAGGATTTAAAATAAACTTCAGTGCTCCGGTAAAATCCTGTGTTGGTCTCTTCTAGATTGGAGATATACAGATGAGGCCCACGGAGCAGATATCATAGCAAATGAAGAGGACCGTGAGCAGCACCGTGTATCCACTCCACTTCAAACCCTCTGGCAACTTAGGGTTTTGTCGGCTGGCTAGCAACATTTTAATCAAGTACCAAGGATCACGTTTGCAGAATTCTTTTTCTCTCCCTCTCTCTGAGCTGGTGCTGGTGCTGAGCCAGTTTAAAAAGAAATAGTAGTGGGTCTTTTTTTCTCCCCCACTCCTTTCTGAAACTGCTTAAGAGTAAAATGTATTTGAAAATAATGCAGGGAAGTGGTTTGTGGAAGATTGTTGTCTCCAGGCTGGTTTATTCTTCCTTTTGCTTTCTTTTCAAGGTTTGTTTGATCTTATTTGCTGATGCTGTGTCTGGACATAGGTGAAGTGGCACAAGATGTTTGCCAGCTTCGGTGTGCTTAGGGTTTGAGATTTTCAGTGGATGTCGTGCATGAATCCATCTAAATTTTGGGTTTATTTTCATCACATTGATTACTGATGGTAATGATGCATGTGATATTTTCTACTTCTTTTGTACTCCGCTGCCCTAAACCCAGTGTACAATCTCACCCACCTCCCCAAACCCTCCTTTCCCATTCACATGAATTATGCCTGCCAAGTTTGAGGAAGTATAAATGTGTGTGCTTGCTATTTCTCTTTCTTTCTAGGTAGGTAGGTAAATAGTTGGAGGAAAAGTACCTGTACTTCTGCAGGTTAGAATGATCATCTAAGTGGCATAGTTACAGTAAGAGTGAGTTGTTTGGTATTTTTAATAAAAACTAAATGTGTGCTGTCTTGTGATCACTTCTATCCTTGGTATCATCTCCCAGCACTCTTGCTGTTTTTTGTATGTGATACTTGCATGCATTGACACTTTTCTGGAAATACTGATCGGTCTTAGAAAGATGTATGTTGCTGTTTAAATGCTGGTGCTGATGAGTTGGAAATGTTGAAAGTTTGTTTATATGCAGAGATACAAACTCAGAGAGAGAGAGAGTGAAATGAACCATGCCGAAGCTGTCCAAAATGAAGATACTAGTAGGGGCCTATGAAGCAGCAGGTAAAAAGGTCTGGTTCAGATCTCGTACTAGTTCTACGCTGGTGCAGCCCCATTGTTTTGCTCTGGGTTTATTCTAACTTGAGGGAGAAGAGAATCAGCCTCAAAGCTGATACATGCAGGGCTGGAGACGACTTGAGTTGTCCTGAGACTCTTGCAGTGTGGCAGAAATACATCCATGTGTAGTCTCTGCTGCAGAGCTATGGAGCTGTTAAAGTGTATGTTGCCTTAAGATTGCAGACTCACTCCTGCTGCACTCTGGACTTTCTGTAGTGTTTCGGAAGGCAAACCATTGATTTAGGTGGAGTAGGTACGGTCAGTTGATAGGAGCGGAGGATTGGGAGCCGGAGAAACTTGGGTTGGATTGTTTTGCTTACACCAGTATAGCTCTGTGGGAGTTCAACTGTGTTACACCACCATAAGGGAGACCAGCATTGGGCTACTACATCATGGGTTTCAAATCCCTGTAAAGCCTTGGGCAAGTCACTTTACCTCTCTGCCTCAGTTTCCCCATCTGTAAAATGGGGATAATAATACTTACCTACCTCACAGGGGTGTTGTGAGGATTCACAAACTTTTGTAAAGCACTTTGGATATGAGAAGCGCTATGTAAGTGCTGAGTGTTGATATGAAGTATTATTATTAATTAAATCTTGTGATACATAGAATTCCTTGTGCCAAAGGTGAGCTACTGTGGAAGGATACAAGGAGAAAACTGGTTAAATGTTCCTTTGTAATGGCAAAACAAATGCAATTTGCCCCTTTTTTTCCTCTTTATAAATATGTGCTCATCGTGTGTTCTGTCCGTTCCTCATCAGTCACCAGTTTCTGCTAGCAAGTACACATAGCCTCATCTCTGGCTTTCTAACTTACCGTGAGTGACATTCATGCCCTGTGGTGCAGTCTCACACCACTGTTATGCACTACCCTCTTCCACCTTGCCGAGGCGGTGGCTTTGTGTGCGTTCTTTGCACAGAGCTGGGTTTCACCCCCAGCATTGGGTTAGATAGTGTCCTGCAAGGAACGGCCAGTCCAGGTCTACCCACAGCCAGCAGTCCTCACTGCAGCAGAGAGCCTGCGACAGCTGGAAAAAACTCTTGAGTCTCCGTGTCACCGTGATCCTCAATTCGGATGCACTTGGCTAAGGAAGGTTCAGGCACTACTGTGCTTTTCTATAACGTCCCTGTGATGTTCAGCTAGACTTGATATGAAAACTCCCAGTGTTTTCCGTAGGGTTTCTTTTGCAGGAGTTTGTTGAAATTCAGCAGATTCGCTGTGCAGTGTGTGCCATCTTTTTAAAGAGAAGATGGTTGAACTAGGAGTTGGAGGCCAAAAAAACCAAATTGAGAAACGAGGAACTTCTGAGCAGAAAAAAAATGAGCAGGGATGTGGGTACCACTGGTGAAGCATCTGAATTGGTGACTGCAACTGTGTACAAGGTTAAGCAGAAGTTGAAATGCGTGGCTGAGGAGGGACCTAACTTAGCTTTCTGCTCTGCAAAAGGAGGCTTCAGAGAGAATTGCTTAAGATGTAAGGCCTTGAAAAAGGGCCAGTCTGCGTAGATGCTCCCTGCAAATACAGCCTGGCTGACCTGCAGCCCTGGAAGTTTGGGTTTGTTTTCCCCGAGAACATTTGTAACATTTGCAAGTCTATAAAATAACCTTGAAATGATATCCAATATATTTTTCCATTTCAAATGTGTTTTTAGGGGGATAATTCCTGCTGCCCGTTAACTTCCCACGTGAAGCGCGGCCTGCGGAGGGGTTTGTTGCGGGTTGTTTGGCCGCTCTGCCTTGTGTAACCTGGTGGCACCTTGAGCTGCCTTCCTGGGATGAGATGGGATTGGCAGCACAACTCTGAGGCATTTAAAAGCCCTGAACAGGAGGGTGAACTGTGTAATTTATCAGTAGGTTTCTAATTGTGAACTGTAAAATAAAGAATAAAAAGAGAGGCACACTGTGGTTCTTTTGTTGTATATATGGTAGTTTTTGTGTTAAAACATAACATCCTTGTTACTGTTCACAGCTAAACCTTTTCTTTTGTGAAGACTTCAAACAGAAATGTGTGGGTTTGGTTCTTTGTGAGAAAAACTGTGATTGCTTTCTAGAGCAGAATAGCATCCAGTTGTTTCACAGATAACCTGTGGAGGTTGGACTCGCCCGTCCTTGTTCAAATGAAGCTGCACTCCACAGGGGTTCGCTGAAATCCCCAGGTAGGCTGCTGGGCACGGCTGGGTTTGACTAAACTGTGCAAGGGATGACGGTACTCGGACTTGGATATTGAACTCTTTCAGTCTCTCCTGCTTGCCTTGAAGCAAGACAGATTATCATTGTCCTTAACTGAAGGCTTTTTTTGTTCCCCAGTCCCCTTTCAGCTTGTCCAAGTGCAGAGGCACATTCCTGAGCTCAGGTTTGCTGTAGTTGAAACGCAAGGTTTTTGCAAATAAGTAATGAATAGCTGAATTGACCGCCATTGCTGGATTTGAGGCAGATATTTTGGATACCTTGTAAATAGGTAGAGAGCATTTGTGGAATTAAAACCATGTTTTTTTCCTATTGTGCCCTTTTTTTTTTTTTTTTTTGGTCATATATAGTATGTATCATCAGTTATGTTAACTTGTTTGCTGCAGGTACCGCAGTTTTACCTGACAGATTATGTGATCTCAGGGGACTAGTCCCAGCTCTCGTTTTTGGTGTGTGTGTGTGGGGAACCACGAGCACATTGGCTCTGGTAAGCAGCAGGAAAAACACGGTTTTATTTGAGATCTGTGAACCCGCAAAACCAATTTCATTATATTTTTGAGGCCTGAGATAAGTTGTCAGTGCTTCAGACTAACAGTATAGAAAAGGACTGAAACACTTTTGGTTTTCTCTGCAAAATCCTTTTCAAATAATATTGTTGTGGTTTGTCCCCCATGGCCTACGCAGGCATGTTTGACTGAGGAAGCCCTAAACCTATTGCTGTGAATGACCTGGTTCCCTGTTTGCCTGCCCCTTGTCTACCCGTTTATGAAATTAAAAGATGGATATAAAATAACGCCTCATTAGAAGAGCAGCGTTTTGGTGTAAGGGCAGCCGAGCTGAGGTGAGGTGAGGTGAGGCGACGGGAGCTGAGGTGAGGCGAGGCGACGGAAGCCGAGTCGAGCCGGAGGGAGCCGAGGGAAGCCGAGCCGAGCCGAGGGAGGCCGAGCCGAGCCGGAGGGAGCCGAGGGAAGCCGAGCCGAGCCGAGGGCCGCTCGCTCTCCCCTGGGGTGATCGTTGTCAGGGGCGGGAACGAGTCGGGTTACCGGCTCAGCTGCGCTCCCGCCCACCGCCAGGGGGCGCTGCCGCGCGGGGCGGGGCAATCCCTTCCCTCCGCTCGCTGGTGCTGTCGCGTGCTCGCCCGGAAGCGGGGCGGTGCACGCGGAGGGGAAAGGAGCCGGGAGGGCGGCGGGGCCCACGCGTGTCCGCGGCGGCCGCTGAGACCGGCAGTTCCTTCTGCTGTGCCGGGGAGTCCCTTCAACCCGCCCCACACGTGTCCGTGTCCCTGCCGCCCTCCCGGTGTCCCTGGAGTGGGTTTTTATCTCCCCCACCCGCGCTCGTGTCCGCCCCGTGCCCGTGGGCCGGTGCGGGGCCGCCTTCTGTCGGCTCAGCCGCGGCCTGAGGCCGCACCGCTTCCCGCGGGCAGGCCGCCGGTGCCTGCCCTGGCCTCTCCTGCGTGGAAAGGCCTTTGGGGGGGAGCACCCATGGAGCGAGTGCTCAAGTCCAGCGTCTGGAGGGCCGTGGGGCTGTCACCCGCGAAGTGCGGCCGTGGGTGGGGGGGGATGAGATACCGCTCTGCTCGGGAGCAGCAGCCCCCGGCCTTGGGTGGGGATGAGGAAGGGGCACCCCGAGGCGGGAATGGCGGCGGTCAGCTTCCCCCACCGGCCCTCCCGGAGGTTTCTGGAGCGGTGGCGGACTCCCGTACCTCCCACGAGGGCTTGGCCCCGCAGAGATGGCCACGGCCATGGCATGTGTCGCATGAGAGAGGGGCCAGGCGGGCTTCGGCAGCCAACAGGGAGTTGTGGAGTGCGCAAGAGACTGACTTCTCAAAGGCGAGGAAGAGGCTGGAAGGAAAGCCTCTGTCCATCGGGAGGACGAAAGGCTCAGAGATCTTGTTTGGAATCGCACCGTGTTCCATGGCCCTCTCTCAGTCGAGAAGGGACCTGTTCAGGTTGTTCCTCAACCAGAGCAGCGGCTCTCGACGGCTTGTTATGAGCGAGCTTGTCCTTCAGGCCATGGCCCGGGGAGTCCCTGTGCAGCACGTCAAAAGGAGAGAGCTGGATGCTCTTTGCAGAGGTGGGGTCCACCAGGGAGTTTGTTTGGAGGCCACTCCTCTCTGTTTCAAGAGTTTGGAGGAAGCTGAAAAGCCTGATTTGGGGGATGAAGAGAGTCCGAACCGACAGCTGATTTGGCTCGTGTTGGAGCAGATCCAGGATCCCATGAACCTGGGGGCACTGCTGCGCTCTGCATACTTCTTGGGGGTGGACAGAGTGGTGATAAGCCAGAGGAACAGGTACGGGGTTGGTTATCTGCTCCCTCAGCTTTTCTCTTTTCTTTTCCTGCCGGCTCCCAGAGAGGTTTCTAGCCTGCATTGCTTGACAGCTGCTTTAGAGGGTTTTCTAGGACTGAGCTTGAGAGCTGAATTTGGCTAGCTGCTGCTTTGCATTGTGCTCCGTAAGGAGGCTGCAGGACGTGGTGTTCCAGGCTGGTAAGGAACCTCCCTGGTACTTTCTGTTTTAACCTGGTTTGTGTTTCAGTTGTCCATCTGTGCCCAAAACTGCTGTAACCTATTCCTGGGTTACTTTCTGAGCCCTCTTATCCCCATAGGAAAATATATCCGTATAGTGAGCGAGATCTTTAGTGGGCTAGTTGGAATTGGGTTGCAGAGGCAAGAGAAGGAAATACAGAAATTATCCTGGATTTATTTTTTTGCTGGAATATTACACTTTTCCTTTCTTTTTTTCCTTGCAGCTGCCCCTTGACTCCAACAGTGAGCAAAGCTAGCTCTGGAGCTATGGAAGTCTTTGATGTCTACAGCACAGATGATCTCCGGAGCTTTTTGAAGGTAGAATGATCCATGTTGTTTGTTTTCTTTTTTTTTCCCCCCTTTCCTTTCAAGAAACCTCAAATATTGCATTTATTGAACAGAGAGGAGTACAGGAAAAGGACTGTTATTTGCAGTGTCCTGTGCTCCTGCTCTGCATTCCTGTTTGCTGCCGGTGGTCTGTGCTGTCGGACCACCTCAGACAGGCGTGCGCCCCCAGTCCTGTTCCATCGGGTGGGGTAACAGGTCTGAGTTGTGGGTCTTTTACTGGAAGATGGCGATAGCAGGATAATGCTGTGTCTATCTCCCGTACTCAGGCTACGAGCTCGGTAAGACAGGGTCTGTTGCCCTTTCTCCCCATAGAAACCAGAGCTAGCGTTGCTGCCTGCAGCAGGTCTTGCCCGGCGTCTGGCAGAGGCAGCATCCTGCGGCCCAGGCACATGATGGCAGCATTGGGCAGCCTTTGGAGCAGGGGAGAAAGGAGAAACCGGGGCTGGTGTGAGCTGCTGGGAAATCTTTTTATGCTGTACCTATGCAGTGAGGTGAGATAGGGCCCTTTGCAGAAAGTGCTGCAAAAGGAAAGGGAATGCACATGGAAAAAACATGATTTAAACTGAAACAAACCCGGGGATGTTGCTTTGAATTGGCAGAGTGCATTCATCCCCTGTGGCAGCACCCTGTGACTGCCCTGACTCCTCGTGGAGGTCCCCTGTGCCCTGGCTGGGGACCAGCTGAATATTGCGTGCACTCGGAGCAGGGAGCTGCAGGCTCTCATCTGCCCTCCCCTGTGTGTGTGGGATCCCCCAGACCTGGGGGAGCAGTGGGGTTGGAGGGTTCAGTGCGGGGTGGGAGAGCAGAGGCTGCAGACCCTCAGGGGAACGGAGGCACCCGGTCTGCGCTCCCGGGGTTGCTGCGTGCCTGTGTGCCTTTGAGGAAGAGCTTGTTGTAGTCTGGTGTGGCTGCGAGGAGGGCGAACAGAGGAAAGCCTGGGCTCTTCCCGCTTGGTGCTAGAAAACCCTTGTCCAGCCGTGCAGTAGGTCTGTGGCAGCTGGAGCTCTGGATGATGGTGAAATGAAAGATACATAAAATACACTGATATTTAATTGAAACAGCTGGAAGAATCACTTTGTTACTGTAAAGCTTGAATTATTAACAATTTGAGCCATTGCAGCAGTTCATTTAATTGGACCCACATTCACTGGCCTAACCCTTGGCATTGTCTGGCTGGTGTAAATTTGATATAACGTAATGTAAAAAGCGCCAATTTCACAGGAAATGAAGCTGGCAAGAAGCACCAGCTCTTTTATTGTTAAAATGGATTTCCAAGACAAATAATTAAGGCTCTTTTTTACTAGGGTGTGGGAGGGAAAGCTGGTTCTCTGGATATGTGAGTCACTGAGTGTTGAGTGCCCTGCCTTTTGTATGAGCTGATTTTTGGCATCTCAGTTTGAAAACGTGCACTTGTGTTTGAAAAGTCGTGGGCTTCTGATGGCTGAGCTTGCACTTGAGAACTTCCACTGCATTGCTCTGTGGATTAGCCTTATGCTAATTTGTTTAACACTACTCTTTTTGTATGCTTTCCTGGCAAAAACCTTCCTAGAACTGTTGTGTGGGGGGAAAAAAGCTTTTCAGTTGCTGTTTGTTTACTTGCTGAACTGGAATAAACACCAGAAGGAAAATTACTTTAAAAAAATTTTTTTTTTTTCCTTAAGTCAATGCTTGTGAGCTGGTACTGGGAGGACTTTGGTGGTAAAAATTCAAGGGATGCCAAAAAAACCTAGAAAAGCCAGTCAGCTTAACTGAAAACATAAAAAATAGCGTGTTTGCATACATGACTTATTTTCTTTTTAAGCTTGAAAAGTAGGCAATTTTTTAACATTTGTTTCCTTTCCCTTTCTAGGCTAAAACCGCAGAAGGCTGGGAAGTCCTGGGAACAGTCAGCAAGCCAGAGGATGTGGAAAATGTTCCTGTCATCAGTTGCTTGGAATTTCGGTGGAATAAACCCGTTATTATACTAATAGGTATTTCGGTTTACAGAGCTTTGGGCTTGGTGGAAGTGCATATATGAGGGAACGATCGGGGCAATGTTTCACTTGAAAGCTAGTTGCAGGTCTGTTACATTACATCACACTTTGGTCTGGAAAGGAAAAGTTGACCAGGAAGGACTCAAATGATCTGGCTGCAAATGAAACAGGGACCCAGAAGAAGAGGGGGAGCTGAGAAGCCTCCCAGTAGGAACTGCAAGAACAAACCAACCAGTTTGTGTAGATGAACAGGGAGTTTAGTAGCTGCAGAGGGTCTGGATGGCAATTTTCAGTGGCAGGACAGGTCTGGGTCAGTGTAGCCACAGTGTGTATTGTGTTCTGCGGCGCTTTTGGTCCTGTCCTAGAGCCCCAAACCTGGATCTTCTGTGGTGATGAACCATAAACCTGAGTGAGAGACCCAGGAGGTACGTGCTTGCTCCTGCTGTGCTGAGGTTGTAACGGTGAGCAGTGCCATCTCTTTGCTCTGTCATGTTTCCCCTTAAAAAAACCCACAGGAGTATATCTTTGTGCCCAGGTCTGGAAAGAAGCATGAGGAGCTGTTGCTGGGGGTGATCTGAATGCAAAGCTGGGCTTTGTGGCCTGGACACCAGTCAGCGGCTGCTTTTGTATGCCCAGGAGAAGGCAGGGTCTGTTGGCTGCTGCGGTACCAGCAGGAGGAGCAGGTGTAACCTCCTCCCTGCCAGACCTTGTGTGCTGTTTGAGCAATGGGTGCTGCTTTCCTGAGCACCTAAACTGGGTGATTCCTACAGGGCCCTCTGCTTCCGCCCCCTCTTTGTGTGGAGGGTACTTGAAAAGGAAGCTGTCTTTTGTTGGCAGAGTTTGGGGTTGTGCAGCCTCCCAGAAGGTGAAGGGAAAGGGATTAACGGCCTCATGGCAGCTAGAGAAAGGATTTGACCCGGGAGTGCTGCTCTAAGCACCCTTGTGCGGCCATGCTGTAGCTCCCCACTTTGTGTCACCTGGCACAAGAGCTGGTTTGAGCTTTCACACTTGGAAGTAGTGTCATGCTGGCGATGAGCCATCAAGGGGCTGTAATCCTGCCCCGTGCTGTGGTTTTCTTGGCTCAGAA
>JANZLQ010000089.1:2658660-2669621 GCA_026212715.1 Elanus axillaris | reverse complement strand
CTGTGGTTTTCTTGGCTCAGAAGACATTCCTTTAATTAAAATGTTTATTGAACTCCAAGAAATACTGACAAGACAACGCCGCAAATCTGGCATCTCTGCAAGATGTGTGGAGCTATATTATAAAGGGAGTAGGGAGGCTGGCAGCGCTGCTGATGGACCACAAAGAAATGCATCCCAGAAACGACGACACCACCAGGAGAAAGGAAGGGGGTGAAAGCGGCAGTGGTGTCGTTACCTTGAATTATGAGAGATTTCTCCAGGAAAAAGTCCAAATATCCTTTTGTCAAGGGAGATTGGAGGTTGATTGTTAGATGCACAAGGAGAGCTCCCGGACCTTGCAGCAGTAATGATTTCAGCTCTCTGCTGAGCACTAACTCTTCGCTGAAAAGAAAATTGAACATTACAGTCGTCTGATGCTGAGGTTGTTTGAAGAAACGTCCTAGATCTGAATATGTAGCGTACCTGCAGCTGCATAGAGCAGCAGAGATAATTTAGCGTGGTAGTGAGCTTCCTAGCCTTGCACAGATTGTCTTGTAAGTTAAGCATTTGCAGACTTGAATTCACCCCTCCTGGCATCCTCGCTGGCTTGGCAGAGAGTGATTTGGACAGTCCAGCTTAATCTTGTCGGCACTGGAGTCATTGCCGAAGGTGACAGGCAGGCTGGCTGCCCTGAAGACTGGGAGCCCTTGTGTGAACAGGAACAGATTGGGAGCAGTTAGATGTCTGAGCAAGAAGAGTTTCTGGGTAATTTGTTCTTCTTGCACATGCAGCCTTTAGCTTGGGGTTTAAGGCTGTTCATGAATTGGTGGTTTCATCAAGATGTTAATTTTGCATATTTCTCTGAACTGTCAGCACGGCTGCTTCTGCCTGGATCTGAACTTCCTACACTGGAAGCCGTAGTTGGTACAGTGGTGTTAATTGTAAATGGGGCAGGAAACCTGTTTTTTATCATTTCAGCCAAGCTCTAACTCGGGTCTTTGAGGCCTGTTGGTGAGGGACAAAGCTAAGAGATGGAAGTCAGAGATCTGAAGTGGGCGATATTTTGTTCACCAGTATAAACTAGGATTTAATCTGATTCAGTCAATACTCCTCCCTCCCTTGTGTCACACTCTGTGCAAGTCTTTTTGCCCTGAATTTATGGATCCTAATTATTTTAAGCAGCCAAAGCCATAAAAAGCTTTGTAAAAGCTGGAAGCAAAATTGCTGCCTTTATTAGGAATCATAAGACCCTTATCAGGGAGAGGGGAGGATTGCTCCAGGAGCTATTGCACCTCTGGCAATAGCTGCTGGCCCAGTTGGAGAGTCCCGTGAGAGTGTGGTTTGAGAGGCTCAGGAGGCAAATACGACTGTAAGTTGTAAAACTTTTCTGTGTTGAATCAGGAAAAAGTAGGATAATACTTTTTTTTTTTTTTTTTGTTCCCCTTGAAGCATCCCTAGAGAGCCACAGTCTAGCGATGAAGAGGCAGGCTGGGCCGTGGGACAGCAGGCTCCAGTTCCTTGTGTCACCCAGGCTTCCCCTGTGACCTTGGACAACTCACCCAGGCCTTGTCTGCACTGCTAGCTTACAGCAGGAGGAAAATAATGGTTAGGATGGGATTTTGGTTTTCTGAAGGTTCTTTCCCCCCAGCCAAAGGATGCTTTTGCCCGTGGGGCTTATTTCTTGTGGGAAGGTGAGGCAAGATGCATTACCCAAAGCATTCTTTTCCTTACACAAAATGCATCTTGCCAGTTAGATCAGGCCAGAAAACCATGAGACTGGGCTTCAAGCTTCCAGTCAGTGAAATGGGAGTAACACACTTTCCTACCCTGTGCAGTCGGAGGGGTGTGTCGCACAGATCGATACGCGGGGACGGGACCTGCTGGGGAGGTGCTGTAAGTAGGCAACACAGGAAGAATTTTGTGGCAACTTAGCCGAGCAAGGACCTCGTTTGCCTGACAGAGGAATGAGTCTCCGGAACCATAAAAGTGCCTAAAGCATCTGTGTATGCTGTTAAAACTTCAAGTAAGTGTCTGCATTTAGGTGAGCTGAGCGAGGCCTTGGTGACAGCACTGGTCACGCAGGCAGAGGCGCAGAAGCCCTTGGTGGCCAGCGTGTGCCCCACCAGTGCTGCCCCAGGATGAATCTGGGGTTCAGCTGGAGTCGGGGTATGGCTGTTGGAGGGGAGCGTTCCAGCGTGCTGAGCCTGTTTTGTCAGAGGGTGAGCACATCTTTGAAATGAGCTGGCTATTCTTGCAGCCGTGTAGCTGTCTGTGTAGCTCTAAATAATGAATGTGGAAGAATTCTTTGGGGAGCCGAGCGGGCTGGGAGGTCTGTGGTCTTCTGCATTTTCACTTGTCTGCACGCAGGATTGTTTAAAGCCTCTCCTTTTCCATTTCCCTTTGTGACAGTGTGAGTCAAACAACTACTAATGACCTGGGATAGATTTCAACTCTGTTTCACCAGTGTATCAGCCCAAACATATCAGGGCTGTTGGATGGTTTAACAACTAATCAATTGAAGCCTCTGGTTAAACTGTCTGCATTCACAAGTTGCACCCAGCTGGTGGTACTGTGTGCTGAAAAGGCTGAACCCGTCACTATCAATAGGGATGTGGGATTTGCTGGACCAGATCAGGCCTGTGGCCTCTTGTCTGCCTTGTCCCTCTGGCAGCAGCCCACGCACGTGGGCAGCTGTCTGCTGGCACGGTGGCTACTTGCCCAGGGGATCTTTGCACTTGGACTACAAGGCTCTGCGCTTTACGCTGTGCATCCAGGTGTGTTGCACAGGTATTCCTCAAAAATGCTTCAGATACTGGAGAACAGAGCTGGGGAGTGAGCCGGGAAGGGAAGGCAAGTGAGGTGCCCATCTTGCTTCTGGTAGTTCTTGGCTGTTGCTGCATGGGAGCTGGTGAAGTTGCTGGTGAGCTTAGGGGCAAGGGTGAAGTTGTGACAGAGCAGCATTAGCAATAATCGTACTCGGGAGGCGGGGAAAAGGGATGTGGCAGCGGCTGTGAGCTGACCTGAGCAGTATCTTTCTTCTGCAGGTAGTGAAGGTGACGGACTTTCCCCAGAGACGCAGCTCTTGTGCCATCGGATGCTGGCCATACCCCCTGGCAGAGCGCTTCACCCTGGGATCGAGTCGCTGAACGTCTCTGTTGCTGCTGGTAAAAACAGTTCTGAGCCCAAAGGCATCATGGTCCACATTTCTGTATTCAAAAATCAAACAAACGACCAGGCCGGCAGAATGATTTTCTTGTGGTTTAAAAAAAGATAGGTTTTAATTTATTTTTACTTTCCTACAGGTATTCTCCTGCACTCCATCTGCAGCCAAAAGCTGGGGCACGGTAATTGAAATTTTTTTTTTTTCTGGCGGGGAAAGCCGCTCAGCATTTCGTGGCTGTGCTCTGTTGGTGTGGCTATGGAAGTGCTGTTTCCAGGGTCTTCACCGTCGCTGCAAGTTACAGGGAGAGCCCCACTGACCTGAGCTGCATCTTGGCTGACTTGCGATACCACCAGAACCCTGGCTTAACGCTGCAGACAGACACCTGCGTGTACTGGGTAACACCTCCCACTGGCAGCTCAGAGGAGCCGCTGCAAGAAACAGAGACAAAGCTAGGTTTTAAAAGCAGACAGCCAAATCCTTCAGTTCTTGCAGTAAAATACCCGGCAATAACTGCGAGCTTTGTGCTGTTTTGCACAGGGGGACTGTACGTTGCTCGTGCTGTGGAGAGAATTTGGGGTGTAGGTGAGAGCAAGTGCTTGGCTGGTGCTGCTGCTGAGAGCAGCCGTGCCTGAGCCCACTGCCCCCTTAGCAGCCGAGAGGGTGCTGGTGAGAGCCAGCTGTGATTTGGGACTACTCGGTAGCAATTTCTTCATGACGAGGCAGTTTCTCTGTTACATATTGCTGCTTAAATGTCTGAAAACACACCGTGTTGTATTTGGTTGTAAACTAGGTCTGCAGCCCTGCCAAAGGATGGACGTGAGCTGTTCGAAAACAGCTGTAGTGGGGAAAAACGCAGCCCGTTGAAATAAAGCCTCTGTAAGATTGGTTGCAGACTCAAATCAATCCTTTGTGTGTCATATATAAATCTGGAGTGTGATTAGTGGAACAGAGCGCTTCCTTCAGGTGGGAAGGGGAATCGGGAGCCTGTTCTCTTCTGGGGAAGTTTCCTTTCCATGGTGGGGCTGATCCTACTGGATGCTGAGCTGCCCCAGCATCATGGTCCCTGCGGATGGCATGGGGGGGTGGGGTGAGGGTGGCTTCATTCGCAAATATCCTGGTTGAAAACCAGGCTGGCTAAATTATTGAGAACCAAATGAATGTTATCACTTAGCACCTTAATTATTTTATTTAGCTACTGTGGCCCTTTGCATAGGATTCCTCATTAACGCTTAATTTACAGTGCCCTTTAGGGATAATTTCAAACAATTCAGCTTAGTCTCCCCCCTCCCCCCCTTCCAAATGAACAAGTAAATCACTCAGAGTGACTAATTAGGACTTTCCTTTGAGCTAAATGAAGTCTGTAAACCGGTCTGTGGATGTGGAGGTTTTTCACTTGCGTCCCTGGGAGGGTCTGGCCGGTGGGTGCTGCGGCGGTGGGTGGCTGCGGGGCTGGGGACGCCCCAGGTGCCGGGGTTGGGGGACAGGACACGAGACGGAGCTCTTGAAAGGTGTCGAGCACTCGCTTCTGTGGCTGCGGCTGTGGTGTGGTGGCACCTATCCTGAGCTGTGTCTGCCTCTTCGCCCTCTCCAGTGGAAAAGGACAAAACCCCAATCCCCCCAAAACGGCCGTCGTGCGAGCAGGGCTTTGTTGCCCGAGTCTGAAGGTGAGCTGGTCGCTGCATAGAGGTGAACTGGTGCACTGCTGGGATGATGGCTCTTGCATTTTGTGGGCTGAATGTGTCTTTTTTTTTCTTTTTTCATTTTTTCCTTAATGCTGAAATAAAAAGGCTCAGGGCCTGGGAGGCTGCAGGCCAACCCCCCGCCACCAGCCCTGCTCACGCAGCTGTGGGTGCCCCAGCAGAGGGTGCCCGTGGCTCAGATTTGCTCATTTTTTGGAGGAAAGATTCAGCATTTGGGGCTGACTGAATCCTTCCTTTCCAGCAGCAGGGATGAGAATAAAGCTGGTTTTTTATTCCTGACCCATAGGCAGGTATATATATATTTCCGACTTCTTAGGAGCTGCAGTTTCTCTTTTTTTTTCTTTTTATTCTGAGCAGTACTTTAACAGAGGATGCACTTCACTGGCTTTGCGTGTTCGGGAAAGCTGGGTGCTGCCAGACTGTGCTTAGCCATGCTGGCTCACCCCCTCTAATGAGGAGGCAGGTGAGTAACGATGGAGCAGTTACTTTACTTCTGGAAGGCTTCCAAAAAGCTTTGAAACCTCGGTGCCCGCAGCGGCTCTGCCGATGGGGTGAGTGAGGTAGACAGAAGTTCCCACAGTCTCTTGTCCCATCAGTCCAGCGGCTTTCGTGACTGCCCTGCAAATTTCCCTGTACAGCCACTGTCTCCACGGAGCACCTTGATTTGGCACTGGAGTATCAGACAAGGTTTATGGGGAGTTGCGTGAGGCTTGAGTTTTAAGAGATGGGAATTTGAGCACGTAACTAGGGCTGCAGCTCAGACTTTTTCGCGTGAGAGCTGCAACACAGGCTTTTGTGAGTGCAGTAAATCCCACTCCAGATGGCTCTGCTGTTTGCGTTTAGCCCGTTTCCCTTGCCGGGAAGTTTTGGCCCCGCTTTATTTCACTGGGATGCCCCCTGCTATCGCCCGGCTGGCTTTGGATGTATCTGGTGCGGCCGCTGCTTTCTCCTTCAGCCCCAGCTCCCTCCCGCTCTGGGCTGAGCCCCACGAGGAGCACGGGGACCTCTGCACGCTCGCACCTTTGGAGATGGAGCTTTGTGCTGTGCGATTTGCCCCTGATCTAATAAATGCAATCCATTAATTGGATCATTGCCTGCTTCTCCAGTTAATTTCCTGGATATTTTTAAATGTTAAAATGTAGTTTTTATAGTCTTTCATTATTTTTAGCCTTAAGCTTGACTGTAATCGTCCCTGTAATGTAACTGTGAAAAAACTCACGGCCTTATATCATAAAGGAGGACATTAATTGTCATTTTTTGTGTACATCAGCAAGATCAAAACATGCTTCCTGATTACTTCTGTTTGTACATACAGTCTCTTTGATATTTAGATGTGAGTAAAGTGTGAGTGTGTGTAATTTGAAAGTCATTTCTTCCCTCTCTGCTGCTTGTCATGGATTTCTTTCAGAGGCTTATTTACCAAACTGATTCTAAAATTTAGTAATTGCCCTTCCGAAATGATTTCTCAATAATCAAAGAGTCTCTAAGCACGGTGGCAAAATATTTGTCCCCCTTGGTCAGAAGATGCGCTCCGCGCCTCGGCCTTTTTATCCTCAGACAAGGACAAACACAGATCTTTTCATCCCCCAAAATCAACTCCAGGGAGAACTCGCTGCGAGAGCAGCTCAGCTCATGGCCCAGATTTCGCTTTTGTGCACAAGATTATCAACGCGACCGGAAAAACTCCCATTCCATCAAATCCACCCCTGGGTCCCAGGGGGGTTTCCTGAGGCTGGAAGGGCTTTGGGCCAGAGAACCCCTTTGCCTTTGCAAAGCTCGAGACGCGACCGCGGCCGAAGGGATCAGCGTTGGGTGCTGCTGGGCTGGGGCAGGAGCTGGAAATGCCGCCCAAGGGGCACCTTCCTCGCCGGCGGTGGGGAATCCTCCGCCGTGCCGCAGCCCCAATCGGAGTTAGTAAATGTAATCAACCTTGAGGTCTTGTTACTTCCACAGGTGCAATTAACATTACCATCTGCTAATCTGTGATTAACGATGTTTACAAATATGCTACAACATGTTAAAATGTGCCGGCACACTTCTTTTTTTTTTCTTTTTTTTTTTTCTTCCTCCCCTTTTTTCCCCGCCTCTCCCTGTTTTGGCGCGGGAGCTGTGCCACCGGCAGCGGCACGGGAGGGCTTTCCAAGCGGAGGGCTCCCCGTACCCCACCGTTAATTCACAGACATTTTGTTTTCATTATTTAAAAGTGCTGTTAAACTCCAAACCAGCTGTAGGAATGACAAGTTCAAATCGGAAGGTCAGTGCTGCTAAATGGGATTTAATTGCACAGGGGTTGAGGTACAAACTGATGAATCTGAATAATAAAACTTTGTGGGGAGCGACATATGGTGCAGTTTCAAGTAAATTTTTATTGATCATCCCACAACTGATGTGTTAATGGGATGGCAGTCTTTGCTTTGGGTTTGATATTGATGTGGAGTTTTAATAATGTCACACAGGAATATTGTGGAGGGGTTTATAATTTAAAAAAAAAAAAGAGTGGTTTCTATTAACTGCCTTTTTCTTTTTAACGGAGAGAGGAATACATTATATTGCTACTGTATGTCCTCCAGATCTAGGTTACATGTAATTGCTCGGTAATTGGTAGAACCATGTAAAAGCCATGGTATTTGCCAGTAAACCCTCCTAAGTTACCATGAAATTGAAGTGTGATATTTATTCTCTACAAAACTTGCTACCCAAATATCGTGTGCAATCGGGTTTGGTCACCGCAGAGGCGTTTCTGCGGTGGCTGTGCCGTGCGCGACGCCTGCCCGGCTCGGATTTTGCACCGGCGTCCTCCGGGGGGGTCCGACGGGAGGTCAAGGGGTTATTTTGCTTCAAGGGAAGATGCTTGAACCTCCCTTGGGCTTCGGTCTCAGGATTATTAAAGGTATTTTGAGGCCCAACTCAAACCGATGGAAGGTTGGAGGTAGCTGAAGAAGTCCTTGTGTTTGCAACGCGTCTTGGAATAGTAATTACACTTAACGATGGTTTTTGAGGCCTCTGGAGATAATTTGTTGGTACACTGGGGGGTGTACCTGTATTTTTAGCCTCTTGTTAAGTAGGATGTCCAAAACTGTTCCCACCTAAGCAATTTTCATGATTTAAGCACAACTCTGGTTTAGAGACCTCCAGCCCTGCGGGCCGGGGTGGGCTCGCGTGCGAGGAGCCTCGGCTTTGGGTTTTCCCTCTGATGGAGGTTTTTTTTGCCTCCTCCGTGCGAAATGGCTGGGCGGGTTCAGCGATGGCTCCGTATCGCCGGCCACATGGCTTTAAATATGGGCAGAAGTAATTGCCTTGCTTATGATCAATAGTTTTATATACTTTAAAAGTGTAACAATACGCTGTGAATTGATGCAAAGTTAAACCTGCCAATTTTTATTTTTTTTTCCGCTGGCCTGTTTTAGAAGCTGCAAAGTCAGCAGTGTTTTCCCTGCGCTTGGGAAGCGGTAGCTCAGCTGTTTTCTCTGAAGACCTGAACATCGCATCCTGCGTGTCCCACGGGTCCGGCCCCGACTCTGCCGCGTCCCTTTTCACGGCCGCTCGCTCAGGACAGAAGCTGTACTGCCTGCAAGTTGGGTATAAACGTCCTTTCCGAACCTTTTTTAAAGCTGCCTTTGAAGGGTTTGTCCAGCAGATAAAAAGTCCGCCTGACCCTGCGGACACTATTCCAATGTTGAATTAACTGTGGGGGCAATCGTTGCCTGCTTCTCCTGCAGGAGGCAATGAATAGCAAACCGATGCTTCCCCTCCTCTCCTCTTTCCATCGCCCAAAACTGCAATCGCTCTTCCCATTTTGAAAGCTCTTGCTGCAGATGTGCCTTTCCCTTCGCACTTCGGAGCCTCCCCGGGGTCGGGGTACGCTGACACCCCTCTTGGCCGACTTGGCTGGGTGTGCCGGCACGGACCCGGTCCCGCGGGAACCCCCTCGCTATCAGGTGCAGTGTTTTGGGAAATATCCCCTTCCCCGGCTCTGCGGTGAGGGCTCGGGCGGCCGGGTGCCGGCGTGGGGCTGGGGGGGAGCTGGAGGTGGGAGTGGGAGCGGTGGGGGTCCCGGTGGGAAAGCGAGAAGCGGATGCTGGAGCGATGCTGCAGGCGACGCGGGATGGATGTTGTCCCACCAGTGCTGCAGCCAAGTCTCTTTGTGCGTGCTTATATCAAGGTATGGGATAGTGTCATACAGGAAAGAGATGTGACAGAGAGTTACGGCAAGGAGAGATACTCCTTTTCCATTTGGGATCGTTCCCGGCACACGGGCCGTATCCCACGAGCGGCAGCTGGAAGGAATCGGGCAGGTTTGCAGCCCCGGACCAAGCCGCTTGCGCGGCCCCATCCCGGTCTGCTGAGATTGGAGCAAGTCGGTGCCATAAAAACCATCTCGAGCGGAGCCCGAGCGAGCGCCCCGCTCCCCAGCAGCTCTGCAGGGGAATCGGCAAGGGGGAGAAGAGTCAAAAGCGAGGGAGACGCAAGAGCGATGTGCGAGGGTTCGCCTTGCCCGGCGGAATAAATGAGGTGGTGGTGTCTGGCGGCGCCTTCGCAGCTTTGCCAACCCTCATTAGCACCTTCCAGCAAAGCGGAGCTTATTCAAACTATATCACAAGTCTTTTGCTGGAGATTGCATCTGCGCCTAATATGCATTTTTATATAAACAAGGGTACTAAATGGCCTTTCAGTTCCCTCTGTAATGTCTTTTTTAATGGAAGGTCCTGAATTAAGAACATATATATATGACTCTAAGAATTTTCTAAGTGATATTGAAAACCTATTGTAAAGTAGGATTTCTTCCTGTAAAATTATTTGAATGAGGTTCCAGTTTATTTTCTGGCTATATTTTACTTATTTAATCCTCCAGAGGGGCTTTTCAGAGGCAGCATCTCATTTTCAATGCAACTATTCTTAACATTAGGGAAAACTACCTTTCTGAAATGCATGAAGGAAAAAAAAAAAAAAAAAAGAACCAGAGGAAGATGTACGAGATAAGAATAAACTTGAAAAGCTTTGAGGTGGTTTATGGCTTCTCTTGAAAGAATAACAGTTCATGTATTTTTGTTATGGTGTGGTTTAATGATGCTTGCAGAAAAAAGATAAGGTAGAAATGGAAATATAAAATTAAACCAGCAAAGTGAATGTGATTATTTTAGTTACTAGTATTACCTGGGGAAAACGCTCTTGGGTTTTTTTTATCTAGACTAAATATTTGCTTTTCTGTAAGGGAAGGCCCTCTGCATCTCCCAGCACAAGAGTGGGAAGTGAAATTTTTCCGTGGTCCAGCAGCCGAGGGAGGACGGTGACATCTCTGCCGGAGCCCCGACCGCTGGCAGCCCCTGCGGCAGGTTCGTCACAGCCCGACACGGGTCGTTCCGACGGGCTCTCACCTCCCGCCTGGGGCCCTGGGGAGGAGAGCTGGCTTTGGACGGGATGCTTTTCTGTTATTTTTATGGAAATTGGGACTGTTTTTAAGGAATCTGGCCACTGCCGCTGTATTTGCTCCTCCGTCAGATGCCCCCCTGCTTCCAGGGACGCCCGTCCGCGTCTCCAGCCAAGGACCCAACAGCGCTTGTGCCTCATCCCGGGGATGCGCTTTGCAATGGGGCTGGTTTTGCCAGGCTTGTGCCGGGTGCCGCGATGGGGAGATGACCCCGAGAGGGGCTTCGCAGCCTCGCCGCAGCGTTCGTGCCACCACGTCACCGCGGGCACCCCGAAGGGGAGGCACGGTGGGACCCGGTTCCCAGCGACTGTTGTGACCGGGGCTCTGTGCCTGCTCTGGAGGACCTTCCTTCTCCAGGATCTGGGCACGGCTGGGTTGGCATGGTCATGTCCCATCCCATCTCATCTATCCTATCCCATGCCATCCCACCTGTGCCATCTCATCCCATCCTTCCCCTCTCATTTCGCCCCATCCCCATCTCTGGTCCCAATTCCCGTTCCCGTCCCCATCCCCATGTCCATTCCCGTCCCCATCCCCATGTCCATCTCCCTATCCATCCCCATCTCCATCCTCATCTCCGTTCCCATTCCCATCCCCATCTCCGTCCCTATCCATCCCCATCTCCGTCCTCATCTCCGTTCCCATCCCCATCTCTGTCCCTATCCGTCCTCATCTCCGTTCCCATCCCCAT